>CM060913.1:551334240-551474456 GCA_030737875.1 Allium sativum | reverse complement strand
TGACATACCGGAATGTAGATAAAGGAGATTTTTTTCAAAGTGATATTGAAAAATAGAATATTTATAAAGTGGAATATTTATAAATAAGGAATATTTATAAATTGGGATATTTATAAATAGGAGATATTTGAAAAGGAAATAAATTCAAAACATTCCTTTTTGAATGGAAAGGCCTGTGTGGCGAGTTTGGGGATTTTCCCGATGCTCCCGATACAAAGGAGGTTATGGCGAATTTTCCCGGGAATTTAAGGAGTTAGAATATTTCAAGAATAAATTTGAAAAGGTAATATTTGTAAACCATTTACAAATAGAATTGGAAAGGAAACATTATAAAAAGGAAAATCATTTTTAAAGGGTAAAACCGTTATTTAAAAGTAAATCTTTTCCAATGAATAAAACGTCGTAAAAAAAGGAAATCTTTATAAAGTGAGTTAGTTAATCGAATATGGTATTCGAAGTTAGAGAAATCGAATATGGTATTCGAAGTTAGAGAAATCGAATATGGTATTCGAAGTTAGAGAAATCGAATATAGTCATTCGAAGAAGTTAATCGAATATGGTATTCGAAGTTAGTTAATCGAATATAGACATTCGAAAGGAGAAATCGAATATGGTATTCGAAGTTAGTTAATCGAATATAGACATTCGAAAGGAGAAATCGAATATGGTATTCGAAGTTAGTTAATCGAATATAGACATTCGAAGAAGTTAATCGAATATGGTATTCGAAGTTAGTTAATCGAATATAGACATTCGAAGAAGTTAATCGAATATGGTATTCGAAGTTAGTTAATCGAATATAGACATTCGAAGAAGTTAATCGAATATGGTATTCGAAGTTAGTTAATCGAATATAGACATTCGAAGGAGAAATCGAATATGGTATTCGAAGTTAGTTAATCGAATATGTTATTCGAAAGGGGTTAGTCAAGTCGAGTTAACCAGTTAGAGTTAACCAATTAGAATTAATCAGTTAGAGTTAACCAATTAGAGTTAATCAGTTAGAGTTAACCAATTAGAGTTAATCAGTTAGAGTTAACCAATTAGAGCTAATCAGTTAGAGTTAATCGAATATAGTTTATTCGAATAGAGTAAAGGAGTTAATCGAATATAGTTTATTCGACAGGAGTTAAGTGAATTAGTTAAGTTAAACTAAGTGAATTAGTTAAGTGAATTGGTTAAGTTAACCAAAGTTGAATTAGTTAGTCGAGTTAATCAAAGTGATTAGTTCAGTTAATCGAGATAAGTAAATCAAGTTAGGTTAATCGAGTTGAATTAGTCAGTCGAGTTAATAAATTGAGTTAGTCAAACCAAGTAAAACCAGTTAAAGTTAAAAAGGTTGAGTTGATCGGGTGGTTCGACCAAGTTAGTCGAGCCTAGTTAATCGAATCGAATTGGTCGAACCAAGTAAGTCGAGTTAAGTTAGTCAAGTTAGTCGAGCCTAGTTAATCGAATCGAATTGGTCGAACCAAGTAAGTCGAGTTAGTCGAGTCAAGTTAAGTTAGTCGAGTTAAGTTCGTCGAGTTAAATAAATCGATGTTAGTTTCATCGAAAGGAGTTATCGATGTTCGTTTCATCGAAAGGAGTTATCGATGTTCGTTTCATCGAAGGGAGTTATCGATTATAGTTTAATCGAAGTGAGATTTTCAAATAAGAGATATTTGAAAAGGAAGAGTTATCGAATATTAGTTATTCGAAGAGAGGTTATCGAATATCGTTTATTCGAGAAGGAGTTAATCGAATATAGGGTATTCGAAGAAGAGTTAATCAAATAGAGATTTATCGAAGAGAGTTAATCGGCAAATTTGATTATATCGAATTCGGGAAAGTACTTATACTTTCCAGTGTTTAAATAGAATTTTATTTATATTTAAATAAATAAGTGTTAGGTTAACTATTCACTAATAAGAATAGAAGTTATAATTTAAGTTAGATAATTCGAAAGGAGGGATTATAACGTTATCGTTATAACCAATGTTTTAAATATAGAAGTGGATTAGTAAAATTGGATCCGAGAAAGGCGTAAAGGAGTTGTTAAAGGTTAAAAGATAAACTTTGACCATTTCGAAGTTATAACGTTGTTCAGTTAAGGTCTGAGAGGTAATTATACCCCAACTTGAGTGACTTCCTTCTTAACTAAGAAATGGTAAGGTTTGATCGTAAAGGAGTTTTGGAAATGTTTTCCAAACGAGAATCAGAAATGTTTTCTGATAAAAGAAAATAAGAATTTAAAATATAGGGAAACAGGAGATAAGTAAATAAATGAACTAAAGAGATTAATGTTAAATGATGTTTGTTCGATATAATTTCCATCTGGAAATAATATCGTTGTTTGCACACTTGTTTTTCTTTGATAGTTAACTCACCGACTATCGAAGTTTTGACCATTTTAACGTTGTTAATATGGAGAGACCGGTTGGATTATTATCCAAAGAACCACTCTGTATTGGCATAAGCGTCGCGAATCATATATGCCAAAGATAATTGAAGACGGAGTAAAATGCAAGGGCTATCCTGTTTACAGAATAGTGCCTTCGGTTTGTCCAGTCCCAGGACAACTTGTATGGACGAAGGTCTGACAGAGTATATCCAGTGGATCGCGTAAGTTGATCTGTTCAAACGTATTCACGTTTGGTGGCGGAGGAATTCGTTTCTCTTAGCTGTATACCCGTGTTATTTTTGGATAAGTCAATTTGTGATTTGGCGGGTATGACGATGTGACATTTCTAAGTGAATGAAGATGGATGTCTGACATAGTATTTCCAGACGATCACGTACATTGATTTCTTCAACTATACCAAGAGTGGAAGCGGAGAAGGAAACTTCTTTTAGCTAACACGTAATGTATGGTTGTAGACATAAATTAGTGATTCTGATGGATCTGACAATGTGGCATTCGAAGTGAATCTGATGTGATGATAAAGCGTAGCTTCTAGCCTCATCAACCGGTAAATGACAGAAATCGGGCAGGCAGCATGGCTAAGTCGGTCGCACCGAAGTAGGGTGTATAATCACCTATCTAGAGAATTTTCATTTGTTTCTTAAATCTATCAATGCTGTCCCATATATATACGGGAACGGTTGCTGATCCCAACCGTTGGTGATGTACATTCGATACACTCAAGCGAAATGAGTGGTCGGTCATGTGTGGCTGAGTTGCAAGATGTTCTTGTTGAACTCCAGTGTATCGTTCCTAGAGTACACTGATCGGAAGGTGATTCCATACCTTGTCATAGTTGGAAATCCATTACCCAATACGTGCTTGCGGTTTTGATTGTATACTATATATGTAGAACGTGAGATGAAAGCGTTTCTGCTAGTTGATATCTATTTGTACATAGACATTATTATAATATCAAAAAGTTTTTGATATAAAGATATTTTGGATTCTCATAAGGGAAAAACCCGTTCCGTTCTACGGCGTGGTCTTATGAGATATCGTTTACTTGTTCATATACCTGTTTAAACTGTTTTACTTATACCAGTCCCATGACTGACCCGGAGTTTATTTGTTTTGTTTTCCCTAAACTCTTGGGTGCCTAATTTTGTACGGGCAGTCAAGTAGTCAGGAATTTACAGATATACTGGAAGAGCGTGGAGCAGGAGGCTTCAAGATCATATAGCTATAGTTATTTCCGCTGTGTTGTAAGTGCTGTACTCTGATAAGTGCTATTGTATACATAACTGTTATATTTCAAAGTTATGTTATCTATTATATGTTATTCGTTCCGCTGTGAGGTTCGTGTTACTCTGATGTTGTGTTCTTCTTCTTCTTCTATTCTAAGTTTCTATCTTATCTATTCTCACCCTCTAATTTCTTTCATTAACTATTCGGTTATTTTCGATCCTTGGATGTTCGATATGTGTTGGATATCGGATAACCAAGATCGCATTTTTCCGGGTCGTTACAATCTGCGCGGTGCAAAGAAATGTAATTAAGAAGTGCAATATATCCGGTTCATCTTACCTTGCTCAGTTCATACTTGTTATTGTTATTGTTACTGTCATCTTGTTCTTCTAGTTTTATATACCTGCCATGATACTTTTATTTATTTATTTTTAAAAGTAACTGGACTCGCCAGACTTTATGTCTGACCCTTTTTGTTTCCCCTTCCCTCTCTTCCGTTCTCCCTCCCCCTAAGGTTCTCAGGGTGGAAGTGCTTAGAGTTGATTTGGATTCTTTTAGCTTAGCTTGAATTTTGGATATAGTAGTACGGCTTTGACTTCTTGTCAACTCTATTATGGCTTTGCAAGGGAAATATGGTTTTATGCTTTTGTACTCTGATATTTTTGGAAAGATAGATTAATAATGTAATTAGTTACTTATGATGTAAACTCAGTATTTGGGACCATGATGTTTTGATTTAAATAAAGTTTTTAATTCCGCTGCTGTTTTACATGTCTGTCTTATGCTATTATGTTCTTATTTACCTATAACGCTTCACGAAACTTAATGCATTCCCTTAGTGAGTGACATTAACGGATGTGGGGTGTCACAAATACAGACGGTTTTTACCTTACGGTAACCCAAAACATTTTTTTGAAAACAATATTATTCTGATATTATAACATTGTCTAAACACAAATAAATAGCAATCTAGCGGAACGCTTGCATCTCACGCTCCATATATATAGTATACAATCAAAACCGCGGGCTCTTATTGGAGAATGGATTTCCTAGCAAGGTATGGGACCACCTTCCCGATAGTGTACCTCCGGAAATGAATACATTTGGGTTCAACAAGAACATCTTGCAACCCATGCTAAACATGACCCCCCCTCACTTCGCTTGAGAGTACCGAATAAATCATTACCACGGTTGGGAGCCAACCAACCGAACTGATAGCATACATAGAAAATAAAAAGGGACAACCGAAGGCATTTAATTTCTCCAGATCAGATAATGATATACCCTTTTGATGGGTGTGACCCACATAGCCATGCTACCTACCCGAATTTATACCATTTCCCGGTTGATGAGGCTAGAAGTTAAACGTATTCTTCAGCATAGCATGTCTCCATTCACTTTGAATGTCACATCATCAGATCCGCCAAATATCACTAGTTGACGTCCACAAAAATACTTAGTTGTTAGGTTTAAAAAACCGTTGTTCTTCCCGCCAACCACGGTACGTTTGAAGTAATCAACGTACGTGATCTCTTTGGAAATACTCTGTCAAACACTCGTCCATACAAGTCATCTAGGAACAGGATGAACCGAAGGCAGCCTCCTACCACATCCTAGGAATCACCCTATATATCAGTAGCGAGTAGCCCTTGCAATCCGTAGATTCCAATCACAACAAAATCATTGTTAACTCCAGGGATTAGCCAGAGATATTTAACAACAGTCCTTCCACTCATGATGATTTTCGGTCTTCAATTGTTCCATCTTTAATCAGCATCTTTCACATGTTTGCGGGTTTGGAATGGTTTTCGAATATAAATTCGATCCCGGTCTTTCCGCACCAACAATCGTATAGGCAAGATTTGATAGTCAGTTATTTAACTATCAATTAAACAAAATGAAATGGATCAACTGGTTGAGTATACAGCTCACTTGGCCTTTTTAATTAAAGATAATTAATTAATGATTAATTTAAAATTCTAAATCTTTCGACATAGTATTTACTTCATATTTAATTTACAAATATTCTCAAACAATTCCATTTCAATATTAAAAAAATATGTATCTTATAATTGTATTCAATTACCATTTCAAATCATTTGTTACAACATTACTTATTATGTTTATCGAGGAAATCGATTAAACTTATCATTCATAAAACAGTTGTTACGAAATCTCCTTTTGTTTCGTTATTTGAAAACAATAACAATCACTTATCCTTTTAGAATAACTCATTCTAAAACGCATTTCTTTATTCCGAAAATATCGTTATATTTTCACAACTCCTTTTATTACCTTGGTTATGGAAATATCATTTCATTTCTCTGGCCCATTTTATTTTCGAAACTTTGGAAATATTAATATATATTTCCTTAAATTCTTTTATTTCCCTTATTTTGAAATCTTATTATATCTATTATCAAACTCTTTCCAAATAACGTTGCATTATTATTTCTTATAATAAACCACTCCTAACGTCTTTACCATTACAACTAATATCATCCTATGATAATCCTGAGGTCATTCAAGTTGGGGTATTTTAATTACCTCTCAGATCTTGATCAACGATATTCTTATCTTAAGATGTGTATGAATTGTAATTCACAAACCCGTATTCATTCTAATACCAACCAATATCACTTAACTGTTTTATTTAAATTACGGTCTTATAAAACCTTCTTACTTTTGAAATCTCTTTCTTTTTAAATATATACTATTATTACTAAATCCATTGATTTAGTAAATGATTGATAAAACATCAACTTTAAAACTTTAACTTCTTTAGACTACTTATTTTGTTATCTGAGTTCTTATTGCAATCCTATTACAAAACTTTTACCAAATTCAATTGCAAAATCCTCTTTCTAAACGTTTTAATCATTTCCTCTGAAATCTTGTTTCCAAACTCGTCCATTTCATATAATACCATTATTAAGTAACGTTAATTTAAAATTAACGATTTAGCTTCCCATCACTTTTTATAAACTTGTTTATACAACTTTGGTTTAATATAAACCCTTTTCTTCTCTATTTCCTTTTCTTAATTCAACCATTTATTTTAAGCTTATCATATTCGCTTAAAACCACCTTTATAACTTAGTTTACCAAACTCGGTTTATAAATAAACCCGTTTATGACTCACTTTGAAATTCAATTATATTTCATTACTAAATTTGATTACTTGAATGAACTTCATTTAAGATGTAATTCCTTAAATTAAAAATTATAATTTACTTCATCATTAACTAGAATTAAATTTCCTTTTTAAAATCTCTTTAAGTTAAACAACTATTCACTAAATTACTCCATTAGATTAATCAATACAACTTAATTTAATTTAAAGATCAGTTTCTGTTAAAACAGTTGGCTGGGTCAATTTTGAAACATGATCAATTCGTTAATCAACTCTAACTCGTCTTTTCATTTAAATTAATAAATAATATTATTAATTTAATTAAATCTCATTTATTAATCATTACACTAATCCTTGCTCACTTGCTTCGCACACGGCACGTGCTTCACACACGGTAGATTTTTGATTTTTAAGAATTAGCCTTATAAATCATGTAATGATTAAGGTAAGGCACGTGCTTCGTACACGATAGATTTTGGCACAAAATGGTGATTGTTGGTTAAAATAAATAATATATATTTGGTTGGTCTATTTTCTTTTTATAAATTTCATTTAAAATAATGTATTAAAAAATCTGTATTCAGTTATAAAATAAATTTCATAACTTCATTCTATCGATTTATCAAATGGTAAATCTATCTTTTATAAAACAATTTATATTTAGGCCATCAACTGCCAATTTCTCAACCAACAATACTCATTGGTTAATATCACCATAACTATTGAATTTGGATTCAACAATAAATCACCCAATCATATTCAGTAAACAATCCATATAGTGACAATATAAAATAAAGACGAATAATCAATTCAAGTGAGATGGGTCAATAAATAACAACAGTTCAAGCACCCAATTAAATTTAATATGTTTATATTATTATAAACGTAACCAACAAGGTAAGTTACCTCCATTGGAAATAATCGTTAAAAGTAACGATTGGGTTCGACTAAATTAAAAGAACGTTTAATTTAAACTGGTTGAATAAACTATTCAATATATATGCAAGCAATCATCAAACCATTCAACAACTAACAAACAAAACACATAAATATTTAAACCCGACTTATATAAATATAAGTGGAATAACTGAGTGAGTTTAACTCACCTTGGTTTGATTTATCGATAAACAGTTCATTTCAATAAAATTAAATTTTTGTTTAATTTTATTAGAAATCCTGATAGCTTCCACTGCTAACCAGACCGCTCCATCTCGTCGTACTCATCGATACAGTTCTAGCGTATCTTATTTGGCTCGATTCTTATAATACAATATGAAGTTATTAAACTACATGATCTAAATAAATAGATTAAGCATTAAATATAAATTAATTATTTAAGCTGTTCTTACCTCCTACATACCAATCCACGTCATCCGCTACTACCAGGCAATTGAAATAGCCAAACCCGAGACCCGATAGCTTTATGCTTCCCAACTGATTTGCTCTCTTTTATTTTTTTATTTTTTTTATTAAAGGCCCACATGCCCATGCCAATTGCCCACTCCCTTCCATGTCCATATTTACATACCATGAACCGCTCATGCTTTCTTCAACAATTGTTTTTTCCTGAAGCATTCCAAATGCTCCTCCTGTCTCCACCTTATTGCGCCATTTCCCTTCTTCTTCTTCTTCTTATTCTTTTTTTTAATAAAAAGATGGCTCAAAGCCCTGTGTAACGACCCGTGTTTTTGGCAGTCCAATATTTTATTTAATTTATTATTTTAAATATTATATTTGGGATATTCGTGGATTTTTAATATTTAAATCGTTATTTAAAACGAGATCGAACGATATATATATATATTTATATAATATAAATCGAGTTTGAAAATGGCGTGCAGTTTGTAAATTGGAGTTATTTTGTCGATAGAAGAAATTTAAGGGTAACCGGTGGATAAATTGGATCTAAATGTGCCATTTTTACAAACAGAGAAAGTTCTTAATAAAATCAGCTTCGGTAAAACCGTAACATCAAATAATATGCCCTGACGTCTAATTTCGTTATTTTTGAAACTCATTTGTGGCAGTGTAAAAATTCAAGAATTCACGCTAAATAGTGGTTAGAATTGAACTAATCATAAATAATTAAACTTCTGTCCTAACTAAGAATGAATGAATAAATCTATATATATGTAATACAATATATATAACTTTCTATCTAAAGATTCATACACTCTAAAACAAGTACAATGGCCCATCCATTTTAATTCATTTCACATGGCACCAACAGACTGTGTATATAAATGAAATTGTCTAACCTATCTACCACATGCAAATCAAATTACACAACAGTCCTATTTTTCTTGCTGATAACCAAGGTGCAGGAAATATACACCATAATATACAAGCGGGTATCCAACGGAATGACCTGTGTGAATCAAATATACATAGCTACCCTACGATACACGCTGCCAATATGGCCCACTCCCAGTACAGACGGAACATACTTCATGAAGAAGAAATCATATATAGATTTTGAAAAAAATGAATACCACATTAGCCGTATGTATAACAGTAATCACACAGTCCAAAACAAAACAATGCACGAAAAGAAAAAATGAACAGCTAGATATTTATATATAGTCGAAAATCCCATATTCTGCTACACAGAATCCACAAAATCCACAATATCAAAATTCAGATTTTGCACATTGATATTACAATTCAACAGCTAACAAGATAGCCTCATAGCTATGATATAAATCTAAAATCTCTCAACCTAATAAACAACTCAATAGCCTCAGCTAGCCTATACATCACTTACTGAAGGTTCACCTCACAAAAATAATAGCACATGTAATCCAATGTGGATTCTTCAAAATTTTCTGCAGCAACCAAACTTCCATTTTAAAGACATGACAGCTCGATCATGTTCCCAAAATATATCTGTCAAGAATGAAAGAAAAACTAACACATTAGAAAACAGAAGAGAGAAAATAACAGCAAAAGGGATCAGTAAAAAAATAAAAGAATAAACATAGGTGTACATAACTGTTGTACAAATTCGATTCAGATTGAAGTAAAATATATATGTATAGATTTTGTACAATATAAAGCTGTATTTGTACAGCAGCTAAGGAATAGCTAAGAAAGGAAAGAAAGAGAAGAGAGGAAAAAGGATGTGTATCTTGATACATCAACTCGAACAGCCTAAAGAATAAAAATATATTGAAACTGAAATTTCAATGCAAGAATAAAATAAAAACTCAGAATCTGGTCTGTGGACATTGACAATACATAGCTAAAGAAAACAGCTAATCTATTCACATGAACAACTAAGCAAACGGTGTAGTGTACAATTCAAAACAGTGGGGTGCATGGCTGATGAAAAGCAGATATGTGTGTATATATATATATATATATATCAAATCTATACATAAGTATATATATTTATATGTACAGACAAAATCTAGTGTACAAATCCACTCAAAGGATGTTTTGCCATACTTCTAAACACAAGATGTACAAGTCATGGATTCAAAATTTTCAAATGAAATAAACGAGTCAATAGCTTCCTAGCTTCGTCAAATCTATACTTAAACAGTTCAACCACTGTATGTATGTATTTGAACAGAGTAGCACATGACAATTCAGCACGAAATCCTTCCAAAATCTCATCACTGACATAAGTAAAATATCACCTAAGAACTAGGCATCTAAAACTATGATTTTACAATTCAATTTTGACATTGATCCTATCTGTATCATCTACTGGTATAAATACACACCCAGGCACCACATTTCAATTCGCAAAAACAAGAAAAAGGGTTTCGAACCACTGAAAAAATATTAATCAAAATACAGTAAATAACATATCTAACTGGGTAGCTCACACGCGGATTTTCTGGTGACTTGTTCGACGCGAAGACCTAGGGTTCGGACTCGATCTGTATTTTTTGAAAACGTGGCGGATGTGCTAGGAGGACTCTTTAATTTCTAGAAACTTGAGGGCTTATCAGTAAAGGGGCGGGCTTGATGATGAATTGCTCGACGAGGCGGAGCGACAGAAGCAGAAGCCAAAGAGGGAGGCTGGAGTGTGGGAGCGATCGATTTTACTGGAGGAAGTAGAGATGGAAGGACATGATTTCGACATGGAGGGGTTTTGTTTTCCTTTTCATTCTTTGAGGCGGCGGTGGATTACGAATGAGAAAGGGGATCCGATTTGGGGTGATTAGGGATTTCATTCTTTAGGAGGCGGTGGGTGGAAATGAGGATTAGTGAAGCCGGTGTAGGGTTTTATCGGTGTAAGTGGGCTGGGCCGCCAAATCCAAGGTAAAGGCCGGGTTTTAAAAACATAAAATCATGTTTTATTCAAATAAATTAATTTATAAATTGTTAATAAGGTATCTCGCACATATCTTATCAGAATTAAACAAGGTTGGTCTCGTTGGGACCGTAAAATCGAGATCTTTGAGATGGAGCTGGGTCACTCAGGATCGGATGCAATTGGAAAATTTATTCAAATTAAACGTCAGTTTAATTGGGCTAAAATAGACTGTTTATCAACGGATTCAAAACCAGGTGAGTTAAACTCACTCAGTTTCTTCCCATTTATATTTTTATATATAAATTGGGTTTTTATTTTGTGTGCTCTGGTTGTTGATGGTTGATGGTTGACTGTTTGCTAGTTAAATATTTACTTAACTGATAAAATTAAACCGTCGTTTAATTTCAATGAAATACCAAATCGTTATTTTAACGATTGGTTCCAATAAAGGTAACTTACCTTGTTGGTCACGTTTATAAAATAAACGTGTTTAATGGTTTGAATTGGTTGGATTGTTTTTGTTTATTGATTGATTTGAATATTGGTTATTGACTGAAATTTCAACATCTGTGTAGTTTAAACCAATAGACGGTATTGGTTGGGTATTTGGCAACATATAGCCTAGAAAATTAATCGTTTTATAGATGTTGATTTACCGTCAGGCAAATCGACAGGAATGAGTTTATAAAAATTATTTTATAACTGGTAATTGATTTTGAAACATATGATTTGAAATAAATATTTATAAAAGGGAAAATAAATAAATGTTTTATTTAAGGTTTGATTTATTATTAATTAAGTATATAAAGTCAAAGCTGATATTAATCAAAATTTTAAGTACGAGAACGGAAAATAAATCGAATGGCATTGTTTTTAATTTTAATAAGATTTAAAAAGGGGAAAATTTAATAAAGGGATTAACTATGAAAGTAGTTAACCACCAAAGTAAATTATTATTTTAATAATTTAGAGAAATACTTTTTAATTGAGATTCGTTTAAAAAGTACCTGAATTTGAAGTGGAATCCAATTGAATGTTGAAAGAGAATTATGAATGGGCTTTATATTTAAAACCTAAAATTTGTATAACGAGTTATAAAAAGGGATTTTAAGCGAAGATAATAGCTTAAAAGTGAATGTTACTAAATTATTTGAGTCAAGTGACAAGTGATTTCGATTTAGAATAAATCAAGGTTATGTAAAAGAATTATAAATGTGTAAAAGTGATAATTGTAATTAAAGTTATTTAATGATGGATTAAGTAAAAAGGGGGAGATTTAAAATAAGATTTTCAAAAAAGGAATTGTTGACGGGGTTTGAAAAGGAATTTGGTAAAAGAGGTGGATCATGAGATGTTGTAACCAAATTTGGGTTATAAAATAAGTTGGTTAAAGAAGCAGAATTAAAAATGATGTTTTTAGAAAGAAGATTTCTTAATTAGTGAATTAAGAACTAGTGGTATATTCGAGAAAAAGATTTTTCAAAAGGAAAGAAGGTTTATAAAACCATACTTTTGAATAAAATAATTGAATGGAATTTGTGTTGAGATTAAATGAGATTTTGGTTTTATATTTCAACTCGTATTTATCTTTGGGTACGAACGTTGTTGATCAAGGTCTGAGAGGTAATTAAAATACCCCAACTTGAACGACATCAGGACTATCTAAGGGTGATATTAGTTGTGATGGTAAAAAGGATTAGTGATAGTTTATTTTCATTAGTGAAATAATGAAAAGGTGGGGTTTTATTCAACAGGAATAAGCACTGGGTTCTGTCGGGTAATAAATAAAGGATATTTCATAATGCTGTTTAATTAAAAGGCCAAGTAATGCCGAATACTGAACCAGTGAACTCACTGGATTGTCATGATTGAAACACTGTTTATTTTGATAGTTAAAACACCGACTATCAAATCTGTCCAATACGATTGTTGGTACGGAAAGACCGGGATCGAATTTATATTCGAAAACCATTCCGACCAACAAATACGTGAAGATATTAGAAGACGGTCGAGATGGAGCATTGAAGACCGTGGATCTTCATAAGCGGAAGGACCGCTAATAATCTCTGGTCTGCAGCCAGAGATGTGCTGTGGTTCCGTCGTGGTTGGAATCCATGGGTTGCAAGGACTTCTCGCTACTGATCCATGGGGTGATTCCTATATGAGATGCAGTAGGAGAGTGCCTTCGGTTCATCCTGTTCCTGGATGACTTGTATGGACGAGTGTCTGACAGAGTATTTCTAAAGGGGATTACGTACGTTGATTTCTTCAAACGTACCGTAGTTGATGGCGGAGAAATGGTTTTCTCTAGCCAAATAACTAGAGTATTTTTGGGGACATCAATTAGTGGTACCCAGAGGATCTGACGATGTGGCATTCAAAGTGAATGGTGGTCAGGTGTTCGAAAAGGAATTCTAGCCTCAAGCCTCATCAACCGGGAGATGAAAAAAATCGGGCAGGCAGCATGGCTATGTGGGTCGCTCCCATTAGGGTGTATAATCACCTATCTAGAGAAATTCCTTTTGTTTCTTAATCTATCGATTCTGCCCATTCGGGAACGGTGGTTTGAGTCCAACCGTTGGTGATATACATTCGATACACTCAAGCGAAATGAGTGGTCGGTCATGTGTGGGCCGGGTTGCAAGACGTTCTTGTTGAACCCAGGTGTATTCGCCTCTAGAGATACATCATCAGAAGGTGGTCCCATACCTTGTCAAGGTCGGAATCCAATCTCCAATAAGCGCCCGCGGTTTTTGTTTGTATACTATATGTAGAGTGTGAGATGCAAGCATTCTACTAGATTGATATTTACTTGTAATTAGACATTATTATAATATCAGACAAGATATTGGTTGTCGAAAATGTTTTGGATTATCGTAAGGTAAAAACCGTCCGTGTTTATGTGTGGATTTGGTCTTACGATTATCCTTTTTCTTTGAAGGATTTTAACTTTACAATCAGGTTGTGTGATACCCTAAATACTATGCGAGTTTATCTCACTCTGGTTCACCAGACTGATCCGGTGTTTTGTAAATGCTCGGGTTAGCCCGGGGTGTACAGGTTCAGGTTATCGAATACTGTGAAGAGATGAGCTGGAAGAGCCCAGATGTAATATAGCTACTATTCCGTTGTGTGTTGAATCTGAGGACAGGTTATTATAAATATCCAGATGTGTGATGTACTCTGATATTGTAAGTATTTTAAAAGCTCTCAATAAAGTTTTATTTATGTATTATATTTTGTTCCGCTGCGATGTGAGACTCCGTGTTGGTTCTTTTTCTTCTTCTATTCTAATATTTCTTTCTTCTTATCTCACCCTCTAATTTCTGTCTAATAACAATCCGGTGTTTTTCGGTGCTTGTAAGGTCGACATGAGATACGGTAAAGGTTTTTATGTCGATTTTCAGGGCCGAAAATCCTGGGTCGTTACAGTGGTATCAGAGCTATTGGTTTAATAATAACCTTGGCTCTGTGGTGTAACTCGATAGAGATGGGGTTAGTGATACCCTAGATCGAGGTTGAGTGTGTATATATATATATATGAGAGCGTATTTGTAAATTTTATATACAAATGATTTGTATTGTGTTTGTTGGTCGGTTCAAGTGTTGAGAAGCATTGGGCTGTCCATGGATACGATATGGTTTTGAAAAGAGGGTAAATGAAATAATTTTACCCAAATTATATTTTTGTATAGAAAGAAATAATTTATCAAATTATTGAGATATTAGTGTGTTTGATCGATTTGAAGGGAATTCAAATTGGATTAAAAATTTTGAATTGCAACTTAACCTAGTTAAGGGAAATTAAACTGATAATGAGATTAAAATTGAAATAAATACAATTGGAATTTGAATCAAATAGAAATCAACCGGATATTAAACAATTGGTGTTCAAATATGTGAAACCCAAAATAAAATATTATATTGAATATAGATTGGTTTGGTTGATTTGGTTGTATAATGGTTGTTGATTGTGAATTGTTTATTATTGGATGATAGTTTGTTTGAATGGGATTTGAAAATTTGTGGGTTGTAACATTCTTTCTTACCTTAGCAATTTCGAGGACGAAATTATTTTAAAGGGGGGAAGAATGTAACGACCCGTGTTTTTGGCAGTCCAATATTTTATTTAATTTATTATTTTAAATATTATATTTGGGATATTCGTGGATTTTTAATATTTAAATCGTTATTTAAAACGAGATCGAACGATATATATATATATATATATATATATATATATATATATATATTTATATAATATAAATCGAGTTTGAAAATGGCGTGCAGTTTGTAAATTGGAGTTATTTTGTCGATAGAAGAAATTTAAGGGTAACCGGTGGATAAATTGGATCTAAATGTGCCATTTTTACAAACAGAGAAAGTTCTTAATAAAATCAGCTTCGGTAAAACCGTAACATCAAATAATATGCCCTGACGTCTAATTTCGTTATTTTTGAAACTCATTTGTGGCAGTGTAAAAATTCAAGAATTCACGCTAAATAGTGGTTAGAATTGAACTAATCATAAATAATTAAACTTCTGTCCTAACTAAGAATGAATGAATAAATCTATATATATGTAATACAATATATATAACTTTCTATCTAAAGATTCATACACTCTAAAACAAGTACAATGGCCCATCCATTTTAATTCATTTCACATGGCACCAACAGACTGTGTATATAAATGAAATTGTCTAACCTATCTACCACATGCAAATCAAATTACACAACAGTCCTATTTTTCTTGTTGATAACCAAGGTGCAGGAAATATACACCATAATGTACAAGCGGGTATCCAACGGAATGACCTGTGTGAATCAAATATACATAGCTACCCTACGATACACGCTGCCAATATGGCCCACTCCCAGTACAGACGGAACATACTTCATGAAGAAGAAATCATATATAGATTTTGAAAAAAATGAATACCACATTAGCCGTATGTATAACAGTAATCACACAGTCCAAAACAAAACAATGCACGAAAAGAAAAAATGAACAGCTAGATATTTATATACAGTCGAAAATCCCATATTCTGCTACACAGAATCCACAAAATCCAATATATAAAAATTCAGATTTTGCACATTGATATTACAATTCAACAGCTAACAAGATAGCCTCATAGCTATGATATAAATCTAAAATCTCTCAACCTAATAAACAACTCAATAGCCTCAGCTAGCCTATACATCACTTACTGAAGGTTCACCTCACAAAAATCAATGGCACATGTAATCCAATGTGGATTCTTCAAAATTTTCTACAGTAACCAAACTTCCATTTTAAAGACATGACAGCTCGATCATGTTCCCAAAATATATCTGTTAAGAATGAAAGAAAAACTAACACATTAGAAAACAGAAGAGAGAAAATAACAGAAAAAGGGATCAGTAAAAAAATAAAAGAATAAACATATGTGTACATAACTGTTGTACAAATTCGATTCAGATTGAAGTAAAATATTTATGTATAGATTTTGTACAATATAAAGCTGTATTTGTACAACAGCTAAGGAATAGCTAAGAAAGGAAAGAAAGAGAAGAGAGGAAAAAGGATGTGTATCTTGATACATCAACTCGAACAGCCTAAAGAATAAAAATATATTGAAACTGAAATTTCAATGCAAGAATAAAATAAAAACTCAGAATCTGGTCTGTGGACATTGACAATACATAGCTAAAGAAAACATCTAATCTATTCACATGAACAACTAAGCAAACAGTGTAGTGTACAATTCAAAACAGTGGGGTGCATGGCTGATGAAAAGCAGATATGTATATATATATATATCAAATCTATATATAAGTATATATATTTATATGTACAGACAAAATCTAGTGTACAAATCCACTCAAAGGATGTTTTGCCATACTTCTAAACACAAGATGTACAAGTCATGGATTCAAAATTTTCAAATGAAATAAACGAGTCAATAGCTTCCTAGCTTCGTCAAATCTATACTTAAACAGTTCAACCACTGTATGTATGTATTTGAACAGAGTAGCACATGACAATTCAACACGAAATCCTTCCAAAATCTCATCACTGACATAAGTAAAATATCACCTAAGAAATAGGCATCTAAAACTATGATTTTACAATTCAATTTTGACATTGATCCTATCTGTATCATCTACTGGTATAAATACACACCCAGGCACCACATTTTAATTCGCAGAAACAAGAAAAAGGGTTTTGAACCACTGAAAAAATATTAATCAAAATACAGTAAATAACTTATCTAACTGGGTAGCTCACACGCGGATTTTCTGGTGACTTGTTCGACGCGAAGACCTAGGGTTCGGACTCGATCTGTATTTTCTGAAAACGTGGCGGATGTGCTAGGAGAACTCTTTAATTTCTAGAAACTTGAGGGCTTATCAGTAAAGGGGCGGGCTTGACGATGAATTGCTCGACGAGGCGGAGCGACAGAAGCAGAAGCCAAAGAGGGAGGCTGGAGTGTGGGAGCGATCGATTTTACTGGAGGAAGTAGAGATGGAAGGACATGATTTCGACATGGAGGGGTTTTGTTTTCCTTTTCATTCTTTGAGGCGGCGGTGGATTACGAATGAGAAAGGGGATCCGATTTGGGGTGATTAGGGATTTCATTCTTTAGGAGGCGGTGGGTGGAAATGAGGATTAGTGAAGCCGGTGTAGGGTTTTATCGGTGTAAGTGGGCTGGGCCGCCAAATCCAAGGTAAAGGCCGGGTTTTAAAAACATAAAATCATGTTTTATTCAAATAAATTAATTTATAAATTGTTAATGAGGTATCTCGCACATATCTTATCAGAATTAAACAAGGTTGGTCTCGTGGGGACCGTAAAAACGAGATCTTTGAGATGGAGCTGGGTCACTCAGGATCGGATGCAATTGGAAAATTTATTCAAATTAAACGTCAGTTTAATTGGGCTAAAATAGACTGTTTATCAACGGATTCAAAACCAGGTGAGTTAAACTCACTCAGTTTCTTCCCATTTATATTTTTATATATAAATTGGGTTTTTATTTTGTGTGCTCTGGTTGTTGATGGTTGATGGTTGACTGTTTGCTAGTTAAATATTTACTTAACTGATGAAATTAAACCGTCGTTTAATTTCAGTGAAATACCAAATCGTTATTTTAACGATTGGTTCCGATAAAGGTAACTTACCTTGTTGGTCACGTTTATAAAATAAACGTGTTTAATGGTTTGAATTGGTTGGATTGTTTTTGTTTATTGATTGATTTGAATATTGGTTATTGACTGAAATTTCAACATCTGTGTAGTTTAAACCAATAGACGGTATTGGTTGGGTATTTGGCAACATATGGCCTAGAAAATCAATCGTTTTATAGATGTTGATTTACCGTCAGGCAAATCGACAGGAATAAGTTTATAAAAATTATTTTATAACTGGTAATTGATTTTGAAACATATGATTTGAAATAAAGATTTATAAAAGGGAAAATAAATAAATGTTTTATTTAAGGTTTGATTTATTATTAATTAAGTATATAAAATCAATGCTGATATTAATCAGATTTTTAAGTACGAGATTGGGAAATAAATCGAATGGTATTGTTTTTAATTTTAATAAGATTTAAAAAGGGGAAAATTTAATAAAGGGATTAACTATGAAAGTAGTTAACCACCAAAGTAAATTATTATTTTAATAATTTAGAGAAATACTCTTTAATTGAGATTCATTTAAAAAGTACCTGAATTTGAAGTGGAATCCAATTGAATGTTGAAAGAGAATTATGAATGGGCTTTATATTTAAAACCTGAAATTTGTATAACGAGTTATAAAAAGGGATTTTAAGTGAAGATAATAGCTTAAAAGTGAATGTTACTAAATTATTTGAGTCAAGTGAAAAGTGATTTCGATTTAGAATAAATCAAGGTTATGTAAACGAATTATAAATGTGTAAAAGTGATAATTGTAATTAAAGTTATTTAATGATGGATTAAGTAAAAGGGGGAGATTTAAAATAAGATTTTCAAAGAAGGAATTGTCGACGGGGTTTGAAAAGGAATTTGGTAAAAGAGGTGGTTCATGAGATGTTGTAACCAAATTTGGGTTATAAAATAAGTTGGTTAAAGAAGCAGAATTAAAAACGATGTTTTTAGAAAGAAGATTTCTTAATTAGTGAATTAAGAACTAGTGGTATATTCGAGAAAAAGATTTTTCAAAAGGAAAGAAGGTTTATAAAACCATACTTTTGAATAAAATAATTGAATGGAATTTGTGTTGAGATTAAATGAGATTTTGGTTTTATATTTCAACTCGTATTTATCTTTGGGTACGACCGTTGTTGATCAAGGTCTGAGAGGTAATTGAAATACCCCAACTTGAACGACATCAGGACTATCTAAGGGTGATATTAGTTGTGATGGTAAAAAGGATTAGTGATAGTTTATTTTCATTAGTGAAATAATGAAAAGGTGGGGTTTTATTCAACAGGAATAAGCACTGGGTTCTGTCGGGTAATAAATAAAGGATATTTCATAATGTTGTTTAATTAAAAGGCCAAGTAATGCCGAATACTGAACCAGTGAACTCACTGGATTGTCATGATTGAAACACTGTTTATTTTGATAGTTAAAACACCGACTATCAAATCTGTCCAATACGATTGTTGGTACGGAAAGACCGGGATCGAATTTATATTCGAAAACCATTCCGACCAACAAATACGTGAAGATATTAGAAGACGGTCGAGATGGAGCATTGAAGATCGTGGATCTTCATAAGCGGAAGGACCGCTAATAATCTCTGGTCTGCAGCCAGAGATGTGCTGTGGTTCCGTCGTGGTTGGAATCCATGGGTTGCAAGGACTTCTCGCTACTGATCCATGGGGTGATTCCTATATGAGATGCAGTAGGAGAGTGCCTTCGGTTCATCCTGTTCCTGGATGACTTGTATGGACGAGTGTCTGACAGAGTATTTCTAAAGGGGATTACGTACGTTGATTTCTTCAAACGTACCGTAGTTGATGGCGGAGAAATGGTTTTCTCTAGCCAAATAACTAGAGTATTTTTGGGGACGTCAATTAGTGGTACCCAGAGGATCTGACGATGTGGCATTCAAAGTGAATGGTGGTCAGGTGTTCGAAAAGGAATTCTAGCCTCAAGCCTCATCAACCGGGAGATGGAAAAAATCGGGCAGGCAGCATGGCTATGTGGGTCGCTCCCATTAGGGTGTATAATCACCAATCTAGAGAAATTCCTTTTGTTTCTTAATCTATCGATTCTTCCCATTCGGGAACGGTGGTTTGAGTCCAACCGTTGGTGATATACATTTGATACACTCAAGCAAAATGAGTGGTCGGTCATGTGTGGGCCGGGTTGCAAGACGTTCTTGTTGAACCCAGGTGTATTCGCCTCTAGAGATACATCATCAGAAGGTGGTCCCATACCTTGTCAAGGTCGGAATCCAATCTCCAATAAGCGCCCGCGGTTTTTGATTGTATACTATATGTAGAGCGTGAGATGCAAGCGTTCTACTAGATTGATATTTACTTGTAATTAGACATTATTATAATATCAGACAAGATATTGGTTTTCGAAAATGTTTTGGATTATCGTAAGGTAAAAACCGTCCGTGTTTATGTGTGGATTTGGTCTTACGATTATCCTTTTTCTTTGAAGGATTTTAACTTTACAATCAGGTTGTGTGATACCCTAAATACTATGCGGGTTTATCTCACTCTGGTTCACCAGACTGATCCGGTGTTTTGTAAATGCTCGGGTTAGCCCAGGGTGTACAGGTTCAGGTTATCGAATACTGTGAAGAGATGAGCTGGAAGAGCCCAGACGTAATATAGCTACTATTCCGCTGTGTGTTGAATCTGAGGACAGGTTATTATAAATATCCAGATGTGTGATGTACTCTGATATTGTAAGTATTTTAAAAGCTCTCAATAAAGTTTTATTTCTGTATTATATTTTGTTCCGCTGCGATGTGAGACTCTGTGTTGGTTCTTTTTCTTCTTCTATTCTAATATTTCTTTCTTCTTATCTCACCCTCTAATTTCTTTCTAATAACAATCCGGTGTTTTTCGGTGCTTGTAAGGTCGACATGAGATACGGTAAAGGTTTTTATGTCGATTTTCAGGGCCGAAAATCCTGGGTCGTTACACCCTGCATGCCACGCACGTACTAATTCCCCAGACAATTTTCTTCCCTTATGCCACCCTTTTGTCTCCACGTTCCAGTTCTCATTCCCCATTTCGTTCTTTGTGTTTTTTCCTTAGAAAGTCCGCAAGCCCAACATCTACAAATAGCCAATACCCCTTCGAATAGTTCGTCTTCCCTATCCCACTTCTCCGGTCACAAAAATAGCCTGCTCCCATTCAAACTCCACCCATGCTGACTTGTGTACCTTCTTCTGCTCGCTTTTTCGTTGATCAAACCACCCCCTTTGTTTCAAATAAAATCTATGTACAACTTTCACCATAAAAGCTTCACCGTTCAACTCTATTCCACATGCGCAACTCACCTGCTTCCCTCATTTCATTCTTTCACCTCCCCGTTTATTCACACGCAAGTTCCTAGTTCAATTGTTTTTTCTCACGCTACAGATCCGCTTCTACCTGTTTTAGAGCACCGTTTCATGCTTGATACCACACTCGCCTCCTTCATATCGAGTGTTGCCACCTTCCTCCACGAACTTCAAACCTCCCACCGACAACATCAAGATCACTAGAGTTTTCCTGTTCTATCACAGCTCCTTCACGTTGCTACCTTCACTTTGAACTGACGCTTTTGGTTTTGTACCCTTATTGCTTTTTCACTACTCTGTTTTTAGTTTACACAGACTCCCCCATGCACTGTTTGGTTTTTGAAATAACGATGGCCTTCTTTCTTTCTTTCTTTTTTATTTGAAGTGAATAAAAATGGGAGCCTTCATTTCGTTCTAACAAGGGAAAGTTTAAGTTCAATTTCCTGGGATAAAGAAAAATAAATGGTTTCCTACGTTATTTATAGGTGTAAAATCCTTAACATTGCATGTAGGGATGCAGTGTAGACTAGGGTGCATTGAATTTTCCTTTCATTTGTCTACATGATTTTGTGAAGTCTAGGTAGCATGTGCAAGGTACAAGTTTCAGTGTATTTTCATTTCACTAGGTCGCGTGATAAGGACATCGGTAGGTGTAGACTTTAAAGGGTAGGCATGTACGAAATGTTAAAGGGTAAGGTTGTATTTTGGTTTTGATGCTTAAGTATGAAGTTGCTTTAGCCATTAGTTATCAGAAAAGGGGTTAGGCATGCGTGTACATCAACATTTAGACTATACATCCGACTGATGTGTAGACTGGTGTATGTGCGTTTTCTTATGGTAGGTTAGTACATTTCCATTTTTATACAGAGCAGTAGTTTATTTTTATATGGTTATTTTAAATTTCTACTGTTATTTAAGTTCGATCGTTAAATACACGCATCGCCACTTATCAACTCCAAATACCATGGAAACAAACATACTGTTACGTCTTGTTGTTCTGAGTTCAATGAAATCAATCCCATTGAAAACGGACTTCGTTTGCACAACGTCGCTATTTTAAATCCAATATGCTAATCGGTTCACGTCTAAATTTCGTTCACCGATAAAATAACTCCAATTGGCTCCAAACCGGAAATATAGCAATATCTTGCCATACGTATTCCAATAAAATTCGTTTTGTTGAGAACGGAGGTTGTTTGAAAAACAAATATTTTTAACTCTTATATAATATCGATAAATTATAATTTGAATCCAAAAAAATTAAATAAAATAATAATAAATTATCAAATATCCCAAATAAAATAATTTACCACTTACAATATAAACAATATGTATTTATAACTCAACACTAACATTTACAAATTATACGATATTCAAAATAAATAGAAATTCCTTTTAAATAAATTAAATAAATGATATAATTTATAAACAATTTCCATAGCGACTCTTTCAAATTTTGAATTGGATATAACTTAAATATATAAGCTGAAATCTCAAATTGTCTTTCATTAGAAAACTATAACCAGTAAGATCCTAACGTTTCTTGTTTCACAAAATTCCGACTTAAAATGGATTCTGTATATTCAATTGAAGTTCAAAATCCAATAATATGAACTACCGCAATATTTCGAGCTTGTTTTATATTAAATATAAATACAAACGTTCAATCGTCGTATAGTAAATGCATTCAATATTAAAATCCCAAAAGATTAAAATATAATATTTAATTTAAATATTCGAGTTCAATTAGTCAAAAAATCCAGGTCGTTACATTCCAACTAAGTCCAAATAATATTAACTCAATTCGATGATTTATTCTTTAATTAGCTCTTTTGCCTAATCCACTTTTTAGTTTGAACATATCATGTTCAAATATATTTAAACTTGCTTATAAATCAACTGAATTTCATTTTCAATTCAAGTATCATATTCGATTTAGAATATGAATTCACAAATGCATTTACTTATCCAAAGCCCAATTCCAATTCAAAACTCCATTAATTAATTATTTTTCCAATTAGTTATTTCTATTCAATAATTAAAAATATGATTTTTATTTCAAAAATCAATACACTTACTTCACTTGAGTTCATATTTACTTTATATCTCAAATATGAATTTTTCTAATGGAAATTTGGATTTTATTTACTTAAAATCCTTTTATTTATTTAAATAAACCGTTATGGTTTTATAATGGTTACGGCGCGGTTTTTCTGAATATTTGATTTTGGAATAACTCAAAATCTATAAGATGAAATCCAGATTTTTCTCTTTCATTAGAAAACTTTTATTCAACCGGTCCTAACGATTCTTGTTTCAAAGAATTTCGACTTAAATCGAGTTCTATATACTCAATTGAAGTTCAAATCACCAAATTATGAACTACCATGATGCGGCGAGTTCGTTTTAATTATATTTGAATATAAATGTTTAAACTTTGGTTTTAACTAAATATCAAGTCCATCCGAATATATTTTAATATATATTAAACCAATTTTCATATTTCAACTTAATAATTCTGATTATGCCTAACCGCTAATTATTTCATTATTCAGTTATCAATTCAATCACAACTCCATTTCCCTTATTAATTTCCAATTTCTTTAGAAATAAATTATTTTATAAAATTTGATACAAATCGAATATCAATTATAATTCCATTGGATATATTTCAGTTCAGTTTATATTACGAAACAAATTCCATCGTTCCCTTTTTGAAATTATCTCCAATTCACTTTCAAATCCAAACTTGAATTTATAATTCCACATTATCGTATGATTATTATTCTACTCTATAAACATCTTTTATAATTTTTCTTCCTTGTTTTATACATTAAACATGTTCCATTCCAAAACCCTGCTGCAACCAAATTCCTATATTTGGAATACTTTATTTATAATAACATATATATACGTAGAATCTATTTTCATATTTAATTTTAAATCTTAATTTCTAATGAACACAATTCCAATATCCTTCCTGTAAGTAATTTATTTTATTAAATTCGACCCAGTCGAATTCAAAACATAAATCCAATGGATACATTCAATTTAATTTACACTCTAGTCATCAGAATAAATTTCATCGTTTACTTCTTTAAAACGATTCCAAATTCCGGTTTTAAATTCACATTTGGAATTTAAATATTCTAATTATCCAATGATAATTATCCCATTTTATTTATAAATTCATTTCAATTCCTCGCATTATCCAATGAAAATTATTCCATTTAATTTATAAAAACCATTTATAAATTCACTTCTAGGTTTATTATTCAAAACTAGTTAATATTTCTTAGCTCATTCCAAATTCAGTTTCTGTTTTAAAAAATAGATTTTTTCTTCTAAATCCCAAACTGTCCTTCTCACGATATTTTTATATATCAACATTTTAGGCCCAGTGATATTTCAAACATTCAAAACACCCAATTATAAATCACAGGTTTTCTAACACATTATATATGACTATATATATAAAACAAACAAATAATAATATTTTTGAAGAATCTAGTTGGAACCCTCCAACCTGTTTTCCTATATCTACAAATGTTAGCCAACGTAAATAATACCCATCCAGCTTCAAGGCAGGTATCGCGGAATGGAAGGTCATCCACTATCATATTGTGGGCCGCATAGTGGTCATCTGCTAATGATACTGCGAACATCTGCTAATGGTACTATGGGAAATATCCAATCACCAATATATATATATATATCTGTGTGTGTGTGTGTGTATAGCCAGCCAAAATAAATAATATATTAATAATATAGCCATAATAAAATTTCACTGCATCCAAACAACTAATAGACAACATATAAAAATTATTTAAAATAAAAATTCATTTATAATAAAATTATAAATGAACCAGTGAGTGTGTTTACTCACTGTGATTTTAATTTTCACTTGTACCAATTTCAGTTTCTTTTCATCGATTTCCAAGGCACCAAACACAACATGAATGATTCCATTTGATTTATCCTAACATAAGAAAATTTCAAATTTTATAACTAAGCTATTGAATTTTTTTAACAAGGTTTTATGTTAAAGTTATGCTAAAATTTATTTTTTCACTCATCTAATTTACAATATGTGTAATGATTTACTACACAACCTTTTCTTTATAGTTTCTAAATCCAGATTAAAGTTAATTCCATTCTCTTTTTCTTTTTTTACTCCTAGCTGTAAACTAATTTAGTTTACTAATTTTTTTAAAAAAACAAGAATCAACTTCAAATAATAGTTTACCTCCTACATGTTCAGTATTTCTTGTACCCAACTATTGCCGCGAAGTTCACCTATAACCAGCGCCTCCACAAAGCATTGAACGACATGAACCAGTGCCATTCTCTTCCTCCTTACCTCCTCTTCAATCTACCCAAAGTGGAAGCTCGATGTCCTCCCCAAAATTCACGTTCATGTCGTCCCCACAAGCAACAATGAAAATCGTGATTCCCATTTCACTTGAATTCGCTTATACCCTGTCTTCTATTGGAGTTGAACCCCAACCCTAGCTCGACACTGAAACTGTCGAAGGCCCCCCAGTCTTGCTCCTTATCTCATCGCGTTCGATCCCTAAATCACACGGTGGCTTCATCGCTATTTTGGATTTATGTTATTCCCCTTTTTTTATATACGAGAGGTTTGAATCAAACGAAGCAAGGGATAAATGGATGTTCAATTTCGAATTTTACCAAATGAATGAAGTGGCCATTATTAAGCTCATGTTCAACTTTGTTTTCGATCTAAAAAAATGAAAAAAATGGGGCCATAGCTTAGCGAATAATGAAATGAGAAAATAAAAGATGGTTGTCGTGGTTTGTAAACGAGGAAGGATGCTTTAGTTGGCAGGGGCAATTTTACTTTGATTTTGCAATAAAATGGAGGAGCGGTACATAGAAGATGAATAATTAAGTATTAAGGAATTTAAGTATGTGAAAGGTACAAAGCCAGGGTGTTTACTTACGGTAGAAGAAAATTATTTAAAAATTATTTTATTTTAATTTTATTTGAACCAGTACAACTATATTTAGTTTAAAATACCCCGTGATTCTGAACTCTTTTTGAACACAACAAACAGCAATTTTAGGGTTATATCACAATTTTGGACACACTACGACAAGCTTTGAAGCCTCAATTGATCATTCGCATAAGATAATAATTTATATTGACATAAATTAAATTCAAAACAATTAATCGCTTAAAAATAAATAATTATTATCATTGTTTCTATTCAAATATAATTTCAACTCATCATTAGAATCATTCTGACTCGGTTTTAATTTGAATTGAATTATTTCAAATTTTCGTATTATGATATATATTCAAATAAATCGTGTTTCGATTATTAAATCGATAAATCAACATAAAATTCATTTATATTATCAACACAACAATTAAATAAACATTAAATATTAAAATTAATCGACCAAAATCCAGGTCATTACATAATTAAAAATATATTCATGATATAGTCAAAAATAAATATTCAAAATAATTTCTAATAAATATGTATTTAAATAATTTTAGTAGGGTGCTTCTTTAAAAATAATAAAATAAATATTAACGATCATTTTAAAGAGAATATAAAATTTTATCATATAAAGTAAATAGTTATGATATAAACATGTACATGTATTCATAATTATATATAAGTATAAAAACTAATGTCAATAAATAACTTAATATATGCATTATAAAAATAATAATTTATTGTGAGATATACATCAATCTTTTAAATTTATATTTAAACTTTAGAAACTAAAATATACTAATTTGCTAAAGAAACATATAATGTCGAAAATAAAAAATAAAAAAACTTTTCTAATAATATAAAATCTATAATTATAACAGAATTATTTTTTATGAAATCTGGTAATATAAAGTAAACTATTAATTTATTTATTATATTTTAAACTATATATAAATATATATTTAAGACATAAATATATGTTTTATATACCAAAATCTTAAGTTAAATATACAAGTTTCATAAATGTAATAAAAAAGAAACTAAATTCGTATTAAATTACAAATAGTATTTGTGATAATGTAACCCAGATTTATGAAATTATTGGTGAAAAATATTTACAAGTTCAACTATGTATATTCAAACTACATAAAAAAGATATGTGGATTTATATTTTATTACAATATTAATGTTTGAAAATTTTAAATCATTTCAAGTTCTATATAGCATACTAACATATCTATGTACTATTATTTTGTTGATTTATATACTTTCAATGTATATACTAAACAAAATATAAGAAAATAAATAGGCAAATTAAATTGATAACCAGAATTTGAATTGATATTTTCATATTTAAAAAATGTCCTTTTAATTTCTTAAAATCAAACCAAAAGGGAGAGAAATTTGAATTTAAATAAGAAAAATCCTTTTTTAAAATAGATTGATATATTGATATGTATACTATGGTTTATCGACATATGAACAAAAATACCTAAAATTATAAAAGAGATAAATTTCTATACCTACCTATGTGCTTAAATGTATATTCCTAGATGCGATGATAATTATGAAATAATAGTAAAGCGTACCACTTTTTGCAATCCTCCATTTTATTGTTCTTCCATTGTCACGACCACATATTCGTATCATTCAAAATCTAACAATGAGAAGTTCCCGATCGCGACGGGCTCAATTTTCTAATCTGCATATTATATTCATGTGACGTTCTGGAATTTCGCTCGATCTGAACCAGTCGTTAAACCGATTTAGACCGTTCGAAACCCCTGATCGTTGAGAACAGGACAAAACAGAATGCAGACGGAAGAACATTTCATTGCTATTACAACAATTCCATCAGATACAAGAATATACAGAGTATAAATGAATAAATATACATTCGATAAATATCAGAGATTACAATAAACTACATAGCAGCGAAAAATAATACAAGGCACAACTGAAGGTGATATATGGATACAGAGCTTTCCGGATATCATTCCAGCTGTAAACCAGGATCCTGTGAATATAAATCTGCAAAACCAAAACTACTAGCTGCCCGTGTCGAAAATAGGGGCACCCAGAGTTTAGGTTAAAACAATAAACTCCAGGTCAGTCATGTGACTGGTGTGAGAACTAAAACAGTTATTAAAACTTTACTTTAAAAGAGAGTAATTCAAGGGACCACGCCGTATAACACGGAACGGGTTTCCTCCCAAGAATACCAGTGCATAGAATAAACAACGCAATGCTTTTTCGAAAAATGAAGCTATTATAAGACCTAGGTCCCATCACACAATGCAACGCAAGCCGGAGGATAGGGTTTTCCCTTATAATAGCCAAAAATGTTTGGTACGTTTAAAACAAATCATTTGATACTATAATAAGTGTATAGTGTCAAAACATTTTCAATCATAAATATAAATCATAGACGACATGGGTACCATATATCATGTCGCCATACTAGTTCTACAATTAAAACCGCGATACACGTATTGGAAATTGGATTTCCGTCATGAGTCGAGGCAAGGGGCAAGCTCCTCTCCGCGTTCGAGACACTCTAGCAAATGCCTCCGGGTTACGCACTCTGGGCAACCCCGGATCCTCCAAGGCCGGTCCTCACTTACGTTAGAGGATTAATTATTCCTGAACACACGTTTCCCGGTCCTTACAGACCTATAATCGAGGCGCCTCGCATTCCAACAACCACATAGGTGAAAAGTATATAAATGTCAGGGCTGGTAAGTCACTGACACCACTATAGCTAGAAAGAAACGTCATGCACTCCTTGGGTCCTTATCCCGTTTTTGACTCATACCGAGGTGTGAGGCTCGCGAATCCACGCTATACACAAAGCTACGCCACAAAGGCCGTGCTTTGATCATCAACCACAAGACTTTGCTTTTCAACAGAAGCCTTGATCTATGCATCTCAGCTTGCCACACAGGCAATTCATGCCATGCGATTTATATCTATCGATATATAACCTCTAAGCTCGTACGTCTCAGAGAAGGGCGTTAAGCAAGAGAATAAATTCTCGGCCGCCAAACAGATATATATTTAACAGAAATCAATCAACACAGAATAAAGTCCAATGTCAGACACACAATCCATTTACAAGTTCGTTCTGGGTCTGAACGAAACCGGAGGCACTTTCCTCGCATATCCATCGATCTCTAAGTACGTCTGGACGACCACCAACTGATTCCCTCATCTTGGGTGTACAGCCCAATCAAGATCATCAGTAATCACTCAAACGATGTGAAGACTTCCGGTCTTCGACCACCGTCTTCATCTTCGACATATCGTCGAATCGATTATTCAGAATGGGTATAAACCCGGACTTTCCGAACAACCCGCGTATATTAAAAACAAATGTTACACAAACACAACATACGCCTCATTCCAATTCATATTCTCAGGGAAGGTTCCCATTAATTTTATCCAAGATAAATTCTTTAAAATTTATCCTTTAATCTTCCTTTTGATGTCGTTTCAAACCAAATTTTGGTTTTCTAAAACTAGTCGAGATTAGCGAACCACACCGAAGTAATTATTTATTTTATTTCCCAATCCCAACCTATTCATCCCATGAAGCAAAACTGGTAATACTCCATATCTAACACCGTGGTGTTATCGGTAAAATTAATTACCATTTCACGTTCAAATCTAATTAAAGATTTAACTATCGCTTTGGAGCAAAACTGGTAATACTCCATTCTCGCTCATTTCTAAATTTGATAATATAGATTATAGATTCCTATTTCAATCTAATTGCAGATTCGTTAGAACTCCTTTTACTGGGTTAAAGAACTAGGTGTTATTTAAAACACAGTTCACGACAAACCCAAATCACATTCTATTTGTTATCGGGTTAAAGAACTAGTGTTATTTAAAACACCGTTCACGATAAACCCATTTCAAATCCAATCAAATATATTAGAAATTCCGATTATTTAAAACCCCTTTTTAAATCTAATTTATTTATTTAAAAATAATTGGGTTTTAAATTTAGTTCAAAACTAGTTCATTTCGATAAAAATCTATTTTTATCTTTTCAAATATGGAGTTTTTCATCCCAGTTTCTCTCAAATCATTTCTTATGATTTTACACAAATTATTACTATTTTTAATAATTTTATCAAGGCCCGTACAGTCGATTTCCATCAACGGCCATCGAACTGCACTTACAGCGACCTTTTTCGAATTTGATTTGGACGTATCCCCAAATCCAACCATTAGATTTCAAATTTCTAATATTCGTTAGAAAGCTGTTTTCGATACGAACCCAACGGTTCCGGTTTTAGGAGAATCCGACGGTCGGATCTCCCGTAATGTCCTTTTGAAATAAATGGTCGAAATTCACGAACTGTCGCGGCATTTTCAATTCCTTTTATAATTATATATAAATATTATATATTCTAACGACGACGCGTATAAATATATACGTTCGAATTATATTCAAAATAAATTTTCGTCGATATTATTTAAAATAATTCATTTTAAATGTCAAAATTCAATAAAATTGCCAAAATAAAAATTTTAAACTGGTTCAGAATTTCCGGGTTATTACAATCTCCCCCACTTAAAACTTTTCGTCCCCGAAAAGGAACGAAGTCGAAAGTGGTTTGATTAATCAACTCTACGTTCGATCTGGCTTCCATTCTCTAACTTTTCAGTTTCTGAGAATTTTCAAATTTTCAAAAATTTGGCTAACACCCTAAATTCTCGAAAAATTTCGCCATAACCTCCCCTGCACCGGGAGCCACGGGAAAATCCCGAAATTGCCATACAGGCCTTCTGATCTCAAAAAGAAAAAGAAAAAGCCAAGCGGCTAGCCAATAGGCTCATAAAATCATCATCACCCAAACAAAACAGTAAATTACATAGTAAACATGTACCTATTTGTCGAGCAAACAAATTTTATTCCTCGGCTCTAGCCTCCTTGCTATGACCTGTTCAATGTAAGTATTTGTATATGCAAGCAAATGCGACCAATTTTCAATACAATTCAATATTTGATGCAATTAGGCATAATGGTTCAAAATTATTAAACAAATAAACAACCAACACAAACATCAATCAATTAGTGGATTAGAGTTTTCAAATTCATAATTTTGATACATATACAAAAATCATATTTTTGATGCCAATTCACAACAATGTGTTCTAACTATATAAGTTTTGGTTCTCGCACCAGTCTAATGGAAACATATAGAAAGCACACCATTGAAACACAAAACTAATTACTAATGATGACGCGTCAATCATCAGAATCAGGTCCGGGCGACTAGAGTGTGATTCTATATCTATCCAGTATATTAAAACTTCGAATATACGTTCATGACGCGTATATACAAAACCTTTATATATTGGATTGTCCATATTCAAAATAAATAAATAATCAAATACGTTTAAAACGATTTAAATTTTCATTACTAAATTGTTTTCATTTGAAAAATATACTCTTCACACTCGTTCTAGGATACTACTGATCCCATCTCTAACGAGTCATTCTAATCGGATATTACTAATCCAATATCTGATGAATTCTTTCGTATGGTTCTAATGTGTCTTGTTCTCGAGCTCTGTAAACCAAAGCTCTGATACCAAATGTGACGTTCTGGAATTTCGCTCGATCTGAATCAGTCGTTAAACCGATTTAGACCGTTCGAAACCCCTGATCGTTGAGAACAGGACAAAACAGAACGCAGACGGAAGAACATTTCATTGCTATTACAACAATTCCATCAGATACAAGAATATACAGAGTATAAATGAATAACTATACATTCGATAAATATCAGAGATTACAATAAATTACATAGCAGCGGAAAATAATACAAGGCACAACTGAAGGTGATATGCGGATACAGAGCTTTCCGGATATCATTCCAGCTGTAAACCAGGATCCTGTGAATATAAATCTGCAAAACCAAAACTACTAGCTGCCCCTGTCGAAAATAAGGGCACCCAGAGTTTAGGTTAAAACAATAAACTCCAGGTCAGTCATGTGACTGGTGTGAGAACTAAAACAGTTATTAAAACTTTACTTTAAAAGAGAGTAATTCAAGGGACCACGCCGTATAACACGGAACGGGTTTCCTCCCAAGAATACCAGTGCATAGAATAAACAACGCAATGCTTTTTCGAAAAATGAAGCTATTATAAGACCCAGGTCCCATCACACAACGCAACGCAAGCCGGAGGATAGGTTTTTCCCTTATAATAGCCAAACATGTTTGGTACGTTTAAAACAAATCATTTGATACTATAATAAGTGTATAGTGTCAAAACATTTTCAATCATAAATATAAATCATAGACGGCATGGGTACCATATATCATGTCGCCATACTAGTTCTACAATTAAAACCGCGATACACGTATTGGAAATTGGATTTCCATCATGAGTCGAGGCAAGGGGCAAGCTCCTCTCCGCGTTCGAGACACTCTAGCAAATGCCTCCGGGTTACGCACTCTGGGCAACCCCGGATCCTCCAAGGCCGGTCCTCACATACGTTAGAGGATTAATTATTCCTGAACACACGTTTCCCGGTCCTTACAGACCTATAATCGAGGAGCCTCGCATTCCAACAACCACATAGGTGAAAAGTATATAAATGTCAGGGCTGGTAAGTCACTGACACCACCATAGCTAGAAAGAAACGTCATGCACTCCTTGGGTCCTTATCCCGTTTTTGACTCATACCGAGGTGTGAGGCTCGCGAATCCACGCTATACACAAAGCTACACCACAAAGGCCGTGCTTTGATCATCAACCACAAGACTTTGCTTTTCAACAGAAGCCTTGATCTATGCATCTCAGCATGCCACACAGGCAATTCATGCCATGCGATTGATATCTATCGATATATAACCTCTAAGCTCGTACGTCTCAGAGAAAGGCATTAAGCAAGAGAATAAATTCTCCGCCGCCAAATAGATATATATTTAACAGAAATCAATCAACATAGAATAAAGTCCAATGTCAGACACACAATCCATTTACAAGTTCGTTCTGGGTCTGAACGAAACCGGAGGCACTTTCCTCGCATATCCATCGATCTCCAAGTACGTCTAGACGACCACCAACTGATTCCCTCATCTTGGGTGTACAGGCCAATCAAGATCATCAGTAATCACCCAAACGATGTGAAGACTTCCGGTCTTCGACCACCATCTTCATCTTTGACATATCGTCGAATCGATTATTTAGAATGGGTATAAACCCGGACTTTCCGAACAACCCGCGTATATTAAAAACAAATGTTACACAAACACAACATACACCTCATTCCAATTCATATTCTCAGGGAAGGTTCCCATTAATTTTATCCAAGATAAATTCTTTAAAATTTATCCTTTAATCTTCCTTTTGATGTCGTTTCAAACCAAATTATGGTTTTCTAAAACTAGTCGAGATTAGCGAACCACACCGAAGTAATTATTTATTTTATTTCCCAATCCCAACCCATTCATCCCATGAAGCAAAACTGGTAGTACTCCATATCTAACACCGTGGTGTTATCGGTAAAATTAATTACCATTTCACATTCAAATCTAATTAAAGATTTAACTATCGCTTTGGGGCAAAACTAGTAATACTCCATTCTCGCTCATTTCTAAATTTGATAATTTAGATTATAGATTCCCATTTCAATCTAATTGCAGATTCGTTAGAACTCCTTTTACTGGGTTAAAGAACTAGGTGTTATTTAAAACACAGTTCACGACAAACCCAAATCACATTCTATTTGTTATCGGGTTAAAGAACTAGTGTTATTTAAAACACCGTTCACGATAAACCCATTTCAAATCCAATCAAATATATTAGAAATTCCGATTATTTAAAACCCCTTTTTAAATCTAATTTATTTATTTAAAAATAATTGGGTTTTAAATTTAGTTCAAAACTAGTTCATTTCGATAAAAATCTATTTTTATCTTTTCAAATATGGAGTTTTTCATCCCAGTTTCTCTCAAATCATTTCTTATGATTTTACACAAATTATTACTATTTTTAATAATTTTATCAAGGCCCGTACAGTCGATTTCCATCAACGGCCATCGAACTGCACTTACAGCGACCTTTTTCGAATTTGATTTGGACGTATCCCCAAATCCAACCGTTAGATTTCAAATTTCTAATATTCGTTAGAAAGCTGTTTTCGATACGAACCCAACGGTTCCGGTTTTAGGAGAATCCGACGGTCGGATCTCCCGTAATGTCCGTTTGAAATAAATGGTCGAAATTCACGAACTGCCGCGGCATTTTCAATTCCTTTTATAATTATATATAAATATTATATATTCTAACGACGACGCGAATAAATATATACGTTCGAATTATATTCAAAATAAATTTTCGTCGATATTATTTAAAATAATTCAATTTAAATGTTCAAAATTCATTAAAATTGCCAAAATAAAAATTTTAAACTGGTTCAGAATTTCCGGGTTATTACAATTCATTTGCTGAATTAGAAGATTATATGAGAAGGATACCGATGATTTATTAGTTTAACCAACTTGGCGCCAAAATTTTGAATTTGAATTTTGAATGAAAGGACATTTCAATACTAAAAGGTCACCCAATAGTCATATTTCTTCGTAAAAGTATATGTTTGTCTTCTTCTTCTTGTTTTTCTACTTGCAGTCAATCTTACATTAGGCATATAGTCTTTGTAATTTCTTAACAAATTTGATGAAACTAGTAGTAAATTGAAAAGAAGGAAAGGTCTATGATATAGTAACAGTTTGGTGGTGAATTTGAATGGTATTATGGTGTAGCAGGATGAATTAGTATGAGAAAAACAGAAAATCTCGTACATAGTTTTTATTTTTGGATGACCAACTTCAAACCGCTATATCTCACTTAATTTTTATCGAAATTTGATGATCCGCTTATCAAAATGACCGTGAGAACAACTGGAAAAGAAGTTGGGATGAAATGCTTTAAATATCTGGTGAAATATAAAGAATATCATTGATAGTTTTGGTTTCGTTCTCACTTTATGCACAAAAATTTCATTTGATCATAATTTGGCCATTTCTTGTCAGATTCGCACAAAACAAATGGCATTGCAAAGAAGATGAAGAGATGTACAGTATTGAATCAAGTAGTAGATGGAAATCAGAAGTTTTGTGTTGATTCTGTATTTATTTATTTGTAGATTGCCAATTACATATTTAACTATACTTTGATCGATGAATGATCATCAAGTGTCTTTTTATCCAATAGTCGCTAAATGTAACTCCTTCCCATAACACAACTTTAAAAAATAAAGCGACTTTTCAAAATAACTAAATGTATTGTATAATAATAACATCATGATGATTCTATGACATATCCGTATGAAATAAGCATTAGTAATTTTATAAAAAATTGCCATTTAAAATTTTCCAAATTAGATTACGATAAATTTGAAAACCTATTCCCTGATACCAATTGTTGGGAAATGTGGATTAAGGATACCAAGGAATACTAAATAATATAGGGGCTGAATAGCGTTTAATGGATTTTAAAATTTTCTTGAAATCTTTTTGAGTTATCCAGAATGAAATGCAAATCACAGATATAAGATTATTACAGAATCAAACATAGAAGCAGATAATAATAAGTGAAAATCAGCAAAAGGAAAGAATACATCAGAAATTTATATTGGTTCGGAGTTACCTAGCATCCAGTCCTACAAAACTCTAGGTTAATGTGAATTTATTTTCAAATAATATCCAAATTATAATCTTTGATTTCAAAGCCATGAGGTACACCCCACCTGTTTCCGGAATACAGTGGGACTCAATTGATTTTCGAGCTACAATCACACCTAGCCGATTTGAATGGGCTATGACCATACCTAATCCATTTGAACGGGCTACAACCGTACATTTTCAGAATCAGTTTTGGAAGCAAGACTCAAAAAACTTGATCTTGAGAACTTTGATTACAAAAACTCTATAACTCTTTCGTAGCACTTGATCTTTGAGAGAATATGGTAGAGAATCAAATTAGAAAGAGATTGATGTGATTTTCTTTGAAATTTGGCAGAGTATAAGTATATAATTTTAGAAATTAAGAGTTTTAATAAAGAGAAGATAAAGGAGGAAGAAGATGATGGAATTGGTTGAAAAAAAATCATTTCTAGAAGCCTATTTATAGTCTCTCAACAGTCAAAGTCTTTTAGAAAATATTTAAAATCAAAGGACACAACTTTTCAAAATTTGAATTTGAAATCCAACGGTCACCATATCGACATGGGGGTTACCCATGTCGACATGCCTTAAGAAAATTTAAAAAAAAAATCAAATCAAGGCACGTATTGTTTAAATAGATTCAGGTAAATCTTGAGTTAAACAAACAATTTTCCTGTATATTAAAATAGAGTATTTGAAGTAAAAATATGTATTAATTACATATATAAAAATGTTCTAAAAACTATATAAAATGATATTTAAATATATACACAACTATGAATATAAACGTAAGAAATACCAAGAACTTAAGATATAAATATAGGTAAAGGAAATTTAAAACTTAAATGGTTAAATAAAACTTAATATAAAATAAGTAATAATCATATAAATAAGAAATATTTGAATCAGGAGTTAAACTGTTATCAAAAACCAAGAAATATATATTTGAAACAAGGAAGTAATTTTGAAATCAGTATGAAAATAAGATAAAAAAATAGCGAGAGAGATTGAAATGAGGATTTAGTGCTATATTAGAGTGTTAAGAAGAAATCTAGACACCATTACTTTTTATTTCTTGAACTCTTGTTACTATTGAGTCTTCTATCTTTAACTCTTCTTCTTTGAAATCTTGATTCTCTAAACTGTACAGTCTTCAGTAATCAATACATGCATATATTTCATATATATATATATATATATGTGTGTGTGTGTGTGTGTGTATATTCTAGGTAATAGTGTTTGCATATATTTTATAATATGGTTGTTTTTATCAAAACCATCATCACCATCTCAATCCCCAACTGACTATAGTGCAGAGAGGCGGTACAGACAGTTGATGGTTGCGGGTAGGCTTCCGATCAGTGGGTTGACGAAGAAAAGTAAGTTGTACTTTGGGTCATGTTGGCTCCTGATGGGGCCAAGATGGTGGTTTTAGGGTAGCTGATGGTGGAAGGTCAGACAGTTTGGGTCTGGTGGAGCAGTTGCTGATTAGGGTGCTCAAGCATACGACGGGTAGTTTCAGGTGGAGTTCTGAAGCTTTAGTTACAGCAACGGTGGTCAATGGATGGTTAGTTTAGTGGGAAGTGTAGTTCAAGTAACAGGAAGTTTCTTCTGGTAGAGAAGTCACATAGTAGGGGTGGAGAGGTTATTGTAAGGGGTAAGGTAGATCCGAAGGCGTGAAGTGCAAGAAAATAAAGGAGGAAAGAAAATGAAATATATTTGTGAGAGGAAGGAAGAAAAAAAGGAAGAAGGAGATAATCTGATAACGAGTAAAAAAAGTGAGTGAAGTAGAGAAGAAGGTAAGCAGATAAAAATATGGATCTATATTGTGAATCTTTCCAACAATCCACGCTACAACAAGCAATGTACACAATTTAGTTACATCCATAAAATTCAAATTAAAGACATGTTGTACCATAACCAATGTTTCCAAAACCCTGAACCCAAAATGAAAATCCAAAATCAAAAACATTTATTTTCTTAGTGCTCAGATACAAACGTAGTAGTACATAGGATTTTAAATTTTAACATTTGCATCTCGAGAGTAACTTACTTTTATGGGCCTTGAGCATGTCTCTTTTGCTTGACTAGAAATAAATATGGGTCTACGTTCAATGTGTGGCTCACCACCTTTGGCGAGATTCCACACATGTCAGCATGACTCCATGCAAATACGTCTAGATTAGCTTTGAGAAAAGTAATCAACTCCATTTTCATCTTCAAACTGAGGTAAGACATATTATTCAACACTCGCGTCGAAATTTTCAGATCTACAGGAACATGTATTGTGATATTAGCCGTTGTTTTCAAATTGTCCCATGCATTTTTCTTCCTAGCGTCCATATCCTTGCAAGCACAACTTTGTTCCCCGATCACTACAACAAATATGTTCATTGACAACATTGAAAAAAAAGTGTTATATAATTTCACAATGTTTTGAAGAACGCTGTCTACCGACACGTTGTTATAGATCATTGGAATATCACAATGCTTTGAAAACGTTGTAGGAAAAGGACATACTACAATGTTTTCGTTGGTGTTGTTGTTATGTTTATACAGCGTTTTAATTGGCGTTGTCATTATGTTTATACAGCATTTTGTATTGTTGTGTTTGCATAGCTAACACAGATTATTCCTTCTTCATCACATATATAACAACGTTTTATATTGGTTAAAAACGTTGTTATCGTCTTCATACGACAGCGTTTTTATGAATATATAACAGCGTTTTAAACCGTCTAGAACCATTGTTATCATCCATATATTACAGCTTTTTAAACATATATAACAACGTTTTATAAAGTCCATGAATGTTATGACTATCCATATATCACAATGTTTTGCAACATATATTACAGCGTTTATTTCTGGTTAGAAATGTTGTTACTCTTTACATATCACAGCGTTTTACCATATATATCACAGCGTTTTTTATCACCAGCAAATGTTGTTCTTTCCTGCATGCCACAGCATTTTTTCAAAATATATCACAGCGTTTATGTAGAGTTTTTGAGGTACATAAATCAGCATTTATCATTTTTACACATTGCAGTTCAAAATCATCACGAAATTCAAACAACACAAAAGAATTATAATTACAAAACTATATCACATAAGTTATAATAATTCCATATGCCAAATAGAAAATAGTTGTACATAACATTTTTTAATCGATGTTCCCATCTAACTTTTTTTTTCAAAAGATGCTTACTGACAAAAAAGAAAATATAAACCATTCAAAGTCTAAGCTCGTGTGCTTCAAAGTTGAATTTCCGTTATGCATCAAACATCAACACTTGGTTTGGAAATAAGAAAATGCATAACTACTTTTGTTGTATACTTGAAGTAAAATTCTACTAAAACAATCAAAATAAGGAGTATTTTCATCATTTATACTGACGATAAGTAAAGAGAAGTATAAGTCATTCTTACTTAAAGACGATTCTACAGCGAAATTTGCAGAAGGCCAAGCTATAGTAGAACCAATTGCGTCTTCAATAAACTCAAACTTAGATGTAGGTCTCCATATAGGTGCATTTGGAACTTTAACAATATCAACCCAAACTTTAACGACACCTTCTCCCAAATAAACAAAATGGACCATCGCATTTGATCAGTCGAAGACACGTGTCCTTCAGCAACAACTTCTTGCTCTCCATGAACACTAATCAACTTGCATTTAATGTTTGACTTGAAACTAGTGGTCTGTCATGCAATTTTTGAAACAGTTTAAATATGTTTTATACAAAAAAGAAGTGATTATGATAATAAAACAGTATCAAGGTATAATACGCAAGTTTTTATAAATTAAATACATAAACTACACATTACCGCTGAATGTGATACTATATTTGGCATATCAGCAGATGTCGTAGCATTAATATCCTCAAGAACGACATTTTTTTGTGGCTAAACTACTTTGCACCCAATAGCTTCTCTAACATATGTCATACCAAATGGTGCTATCCATAAGAATGCATCTTATTTTTTTAGCACATCAATAAAAACAAGCACAGCAGACTGTCCAAGTGGAATATTATCCACGAGCTGATTTGGATTGGTAGAGCACAACCACCATTCGACAACCAATTCTTTGCTTCCAACCCAATCATGCAACTTGCATTTCTTATTTGTTCGTGAAGTTTTAGTCTAATAAAAAAAATATTATCTGGTTCTTATATTAAATCATAGAGCTAACGAGTGTATAAAGAATTAAGTATACCGCATTTTCATCATTTTAGAGAGGAATTAAGTATACCACATTTTCATCATTTTAGAGACTATTGTAGTGTGGAGTACAACTCTGTCAGATGGCCATGCTACTATCTCATCCTTAGCTTCTCCAATTTTTGAGATCATCCTAGGAGTATACCTCCATAAATAAGCATCCAATTTCTTCAGGATTTCTTTCAAAATTCTCATGGCATTTGGTCCAAGTGAAATAATGTATAAAAGATCTCTAGGGTCAGCTAAAAGAAAGCTTCCTTCAACTACTATTTCATCCATCCCAGTACAATCCAAAAAATTACATCTGACATTCGGTTGGTCATACGTACTCTACATTTAATCAAAATCATTTATATTATATATTAAATCATAATAAATTCCATTGTTATGGCAACAATAATATAAATCATTTGTACCACTTGAGGTTGACTCTCATCTCTGTTGTTTCCTTTAACCTGATAAAAAATTATGCAAGTAATTATTAATTTGTGGTGACCGTTATGCAATTATGTAAACAATTATACAAATTAAGGGGACGTCTCACAAAAAATTAAAAACCAGACATCTGAATCAATAAACGAGAAGTCTGAAAATTGATAGGGTTAAAATAAAAACAAGAAAACCAAAATCAGAGTCTGAAAAAATTAGCAGACGACTGAAAATAAACACAGATTTAAAAATCATCCAAAACGGACGTCTGAAACTATTCCCAGACGTCTGATTTACAAAACGTTAGTTGTTTCTATATAAAGATAACCGCAGCCTTCTATTCCTCACTCTTTCATTTCACCGATCAAATCAAAACCTCTATAACCCTAAAATCCTAAATCCAGTCCAAATCATGTGTCCTTAAAAAAAATCTTCATTTAAACGAAGGAGGGCAGATGAAGAATCATCAATCCTTCACAAACTACCGAAGAAAAACCCTAACCAGTTTCACAATCACGAATCGATAGATGGATGAACAAAGCACCCTTGGCAATAGAAAGATATCGATTGATGCAGAATAAAATCCTACATATTGGTCCATTCTACAATCTCATTGATTTTTCGATGTATGAATTGCATAGCTTATGCCAGGATGCTGGTCTAGTAACACTGGTCTCATTCTCTTTTAATCACTTTCATATTGACTAGCTATCCATATTTCTATTCTATGAGAACTTAGATAGTATAGGTTTTTGGAATCCTCAAGTAGAAAAATATTGGAATTGGTCAAGTGTTAGCGGGATTATTATTAGATTCACAGCTAAGGACATAAGAGATATATTACAATGTTCTAACACCGGGACAAATATCAATGATATTCCCGATATGCGTTTTAAGCCACGGGACAACATTACTCATCAAATTTGGGAAGATGATATGCCTTAGTTTTCTACTAAATATTTAAGACCAAAAGCGATATTTCTTTCCCAAGTTTTTATAAATACAAGGTTTCCTTGGCTTGGAAGTCATGAAAAATACCTGATCTAGAGCATAGGGCCTTATTTGCTACATTTGGTGGTATTCAAGTTAATTAGGCTCAATTTATCTTTGATGAACTAAAGGAATTTTGGAGTAGGTATCGACAAACAATTATCTATGCTCTGTTTGTTATGAGAGTATTAAAGGCAAAAGAAGTTCCGACTTATTTATCAACGTTTGAGGAAATTCCGGTTAAGGAAGCAAGTAAAAAATTCTTCTCCTTGATGCATCTCCCGGATGAACGAACAACATTTTGCACTCTCAACGAATGAAGAGATATACGTCAAGGTAAACAAGTTCCATCGCAAGAGCATCCTTAAGAGCATATTCAGGATATGCTGGAATCTTCCTCCCAACAAGCTTTTCAATATTGAGCTTTTGAAGGTATGTCTTCTCCCAAGGCACAAATTCTTCCAAACGAATCATTTCGTCAAGTCGTCATTTATTATCAACTAATATTGTATCAAAATCAAGTTGCCTTGGGGAATCTTATTGCGAATATGGAAATTACATTAGCGCCTCGTCTCCCAACGGTTGAGAATACAATGAGTGCAACAACATGGTCTCTCACTGAAATATTACGATGTACTCGACCACGGACTCCGCCATCTCCACCATCTCTAACCTTTTCAGTAATAATTCTGAAGAAAAAAAAGATTCAAATTAATCTGATGACAAGGAAGAGAAAGTGGAAGAAAAAGATGGGAGAAGGCGACCCAAAAGAAGCGAGCATCAAACCTAAGAAATTCGATGACAAGGAGGAGATAGATGAAGAAAAAAGGCAGAAGGCAACCCAAAAGAAGCGATCATCGAACTTAAAGAAAGAGAAGATTCAAAGATATCTGATGACAAGGAGGGGAGAGAGGAAGAAAAAGATAGGGAAGGCGACCCAAAAGAAGCGAGCATCGAACCTGAGGAAAAAGAAGATTCAAAGAAATCTGATGGCAAGGTGGACATAGGGGTAGATAAAGAGGGGGTTAACGACTCAACAAAAGCGAGAGTCGAACCTAAAGACGCCGACACTTAATTTACAATTTATGAAAAATTATCTATGTATTAAACTTTATTTTGTGACATGGTTGTGTTTTGATTGTGATTTTGATGTATGTTATGCTTATAATAACTTGATGATGTTATTTTGTTGTGTTTTGATTGTGACTTTGACAATTGTGTTTCGATTGTGACTTTGATGTATGTTAGCTTGTGATAACTTGATGATAGTGCCATATTTGTATCCGTATCCAGAATTATTTTTGGATAGCGGATAATCCGCTTAATTTTCTGATATCAGATATCTGTATCCTCTTAATTTTCGGGTACGAACGGATATCAGAATGTAATGATTTGTGACATGCACAGCTAATTTTGATTTGTCAGACTTCTGGATATATTGCCAGACGTCTGATATTAGAACCAGAAAGCATTCTGAATGATAATCAGACGTCTAATATTTTACCCAGACGTTTGGATTTCATCTCGATCTAAAATATTATTCTTGAAGAAGTGTTCAGACGTCTGGAATGTTTATCCAGACGTCTGAAATTTCTCTCTTCCTAAAAAAATTGTAAATGAAGTAGCAATCAGATGTCTGGATTACATCTCGTCCTAAAATATTATGCCTGAAGAATCATTCAGACATCTGGATATTTTCTCGGCCTAAAATAATGTATGCAGAAGCATTCAATATCATAATGAACAAAGCGATATATTGGACAAATTGATATACATGTAGAACACAACGATATATTGGACAAATTGATATACATTTAGAATATAACGATATATTGGACAACTTGATCAAATATCAAAACAAACAATATATTGGACACCGCGATATATGATAGCAGTGTAGCCCCTTAAAATATTAAGTAGTGCTGCCACAAAGTTTATTTCCAGAACCATGTAGATGAGGTATTCAGTATCTTTAATGTACTGAATACCCCTCTACATGGATCTGAAAATAACCTCATGATAGTACTAACGTTAACCAAGGCAGCATGGCTTCAATTAACCAAGGCAGCATGGCCTGCTCCTAATAGATGTGAGCATGACATCATTGCTTCACGACTGGCATGGTAATAAGGCTTGTGTAAGAGGAAAGAAGCAACTTAAAGACAGTAGGACTATGTCTTTAATTTACTATGAGTGTGGTCTATCATAATATTTTGAAGTATGGTGAAGATAAGCACATGAATATACATATATATATATATATATATATATAGAGAGAGAGAGAGAGAGAGAGAGAGAGAGAGATGAATGAAGTAACTCTACTGATAAGTGTTAGATAGGGATGAAAGAGCCAGCTCATTTCTGATAAGGAACAACATGTACATGCACCTCATTTTGATAAGTTCTAGATAAGGAGATACGTTATATACACATATTGAGTCATCTTTTATGAACAAGGTCCAACTTTTTATGTTTTGGCGTATATCCATGATTCATTGATTCACTTTTTGAGCAAACCACAACATAGAAACCATATGTACATGTAGCAGTGTCAACCCTGTACATTCAGTAGTGTCAAGCCTGTACATGCACCAGTGTCTAGCTTGAATTTATTTTATCACTAGATTCATCTTTTGGTTTTGCAAAAAGTGAAGTATGAAATTGCTGCATGTACTCAATCTTTATTTTATCTTTGGGTTTTTATGACAACTTAAATTTTATTATAGATTATTTATGTAGTCATTACTCAATAAAGAGTTTATTCAATGATTTACTACGATTCTAAACTCACAGAATGCAAATAACTAATTGCTACGTACAAGTTATAACTTATTGCCATTCGTTTTAGAAATACCTAGTTTTATGATACTAGCATTTGAACCATCTTCTCCAAATCTGCAACTCTATTTTGTACTTGCAATGTTTGTTTTTTATTAGCTTGTGACAAAACAAACTTGGTGTGGGTCATACCTCTTCCCATTCCTCTTAATCGTCCTAGTCTATAGTTTCCCAGCACTGCTGAAAGAGCATCTTCTCTTTCAGAAGTTGTCATGGTGGCTTGTGATTCATCATTAAACTTTTTAATCTTCTCCTATAAAGGACAACATACATTGTAACTTTAAACATTATCACATTTTAAATCATTTGTAATATGTCAATTTAAAATTGAATCGCATACTATAGTTTCTTCAACAACCGAGCTCGTCGGCTCACCATTTTTTCAAGTGTGAGATTTAATCCAAACATCAGATCGACCGACAGAAGAGGGATATGGACTCTCATTTTTCTACGGTAATAAAAATTTGAATAAAATAATTTATCATAACTCTATAAATGGCATGAAAGATCACAATATTAAAATTATTTTTGACCATATCAGCAGCTAAGCGTGCCATTCCTTTACAGCTTCTTGTATGTGGCATCTATCTACATCTGATGGCTTTGAATGTTTCACTTCGTTGCTGAAATAAAAAATTAAAATATACTGACTAGTTAATTCACATATACGAAGATGACCATTTATACATAATTTACCTTAAACTTTGCACTAGTTCTCAAGTTGATAAAATCATTTCACTCCATCATAGTTTTGATATTATCCTGTTTCATTTGAAGTCTTTCCTCCTTGGACTTTTCTTTGACCAATTTATTAACTAGCATGCATTTTGAACACCTAAAAATACACCTTATTTGCCGAAATATGGGAACCTTTTACCATTCCTCATCCAACATAAATCTAGCCTGTAATTAAAAAAAGGAAAATTTGCATTTAGCCCTCTTTTGAGAACTTATAATGGATATAAATTGTTGGTTTAGGCCTCATTTGGGTATAAACTTCAGTGCCTCCTAAAATTAAATTCAATGGCCAAAAATCAAAATTTTCCTCTGAAATTAACTTCAATGGCGTCCTCTTATTGTCAACCGCCTTGTAACACCCTGAATTTTTAATGACACTAAAAGAGGATAAATTAAATAATAATTAATTTAATATTCAGAACTAAGAGAAACTGATTGCACCACTGCTTCCGTATCGAAATTCTGGTCAAGTTTGACATTTGCTGTAACACCCCACATCCATTAATGTCACTCACAAAGGGAATGCATCAATGTCCATGAAGCGTTATTGTTTGTATAGAACAGATAAATTACAAGAATAAATAAATAAAACAACACAGCAACAGATAAAACTTATTTTATTTCATCATAACTCAAAACGAGTTTACATAAGTAGTTTCCAAAACCATTACAACAGGATCAGTAGTCTTTTTCAAAAAGTTCAAAGTACATAAAGAAGCAAATACTTAAATAACATAAATGCATAAATCCCCACTGACCATAAGCAAAGCCATAAAGATGAGGAAGTCCCAAGCGATACATCTACTCTCTTCAAGCAACTGAAATAAATCGGCACTAAGCTGCAGTATTCCCTCCTTGCAAACCTGAGGGGGGGGGGGGAAAGGAAGAAAAGGGGGTCAGACATAAAGTCTGGCGAGTGCGATAACTTTAACAATATAATTATCAAAATAACTAGGCTAAGGCATAAGATGGAAAATAAGGAAATGACTGTGAACAATTGAGTATGACAGAAAAAAACGAGGAAATAAGATGAACCAAGATAACGTTAAAGGCGCCTCTAATTATTATAAGATAATTACTACACTGCACCACCACTAGTCTCCCTAAAGGTTGATCCCGCGTACAAAACTTAATAATGATAATGGTAGTTTAGTGTACCCCTAGCTACCTTCATTGGTGTCGTCTGTCCCTATCTCCACTAGGTGTACCCACTACCCCCATTCGATCAGCTCCTTAACTCGTAGATACCCGTGCTGACCCCACAGTGGGGTGTATCACTCCCCTAAGTGGAAACCCAATACAACCAAAAATGCACGGCTTATATCTACACGATGCAACAACGTCTTACCTACCAGCCCGGGCCCACACACGCATACGAACCCGTTGGACTTGCATTACCACCGCTGACCCGTTTTGACCTCTTACAATCAAATCTAGTATGTGTGTCCCGTCCTTGACTTGGGTTGAGCCCACAAAGATACTTAATGGGTTACTGGTTTGAAAAGGGCCCCCATGCATGACACAAGCTTTCCACCTATGCTTGGTCCCCTCTAAGGTTTTTCCCCACTTAACCCCATCCTTATTCATGTCTTCTTACATGTTTCAATCTTGGTTAAGTGCATCTAATCGTATTTCAAATGCCACCCAAGGCACCCACCAAATTCCACATGCCACCCAAGGCTCCCACTTAACCCCCTCATGTCCCACTACATGTTTATCTGGTTAAGTGTTTCTTAATTCATTAAGACCATAACCTTGTAAAGACCTCCCACATTAGACTGGCATTTGTGGAAGCTGGATTTGCCGGGCGGGTCCGGGCAGTCTTACACCACAAACAAGCCTAACCTCGTGTCTTTACAACTGTTCGCATTTAATTTATGCCTAAGACATCCCACATTAGACTGGCATTTGTGGCAGCTGGATTTGCCGGGCGGGTCCGGGCAGTCTTACACCATAAAAGAGTCTAACCTCGTGTCTTAGGCGATTAATTACCCCCAATTTGAATTAATTTCCCTATTCAAATTACCAATCAATTACAAATTTAACTATGTCCATAATTGACTTAATTATGTCCATCTATTTATAGTATATAAAATTATACCAATTAACATCACATTTAAGATATTTATGCCAATTCTTAATATTAAATCTTTTAATATTATCACATTGCCCCACATTGTACGTTCGTTCATTTAACGTAAAATATACATTAGACTCGAATAGTCTAACTTATGGAATAAAGAGAAAACATCACAACATGCATAGAATAAAAAGTAGATCTAAACATAAGGGGTGAACTTGCATGTGTGAATAAGGTTTTTCATCTAAAACTTGCATAGGCCAAAGTTACAAACTTGCATAGACTATGGATGTCATAGATCTAATCATAAGGTGTAAACTTGCATAGGCAATAGTCACAAACTTGCATAAACTATGGAAGTCATAGATCTAATCATAAGGTGTAAACTTGCATAGGCAATGGTCACATACTTACATTACATGATTCATACTCCAATATATATATATATATATATATATATATACACTTGCATATGTGATTTATACAACATAGACTACGATGTAAACTTGCATCTAACTCACACATTTCATAGCCTAACTTTAGATCCAATTTACACATAAAATAGATGTCATGAAACATGTAAGGTTGTATATGATTCTCACTAACTTGCATATAATTCATATCTAAATTAACATCTAAACTTGCATACATACATATATGATTTAACATATGAATTAGTTCCAACAACATAACCAAACTAGCATATGAAACATCATTATGAATTGATTGTGCTTAAGCTAACAATTAACATAGATTTACAACATAGATGATAACATCACAGCTTTACAACATAGATAATAACATCATAGATTTACAACATAGATAATAACATACGGTCAATGATTCAGAACATAACCATATAATCCAAATCATAGCTCAATCCAATTAAATTGTTAATTATCTTATTAAAGAAATCGAACTCACAAAATGAAGGTCTTGCGTTCTGAAATCTGAGTTCTGAAATTGATTTAGCTCGCCTTTGTAGTAGATTCGTTATTGTTTAGATTAGAGTTGAATAGAACTGAATTGATTAGCTTCGTTTTCCCTCTAGCTGGTGGCGACTCTAGGTTACAAGATCACAGCATGACGGCCATGATTCAGATTTTTATTTGATTTTAGGGTTTGAGTCTACCCATGTTTATATAGAATTTCAATTTAATTATAGACGTCAGATGATCTTAAGGTTAATCAAAACCACTCAGTCAGGATAGGGTGAACCTCAGCCTTAATGACTCAGCAAGGAGTCAGAAAGGACTCAACAATGAGTCATAATATGGATCAGATTGCACCAGAAAGTTGTGCAGGCTTTCTGCTCGGCCTGGGCGCACTTGGCAGGTGCGCCAGTGCCACTTTTGTACTGGCGTACTTCCCTAGTGCGCCAGTGCAAATTTTTTCTTCTTCTGATTCTTCCGCCTAACTTCGTTCGTCCATATCTCCTTCATCTGGTATCCGTTTTACGCAAACTCAGACTGTATCTCAACCAGAATTCCGAGATGAACACAATGGCAAAACCCGTTTCCCTTAATTCTCACATCTGAGTTCTTAAATTTAGTTAATTCGATTATTCAAAAATTCGGGGTGTTACATTTTCTTTGCGTAAAACAAATACCGTATGGAGAAGTTATGAGAGTTTTAAGTTTGTGTATGTGAAGTAAATATATATATACACACATGAGTCAGAGATGAGTCAGAATTTTATCCAGAATATTTTGAATTTGAAAAATGAATAATGGCGGTAGATTTCCCGCTTTAGCGGGTCGACTCCCCTAGAAGGGTGTTGACCTAGGGGTTGACCCACCCAAAGGGGTTTCGACCCATGGGTCGACCCCCCGCCCATAGGGGTGTCGACACCGCTAGGGCTGAGGTGGCAGTCGGTTTCAGAGGGTTTTGCAGCTATATATACATGGCTGTTTCTCATATTTTCTTCATTGGGAATTCATGGTGGCCAGACTCTAACGGTGTCTGAACTGAACCCGTTATCGTTTTCGACTATCAGTTTTGCAAATCAAATCTAGATATTCAAGATCCATTCTTTCTCTATTTTCTAATCCTAATGCTATGAGTTTCTAGTTGTTTATAGATTGAACATTTAAAAGTAAATATGACACGACTATGACTTGATTTGTTCGTATGCCTAAGTTATATCAGATCCATTGTAAATTATAAACATATGACATTCTGAATTGGTTAGGATTTGGATCTAAATCTATATCTTGTTGGATCTATTGTAACCTTTGTGGCATTCTATGTTTTGTGCTAGATCTATTCTAATTATTGATCTAAAATCTCTATCTTGTTAGATCCATGGTAACTTCTACAACTTCTATGACATGCTATGATGTGAACCTTGAACCTTATTTTTGTAGATCCACTTTTAACCCGTTGGATCTAAATTATGTGGATATTTAAATTTTTAATCAGATCTAGTTTATCACATTGTTCTTATCATGTTAAATCTAAACTAGTTGGACATCTAATTTGTTAATTTGGATCTAATTATGCTCATTGTGACAACATAGTTATGAATCAATTGACTGCCACAAGTGCATTAGTTTTATGCTTATATGTCCACCTTGTCACCATGCTAGTTTATGTTTATGCCAAGTTATGCTAAGAAATCACTTTTGTCGAATTCCTATTATTTTTCCCTTGTATCATTTATGACTAGGCTATTATCTAGCCTAGCCATGCCGCCAATTTTATGAGTACACTTTTTAAGGAACGGAGGAAAAAGGGTTAATATGGACATAATTTGAATATAAACATCATTGGGCATGTAAATTAAGTTATTGGGAAAAAAGGGACAAAATCACTTAGTAAGACATAGGTAAGAATTAGATAAAACGGAATGTCTAGTAATTACAATTAGGAATTGTAATTGCACTTATGACACTAGGTTAGGTTGCATTAGTGGTGGAAGTCTGCCCGGACCCAACATGCATATCCAACAGCCACTAATGTTGAACCTAATGTGAGAGGTCTAAGTGCGCAAATGCGAATCGGGCTAAAACACAAGGTTAGTCCCAACTTTGGAATAAGACTGCCCGGACCCGACCGGCATATCCAACATCCTCAAGTTGTAGGCCTAATGTGGGAGGTCTAGCCCATTATAAACCATAAATGGGCATGGTAATATATTGGACTACTTAACCAAATCTAATCCATAGGGATTGTATAACTGTGAACTAAAGTTAGGGTTAAGTAAAATTGGTTGGATAGTGGATGGGTTAAGAAAATCTGGAGGGATGGTTAATATTTATATATAAGCCCACAAACTTAACCCGATAAGGTTTTGTAATTAAAGACACCTAGTGGCATACATAACCAGAGGAAATAATAAGGTTATGTAATTTAAGACACCTTTTAGGGTAAGCATAACTTGTAAAAATAATAGGGTTATGTAATTAAAGAGACCTAGTGGTATACATAGCTGAAGAAAACCTAGTGCGGATACAAGACAAAGGGGAGAGTTTATACCATATTGTGTGGAACCCATTTCATTCAGTAGCCCGGAGTAGGTACCAAAAAAATACTTCGTACTAGGTGGAGAGGGTGCACGCTTACTGACTGATTGTAAGAGATCCAAACATGGAGGACGATGTGGGTGGCGCAAACCAATTGGGCCATGTGCGTGCATGAGCCGAGCATAGGGGGATAAGACGACCGTGACCCATGTAGATATGGGGTTGTGCATATCAGTGAGGGGTTGCCACTTTAGGACGTGATACATCCTACTGTGGGACTGGCATAGAGTATATACGGGGTAGGGAGCTGATCGATTAGGGTAGTAGTTAGGGTACATCCAGACATATGCCTAAGTCCTACCACCTTATAGTGGAAGGGATCATCTCATTTTGGTTATACTAGTAATAGTTTAGAGTAATCATTAGAGAATCGTATACACCTTATCCTGTCTACCATGTCACACCTGCCATTTACGTAGTGATCTCTCTTATCCATTTTGTATGTCTGTCATGTTACTTTTATTTATTTACTTGCTAAAAGTCACTAGACTTGCCAGACTTTATGTCCGACCCTTTTGTTTCTCCTTCTTTCTTCTATTTCCCCCAGGTTCTCGGGGAGGAAACACTCAGACTTGACCGTGATTCTTCTTATTTTGCTGGAGCTGCTGATTTGTATGGCTCAAGCTCCTGTCCTTATTTCTATGGCTACATTTTGTTCTTGGGGAATCTTACTTCTTTATGTACTCTGATATTTTCGAAGTACAAGACAGTAACTTTTATATTGTAATGGGCTTTTATGTTTCAGACATGTGATGTTTTAGACCACGGTATCTTATGATAAATAATGTTTTTATTCCGCTGTTATTCTATGTATCTGTCACGTTATATTATGTGTCTGTTTACATATAACTCTTCACGAAACTTAATGCATTCCCTTTGTGGGTGACATTAACTGACGTGGGGTGTCACACTTGGTATCAGAGCTGAAGGTTACCAGATTAGATAAACGTTTTTGAAAATTATTTTCAAATTTTTTTGAAAAGAAAGCATTTTCAAAAAGAAAAGTTTGTTTCGAAAAATATTCCCCAAAAAGCCATATGTAATATCGTTCGATCCTTTGTCTAAATCTCTTCCTTTTCCTTTTTCAACATGTCTGGGGAACAAAACATTTCTAATATCCCACAGGGCGTCACGATACCCGAATGGTTTCGTAGGTATTTGGAGGCCGTAGCGCCTGCCGAAGGCCAAGGAAATTTTCCTTCCCCCAGCTGCACCAGTCATTCCTCCTCCTCACCCTCAAAGAGCAGATAACTTCTCCAAAATCTACAAAGACTTCTGCGCTATGGGAGGGAAGCCATTCCATGGGAACGAGACATTCGTCGAAGCATAGAATTGGCTCAAGGAGACTGAGGACTTGTTCATGATCTTTGAAGTAGAGGATAGAAGGAAGGTTCAGTTAGCCACCTGGCTACTGAAAGACGAACCCTCATTTTGGTGGGAAGTCACCCAAGCTGGACGTCCGATAGAAACTTGGGAAGATTTTAGACAGAGTTTCAAAATGAAATTTCTCTCCCAAGCTGAGAGAAGCATACAGATGGAGAGATTATTAGCATTCAAACATGGAAACTTGACGGTGAAAGAGTATGTGAATAAATTCAACCAACTAGCAAGGTTCGGGTTACAGTTGGTGGATACGCCGCACAAAAGGGCTTTGCGATTTGCTAAAGGGTTGAATGAACCTCTGCATGGGTTATCCATGTCCCATATTCCATTGGGGGCCACCTTTGAAAAGCTTGTCAATATGGCCCTAATGCATAAGCAAGACGAGGGAGAAAAGTAGGAAGCAAAGACCGAGGAGACATCGCAAAATAGAAAGGTGTGGCCCAAAAAGGGGTAGCAACAATAACAGCAGAAGAAAGGAGGGAAGAATGATAAAAGCAAGGTTAAGAGAAAATGTCACAATTGTGGGAAGGAAGGTCACCTGATTAAAGATTGTAAGAGAAGGAAGAACTCTTGCTACCATTGTGGAGAGGTCAGACACTTTGCTTGAGAGTGCCCAAAGAAACAGGGATAGGGTTAAAGGACAGGGACTTCTAGAGGGCATGTGCATGCTCTCGTGATCAGTGCTCCTGATATAGGTAGAAAATTTTTTGTGGAAGGTTTAATTTCTTCTTCAAACCATTCTATTAGAACACTTCTTGATTCTGGCGGTTCACATTCATTTATAGTAAGTTTTATAGTTGAATCTATGCACTTAATTACTAATATGGTAGTGGATCCCTAGTTTTTTCAAACCCCATTGGTGGTTCGGCTCATTTATCTATGATTTCCGGGGTTTGAAAATATCTGTGTTAGGAGTCAAATTTGAATGGGACGCGTATGTGCTCAGGTTTATGGGCTATGGGTTGATTCTAGGAATGGATTGGCTTACCATATATGGTGCCATTCTGGATTGTGAGAAGAGGATTGTTAGACTTCTGACTTGTCATGGGAGGACCCTTGAGATTTCTTGTGACCCACAAGGGTAGGTTATGCTTAGTTTCCTAGAGTCTCTTGATGCATCTATCGATGACTTGCAATCCGTTCCAGTACTCCGAGATTATTCTGATGTTTTCAATGAGGTACGGGGCTTACCTCCGAGGTGCAAAATCGACTTCCATATATATCTGGTGGACAATGCAAAGCTAGTTACATTGCCAATGCGCCACATGGCTTCGAGGGAAAGGAGGGAGCTGAGTAAGCAAGTAGGGGAGCTACTTAAGAAAGGGTTTATCAGACGAAGCATATCTAAATGGGGTGCTCCAGTAGTATTCTCGACTAAGGCGGATGGTTCGCTTCGTGTGTTAACTATAGAGAGCTGAATAAACTCATTAAGAAGAATAGGCACCCCTTCCGAGGATTGATGATTTATTTGATCAGCATGTTGGTGCCTCAGTATTTTCTCAGTTAGACTTAGCCACGGGGTTTCATCAGTTGAGGGTAGTTGAGGACAGCATAGATAAGACTGCTTTTAGAACTCTGGACGGTTTCGTTCAATAACTAGTGATGCCTTTTGGGCTGACGAATGCAACCGCCTATTTTGTCGATCTAATGAGTAGGGTGTTTCGGGAGTTCCTAAATAAATTGGTTGTAGTCTATGTTGATGATATTTTGATCTTCTCCAAAAGAGAAGAAGAGCATGCCCAACATTTAAGAGAAGTTTTGAAAACTCTCTATGACCATCAGCTTAAAGCGAAATTCTCCAAATGCCATTTTGGAGAAAAGAGGTGAGATTTTTAGGGCATGTGGTCTCCAAAGAAGGGATAGCTGTAGATCCCACCAAGGTGGTTGCGGTGCAAGATTGGCATATTCCTAAAAATGAAACCGAGGTGAGAAGCTTTCTTGGGTTGGCAGGTTACTATAGGAAGTTCATTAAGGACTTCGCAAATATATCAACCCCACTCACTAGGCCGACGAAGAAGAACTTGGCATTTTCATAGGATATAGACTGCGATGTTACTTTCCAATGACTGAAGAGGGATATGACAACAGCCCAGTCTTGACCTTGCTTGACGGGACCAAAGTGTTTACTGTTTGCACTGATCCGTGCGGTACAGGGCTTGGTGCGGTTCTAATGCAAGAAGGGAAAGTAGTATGTTATGAGGATAGACAGTTGAGAGTTCATGAAAAGAACTACCGCACCCATGATCTAGAGCTAGATTCCATAGTATTAACGTCAAAGACGTGGCGTCATTATTTACTTGGAGAGAAGTTCCAGTTATACACCAATCATAAATCTCTCAAGTATATGTTCTCACAGAAAGACCTCAATTTAAGGCAATAACGGTGGATGTTGTTTCTAGCTTCTTATGATTTTGGGATTGCTTATACCCCTGGCAAGGATAATGTGGTGGCGGACGCACTAAGTAAGCAGAGGATGGCCCTGAGTCCTTTGTTTGTGGAAAGAAAGAACTTGGATTTCATATCATCTTTTGATTTTAGACCCTTCATTGAGATTTTGCCTGATTTGTTTGCATCCTTTGAGATACGACCAACTCTTATGGACTAGATAGGAGCTTCGCAACAAGGTGACCCACAGATTTTAGACATCACGGAAAAGCTCAGAAGAGGGGAGACTTCTAGTCACTTTGGTAGATATGCGATATATGAAAAGGGGTGGTTACGACGAGATGGAAGGCTTTGTGTTCCTCAAACTGGAAGCTTGATGAAGGCAGTCCTAGAAGAATCCCACCGTTCTAAGATGACCATTCATCCAGATGGTAGTAAGATGTACGGAGACACGAAGTGGGTTTTCTTTTGGGCTGGGATGAAGAAAGATGTGGCCGAATTTGTTTCCCAATGTTTAGTTTTCCAGTGAGTCAAAGCTGAGCAAAAGAATCCCAATGGTTTACTTCATCTTTTGAAGGTTCCTCAGTGGAAATAGGAGAGCGTCTCTATGGATTTCATAGAAGGTTTGCCTAGATTGAAGAAAGGCACAACCAGTATTTGGGTTGTGGTAGATAGAGTCACTAAGAGCGCTCACTTTATTCCAGTCAAGAGTAAGAGGACGACATCATGGTTGGCAGCAATTTATGTTCAGGAGATAGTTCGTCTTCATGGAGTACCTTCCAACATTTTAAGCGATCGTGACCCCATATTTACCAACGATTTTTGGAGGAGCTTGCAAGAAGCATTAGGTACACAGTTTTGTTTGAGCACCGCTTATCATCCTCAGACCGACAGACGGACGGAGAGGGTGAACAAGATTATTGAAGATCTTTTGAGGTTGTGTATCCTAGACTTCGGAGGGACTTGGGAAGAGCATCTTCCTTTAGTAGAGTTTGACTATAACAACAGCTATCAGTCCAGCATCGGCATGGCACTCTTCGAAGCATTATACGGACGACCCTGTAGATCACCAACTTGTTGGTGGAAATCTACAGAAAGATTATTACTAGGACAAGAAATGGTTAGAGAAACATCTGAAAAGATTGACCTTATTCGACGGCGGATAAAGACAGCTCAAGATAGGCAGAAGTCCTATGCAAACAAGAGAAGGATTGACATCGAATTTGAAGTGGGAGACATAGTTTTTATCAAAGTATCACCTCTAAGGAATGTGGTTCACTTCAGATTAGTAGGGAAGTTGGCACCTAGGTTTGTAGGACCATTTCCCATAACCGAGAGGATTAGCCAAATGGCCTACTGAGTAAAGCTCCCAGAAAATCTATCCAGTGTTCATGCTGTTTTCCACGTTTCCCATCTGTGGAAGTGCCTCCATGACACCGTAGTAATTGTTGAGCTAAGTGTGTTGGAAGAAGTCGAAGTGGAACAGGAGGCGACAGTCAAGCGAGTCCCTACCCGTATTCTTGGATCAGAAATTAAGAAGCTACGCAATAAAGAGATCAAGTTGCTAAAGGTTCAATGGGGAGATAACCCAGAGGATGCGTGTTAGGAGACCGAAGACAAGATTCGTGCTTCATACCCTTTCCTTTTCGAGTGTATGTTCTTAACTCCTTTTTAAAAGTTTCATCAGTACTTGTTTCTATCACTTAAGCATATCTTATCCATAGTATTTTTTGACCTTTAGATAGGAATCCAATGGATGTAAACATGTGGTTGAGACATGTTATGTTTGATGGATGCAGGTGCATGCAAGTGTTTGCTAGTGGTTGCCGTGGACGCATATACAGACACATTAGGCACTAGATTGGCTCAGTCACTTTCATACTGCATATGGATGTGTGTGTGCATTTTTTTTCTTTTATAGATAAAAATGGATGAATTAGCATATGGATGTTGCACTTGGATGAATGAGTGTGCACACATATAGAGCTTACATGTTATAATAGGACTAGTTGCATACATATTGGATTCATGGCACTAACATGCATTGCATTAAGAAGGTCAATTGAATCAGTAGACTGCCTGATTTTCGCATTAGTATTGAGGCTTATACACATACCTTCGCATATATTCATATAAGAATTAGAAATATTTAAGGACAATGGACGCCAGTGATTTATGGATGAGTAGATGGGTGATGGATGGTAGGATACATTCTTCTTAACTTGGATATTTCGGGACGAAATGCCTTAAGTAGGGGAGAATGTAACACCCCGAATTTTTAATGACACTAAAAGAGGATAAATTAAATAATAATTAATTTAATATTCAGAATTAAGAGAAATGGACTACACCATTGCAACTGTATCGAAATTCTGGTCCAGATAGACATTTGGTTTGCATAAAACAAACAACATATAGGGAAATTATGAGAGTTTTAAGTTTGTATATGTGAAGAAGTACACAATGAGTCAGAATTTTATCCAGAATAGTTTGAATTTGGAAAATGAATAATGGTGAAAGATTTCCCACAGATTTCCCGCTCTAGGGGGTCGACCCCCTAGAGGGGTGTCGACCTAGGGGTCGACACACCCACAGGGGTGTCGACACCCCTAGGGCTGAGGTGACAATTGGTTTCAGAGGGTTTTGCAGCTATATATACGAGGCCATTTCTCATATGTTCTTCATTGGGAATTCGTGGTGGCCAGACTCTGCCAGTGTCTAAACTGAACCCGTTACCTTCTTCAACTATCAGTTTTGCAAATCAAATCTAGAGATTCAAGATCCATTCTTTCTCTATTTTCTAATCCTAACTCTGTGAATTTATAGTTGCTTTTATATTTGAATATTTAAAAGTAAATATGACATGACTACGACTTGGATTTTTCATATGCCTAGGTTATATCAGACCCATTGTAAATCATGAACATATGACATTCTGAATTGGTTAGGATTTGGATCTAAATCTCTATCATGTTGGATTTATTGTAACCTTTGTCGCATTCCTGATTTGTGCTAGATCGATTCTAATTATTGATCTAAAATCTCTATCTTGTTAGATCCACGGTAACTTCTATGACATGCTATGATGTGAACCTTGAACCTTATTTGTGTAGATCCACTTTTAACCCGTTGGATCTAAATTATGTGTACATTTAAATTGTTAATCAGATCTAGTTTATCACCTTGTGCTTATCATGTTAGATCTAAATTAGTTGGATATATGATTTCTTAGTTTGTATCTAATTATGCTCATTGTGATATCATAGTTATGAATCAATTGACTGCCACAATTTAATCAATTTTATGCTTATATGTCCACCTTGTCACCATGCTAGTTTATGTTTATGCCAAGTTATGTTAAGCAATCACTTTTGTCATATTCCTATTATTTTTCCCTTTTATCGTTTATGACTAGGCAATTATCTAGCCTAGGTGTGCCGCCAATTTTATGAGTGCGTTAGTTAGGGAACGGGGGAAAAAGAGTTAATATGGACATAATTTGAATATAAACATCGTTGGATATATATATCAAGTTATCGGGAAAAAAGGGACATAATCGCCTATTAAGACATAGGTAAGAATTGGATAAAAATGGAATGCCTAGTAATTACAATTAGGAATTGTAATTGCACTTATGACACGAGGTTAAGTTGCATTAGTGGTGGAAGACTGCCCGGACCCGGCCGGCATATCCAGCAACCACTAATGTTGAACCTAATGTGAGAGTCTAAGTGCACAAATATGAATCGGGCTAAGACACGAGGTTAGGCCTAACTGTGGAATAAGACTGCCCGGACTCGACCGACATATCCAGCATCCACAAGATTTAGGCCTAATGTGGGAGGTCTAGCCCATTATAAACCATAAATGGACATGGTAATAAATTGGACTACTTAACCAAATCTAATCCATAGGGATTGTATGACTGTGAACTAAAGTTAGGGTTAAGTAAAACTGGTTGGATAGTGGATGGGTTAAGCAAATCTGGAGGGGGTAAATGGTATCTATATAGGCGCCCACAAACTTAACCCGATAAGGTAATGTAATTAAAGACACCTAGTGCTATACATAACCAGAGGAAATAATAAAGTTATGTAATTAAAGACATCTTTTAGGGCAAGCATGACTTGTAAAAATAATAGAGTTATTTAATTAAAGACACCTAGTGGTATACATAGCCAAATAAAACCTAGTGAGGATACAACACAAAGGGGAGAGCTTGTATCATACTGTGTGAGACCCATTTCAGTCAGTAACCCGGAGTAGGTATCAAACAAAGTACTCTGTACTAGGCGGAGAGGGGGCACGCTTACTGACTGATTATAAGGGATCCAAATGTGGAGGACAGTGTGGGCGGCGCAAACCGACCGAGCCATGTGCGTGCATGAGCCGGGCAAAGGGGGATAAGATGACCGTGACACCTGTATATATATAGGGCTATGCATTTCAGTGATGAGTTGCCACATTAGGACGTGACACATCCTACCGTAGGGCCGGCACAGAGTATTCACGGAGTCGGGAGAAGATCGATTAGGGTAGTAGTTAGGGTACATATGGACGTATGCCTAAGTCTACCACCTTATAATGAAAGGGATCATCTCATTCTGGTTATACTAGAAATAGTGCAGAGTAATCATTAGAGAAGCTTATACACCTTATCCTATCTACCTTGTCACACCTATCATTTATGTAGTGATCTGTCTTATCCACTTTGTATGCCTATCGTGTTACTTTTATTTATTTACTTGCTAAAAGTCACTAGACTGGCCAGACTTTATGTCCGACCCTTTTGTTTCTCCTCCTTTCTTTTGTTTCCCCCCAGGTTCTCAGGGAGGAAACACTCAGGCTTGACCATGATTCTTCTTATTTTGCTGGAGCTGCTGATATGTATGGCTCAAGCTCCTTTCCTTATTGCTATGGCTACATTTTGTTCTTGGGGAATTTTACTTCTTTTATGTACTCTGATATTTTCGAAGTACAAGACAGTAACTTTTATATTGTAATGGGCTTTTATGTTTCAGACATGTGATGTTTTGGACCACTGTATCTTATGATAAATAAAGTTTGTAACAACCCGGAAATGCGAGCCAGTTTAAAATTTTTATTTTGGCAATTTTAGTGAATTTTGAACATTTAAAATGAATTATTTTAAAAATAATAGTGACGAGAAATTTATTTTGAATAGAATTAGAATGTATATATTTATATACGCCGTCGTTAGAATATAATAATTATTTATAATTATAAGAGGAATTGAAAATGGCGTGGTAGTTCGATAATTCAATTTCAAACTTCAATTGAATGTACCGGGTGCAAAATAAACCGGATTTTAATGAAACCAAAAACAATGGAATCTAATTGAGGATATATTTCCAACGAATCCGAAAAATTGAAATTTCATAGCGGGGATCAAAAGATATGTCCAGTTGAAAATTCAGAATAGTCGCTATGGATTTCAGGCTCTTAAAAATGGAAATTTTGCAAACAAACTCGGATTTCGACGAAACCACTTTTGTTGGATCCGGGATGTAAAGTTATTGCTAGGTTTCAAATTTCATAATTTTTCGAATCAATATGTGAGCGTGGCATAGGAAAACGCGTTTGGCCAGTTTAAGTTGATTTTAATCGACTGGAAATGGCCATTTTTCAAACGGTCTTAGAATTCAATGAAACTAGTTTTGTTAGGACCGTATTGTCAATACGAAGCTAGAAAATATTTTTCTGGAATTTTTCGAGTGAGTATGTGCCCCAGTAAATTGAAATGTGCGTTTAAATTCAATATATAGAGTTACATGTTGATTTTGATGAAAACTGATCGAAACGATCGAATCAGCTTACGATACATATCCCATTGTGTTCGGAATAGGGGTAGTTAGCTATAGGCGACAGGCGGTGGGTCTCGTTTCGAGGTCAGGAAAAAAAGTTGCTTTTTGAATAATTAAATAAATAAAAACTCTCTCTCTCCTATACCTCCAGCTTCCCCCCCTGTCTGTTCATTCTGAATCCAAAATAAAAAAAGGAAAAGGGGGGCGGAGCGCCTCCCCATCGTCTATCACGCCGCCAAGGGCGGGGCCGCCGCCACCAAGCTCCCCTCGACACCCCCATCCCTCGCCTCCTCTCTCCTCTATGTCGACGGGAAGCTCCCCCTCAACAACGATCGACGTGCCCAGCCCCTGAACGGGCCCCGCCATCGCCAGAAGGCCGCCCGATCACCTGGAAGGCGCCGCACATCCTCCCACCACCACCAGCAAGCCCGGCGCCGCCTCTATCCCCCTTCTTCGAAAAAAATGTGAGTTTTCCTATTTTGATTTTACTTTTCAGTTTTAAAATATCAATAGATATATAAAAATAGGATTTTTACTCAACTGAAAAACATGAATTTTATTCATATGAAAAGTTATGATTTTTTTTTATTTATACAAAGGATACGATTTTTCTTTAAAGAAAAATGCGATTTTTAATTATGTGAGTAGCAAATGAAAATATGGTTTTGGTTTGGGAAAGCTATGATTTTTAATTTATAGAAAATATAAAAACATGATTTTTATATAGGCGCGATAATAAAAATAGGATTTTTATATTATATAGATAATAAAAATTCGATCTTTATTATGTAGGAGGTATAAAAATATAATTTTTATTATGTAGAAGAAGTAAAAATATATCTTTATTGTATGAACATCGAAGTAAAAATAGAATTTTTATCTATATAGTAGCGAAGTAAAAATGGAATTTTTATCTATATAGTAGCGATATAAAAATACAATTTTTATCCATATGGATTGATTACAAAAATATGATTTTTATATACATGGCAATAATATAAAAATGTGATTTTTATATATGTAGTGGCTACGGGTAACGAAAGTGACGAAAGGCGAGAACGGCGAAGACTTCTACATTTGAAGTGTCGTGCAGTTGGGATAGCTTTGGTGAGAACTTCTCACTCTAAATTTCATTTCTATTTAAAAATATATACTAGGATGCAGACGGTGCTTTGTAGCACCCGACACCCGTCGTCCAGAGACCATGGACGGCTTGTATGCTTGTTTGATGTGTTGTGAAATTTGTTTGTGATGTTGATGTGAAATCGATGATAAAATGTAGATGGTTGAAATAAATTAATTATCGTTAAAAATATAATTTTTAACGTGAATGTGAATAAATAAATATTTATAAACAAATCGACTGATTTGTTTATATACACTGGTTTGACTGATATTGATTGGGATGATAAATTTTACACATCACCCAACTGCACAAATAAAAATCTGTGTTTGTTGATTTGAAACCCCACACGGGTGTTGGGATGATATTTGGGTACACTAATCCCAATTATTTAATTGCATGTCGACCTATCGGTCGACAGGCTGTATAAGCGTTAATTATTTATATTTGATGCTTATACAGTTGTGTGGTGCACTTTGGATGATGGTTGATTATTTATTGTTGCTACTATATACATGTGTGGTATGGAATCCATATAATTAACGTTATATGGTAATTGATTGGGCCTCATTCCAATCGGGAAAATAATGAATATTATAAAAGAAAATTCATGTGTTGAATATAAAAATAGTCATGTGTTGATGATATTTATGTGTTGAAACTATTCATGTGTTAAGTAAAATATTTTAACAATAAAATTTACATCTATGTCATATTTAAGATTAGAACCACTTTACAGTTAGAGTCGGATTAAAAATAAAATGATAGATACCATAATTTTATAAAATATAGAACATAAAAAAATAGTTGTGTGTTGACAGTACTCACGTGTTGAGATTAGTCGTGTGTTGAATGGAATAAATATTCATTTGTTGAATAGAATAACGAATTTATTGAAATATATAAAGCCGTGTTGATTAGAGTTGCGCTATTTTGACGTGAACGATATTTATATCGATTATATTCGTTTTTGTAATGAATATAGAAAAGGTAGCGACTTCAAAATATAATGTTTTGAAAATATTATCATTTATATAGTAATGATATGAAATATTCAATTGTGATTTGAAATTGAATATGAAGTTGAAATCGTTTTGAAAACGAATTTAAAACGATTTATAAAATACGTTTTAAAAGGAAATCGACGAAATATATATAATATAAATATATTATATATATAATGGCCTGAATAGAACGCGCCGCGCCGCGGCAGTTCGTGAATTTCGACCATTGACTTCGAATCGACATTACGGGAGATCCGACCATCGGATTCTCCTAAAACTGGAACCGTTGGGTTCGTATCGAAAAGAGCTTTCCAATGAATATTAGAAATTTGAAATCTAACAGTTGGATTTGGAATAATGTCCAAATCAAATTTGGAAAAGGTCGTTGTAAGTGAAGTTCGATGGCCGTTGATGGAAATCGACTGTACGGGCCTTGATAAAATTATTAAAAATATTAATAATTTGTGTAAAATCATAATATATGAATTGGAAAAAACTGGGATGAAAAATTCCACATTTGAAAGGATAAAAATATATTTTTATCGAAATGAACTAGTTTTGAACTAGAATTAAAATCAATTTATTCTTTTGAAATAAATAAATTGAATTTGAAAGTGATTTTAAAAATAATCAATATTCCCAATACGTGAATTGGACTGGAGTTGAATTGAAATTATCTTCGGAATATTTCGATGTTGGATTTCGTGACTGTACAGATATCGTTATGGGAATTTGAAAGATATATTTATATCGTTATTTCCAATACGATATTTGTTGGTTTCAGAATTTGATATTGAATATAAGCCGGTATATTTTCTATTCAGAGCCTTGTATTTAATATCAAATGTGATTTGGGTTTGTCGTGAATGGTGTCTTCATTAACACTGTTCTTAAGCCTAGTTGAGAAAAATATTAAATCCTTCTATTTAGATTTAATGAGGTGTACCAATTAAATAATATTTAATTGGAATTGAATTTGAATTGGTTTTTGAGTTTATCGTGAGCGGTGTTTTGAGCAACACCTGTTCTTTAATCCGATTAACAATAGAGTGTGATTTTGGGTTTATCGTGAATCGTGTTTTAGATGACGTTGGTTCTTTAACCCAGTTAAAGACAGGATATTGATTTTTGGGAATATTAAAACGAAATGGCGCTTTAATGAATCTTTAATTAGATTGAAAGTGAATTGATAATTTAAATTATCAAATCTGAAAAGTGATCAAAAATGGAGTATCACCAGTTTTGCTCCAAAGCGATAGTTAAATATTTAGTTAGATTTGAACGTGAAATGGTAATTAATTTTACCGATAACACCGTGGTGTTAGATATGGAGTATTACCTGTTTTGCTCCATGGGATGAATAGGTTGGGATTGGGAAATAAAATAAATAATAACTTCGGTGTGGTTCGCTAATCCCGACTAGTTTGGAAAACCATAATATGGTTTGAAATGATATCCAAAGGAAGATTAAAGAATAAATTTAGAAGAATTTATCTTTGATAAAATTAATGGGAACCTATTCCCTAAGAATGTGATTTTGTGAATAAAAGAATATTCTAAATTGGAATTAGGCATTTGTTGTGTTTGTGTAACGTTTTGTTTATCATATACGTGGGTTATTCAGAAAGGCCGAGTTTATACACATTCTGAATAACCGATTCGACGAGATGTCGAAGATGAAGACGGTGGTTGAAGACCGGAAATCTTCACATCGTTTGGGTGATTGCTGATGACTTGATTGGGCTGTACACCCAAGATGAGGGAAACAGTTGGTGATCATCTAGACGTACTTGGAGATCGATGGATATGCGAGGAAAGTGCCTCCGGTTTCGTTCAGACCCAGAACGAACTTGTAAATGGATTGTGTGTCTGACATTGGATTTTATTCTGTGTTGATTGATCTCTATTAAATATACATCTGTTTGGCGGCAGAGAGTTTATTCTCTTGCTTAACGCCCTTCTCTGAGACGTATGAGCTCAGAGGTTGTATATCGATGGACATCAGTCGCATGGAGTGAATTGCCAGTGTGGCACGCGTAAGTGGCAATTGATCAAGGCTTCTGTTGAAAAGCAAAGTCTTGTGGTTGATGATCAAAGCATGGTCTGTGTGACATAGCTTTGTGTATAACGTGAATTCGCGAGCCTCACACCCCGGTATGAGTCAAAAACGGGAGAAGGACCCAAGGAGTGCACGACGTTTCTTTCTAGATATGGTAGTGTCAGTGACCTACCAGCCTTGACATTTATATCTACTTTTCACCTATGTGGTTGTTGGAATGCGAGACGCCTCAGATATAGGTCTGTAAGGACCGGGAAACGTGCGTTCAGGAATTGCCAATCCTCAAAAGTAAGAGAGGACCGGCCTTGGAGTATCCAGGGATTGCTGTGTGCGGTCCCGAGGCATTTGCTAGAGTGTCTCGAATCGGAGAGGAGCTTGCCCCTTGCCTCGACTCATGACGGAAATCCAATTTCCAATATGTGATATTGCGGTTTTAATTGTAGAACTAGTATGGCGACATGATATATGGTTCCCATGCCGCCAATGATTGATATTTATGATTGAAATTGTTTTGACACTATGCACTTATAATAGTATCAAATGATTTGTTTTAAACGTACCAAACATGTTTGGCTATTATAAGGGAAAACCCTATCCTTCGGCTTGCGTTGCATTGTGTGATGGGACCTGGGTCTTATAATAGCTTCATTTTTCCAAAGAGCATTGCGCTGTTTTGTTATATGCACTAGTATTCTTGGGAGGAAACCCGTTCCGTGTTATACGGCGTGGTCCCTTGAATTACTATCTTTTAAAGTAAAGTTTTAAATAACTGTTTTAGTTCTCACACCAGTCACATGACTGACCTGGAGTTTATTGTTTTAACCTAAACTCTGGGTGCCCCTACTTTCTACACGGGCAGCTAGTAGTTTTGGTTTTGCAGATTTATATTCACAGGATCCTGGTTTACAGCTGGAATGGTATCCGGAAAGATCTGTATCCGTATATCACCTTCAGTTGTGCTTTGTATTATTTTCCGCTGCTATGTAATTTATTGTAATCTCTGATATTTATCGAATGTAATTTATTCATTTATACTCTGTATATTCTTGTATCTGATGGAATCGTTGTAATAACAATGAAATGTTCTTCCGTCTGCATTCTATTTTGTCTTGTCCTCAACGCCATCCGCTCTTTCCTTCACGGGGAAGTTCGGGTTGTGTCAAAGTTTTTATTCAGCTGTTATTCAATATATCTGTCTTGTAATATTCTGTGTCTTTTTACCTATAACTCTGCACGAAACTTAATGCATTCCCTTTGTGAGTGACACTAATGGACGTGGGGTGTCACACGCCTCCTACTAGTAAGTTTGCCTAACTTCGTTGTATAAAGTTTGTATGTGTATGTTTACAATTAAACTTGTGATTAAAATTCAAGTTATCCATATTTAGTTGTGTATTTGTTGATTGAGTGATGCACTAATGCATGTAACTTAACTGTTTACAGACTACGAAGCAGACAAAGTGTGACCAAGCTGATGAATTTACTCGGTGATCCACTAGGCGGTGCATTTTAGCTCACGGTCCTAATCGAGCTTTCATGCTTTAATAGATTTATTCAAGAGACAAATGTTGCTTCACTTAACGTAATGAAATTTGCAACTACTTGCAGTTCAACAATTTATTTTGAAGCAACTTTTACTATCTTTGAAGCAAACTGTGTAGTGTAGGTAATATACATTTGTGCTGCTGTAGGGAAGTGTTTTCCTAAAGTTATCTCTTTTTATTTTGCAACAATGAAAAAACATATAACTCCATGAAAACATTTCCCATGTAAAGCAACACAAATGTATATTACCTGCACTACACAGTTTGCTTCAAATATAGTAAAGGTTCTGCAAGGGGTTACAATTTTCATTACGTCAAGTGAAGCAGCATTTGTCACTTTAATAAAGTTAATAAGCATGAAATCCCAATTAGGTCCATGAGCTAAAATGCATCCACCTAGTGGATCATCGAGTAAATTCTTAACCAGAAATTAAGTTAAAACCTTCAGCTTGTATATGTTATGTTCGACATGCAACTCAGACATGTTGTTGCTATGTTCATTATGATATTTGGGTATGTTATTGTTATGTAATTCAGATATGCTATTGTTATGTTATTCGGGTATGTTATTGTTAACAATTCAGATATGTTATTATGGGTGAAAAATATTGTGGATATGGAACTTTAATTATATATGGCTGTAGCTCGAGAACAAGGAAGACATGCACAACTGAAATAGGTGTGTCAGACATCTGGATATTTTTCTGGACGTTTGAGAGTAGAAATAGAAAACAATCTGAATATCAATCAAACGTCTGAAATTTTATCTAGATGTCTGGATTTTTCTCCGGCCTAAAGTAAAATGCTTGAAGAAGTTTTCTGACGTCTGGATATTTTATCCAGACGTCTGACATTGTTCTCTATCCAAAAAAATATTTGTAGAAGAATCCAGACGTCTGATGTTTTATCCAAACGTCTGGATTTTTTTGGGTCTAAAGTGATATGCCTTAATATATATTCAGACATCTGGGTAGTTTGATAGATTTCTCGGGCTAGAGAATTATATCTGCATAAGAATTCAGACATCTGATATTTTAACCAGACGTCTGGATTTTTTTCTCAATCTAAAATATTAAGCCTAAAGAAGTACTCAGACGTTTGGATATTTTATCCAGACGTCTTATATTTTTCCGGGCATATAATATTATCCTGAGTAGGTATCAAGAAGTCTGATATTAAATCCAAACGTATGGATTTTTTATGTGGCATTAAACAATGAGTTAAATAGGCACAACTAGATAAAAATTACAAAATATACCTGAATGCAATCCCATAAAATGGATTTCAGACTAGCGTCAACGTGTCTCCAATTACTAAGTGTGACTGGAACATGCTATCGTATAAGTGGTCCTAAAAAAGATGATAAATAGATTGATCCTTGACCCATTGGTTCAGCATTCTCATTAAATTCAACTTCAATACGATTTGGGAAGTTTGAAGGAAGCCTCTTCGTTTTCATAGTACCTCTACTCTTTCTTTTCTTTGGCCATTTTGCATTTGTATTTTCAGTTGGTCCATCGGCTTCCCCATGTTGTTCGTTTTGCATTGTACGGTTCTCAAATGCACTAGGATTATCTTCTACTCTTTATGTAATATTTTCTAATGCTTATGTTCGATTATCTTCTACTACTTGTGGATTATTTTCTACTGCTTGTGCTCGATTATCTACTACTACTTGTGGATTATCTTCTACTACTACTAGTGGATTTCCCTCGCTTTGAACGTTGTTGTCTTCAATATGTCTCTTCCATTTATTATGCTTCTGCAATATTTTTTTTGGCTGCTTTGCTTCTTTTCTATTGTTGCATTATTGGCCTCATTTCCTATTACTAAAACATGAGGAAAAACATAAAATATATAGCAAAACTATACAATCCAAACACTTATGTGCTAAGGCCATCTTGAATATGCAAAACACTACATAATATCAGCTACACCTCAATATGTCTTTTACAGGGAAAAACATTGCTTTCACAGCAAATAACGACAGTTTAGGAGACCTTAAAACATAGAAGTATAGTTATAGCTATAGCAAAATATGAGTTAACATAAATAATTTGTTATTGTCAGTTTGTCACCAATCTAGCAGGAATGCAAACAGAAAAAATATAATAAAGTATTGGATTTTATAATGAAGTTATAGCTACAAAGTGCAATCTTCCCTAACATAGCATTCCCTAACATAACTAGTGATATACTACTCAAGTATTCCTTTGCAATCTTCCCTAACATATCTAAGATCCTCGGCAGAATCAGCAATCTCCATATCGGTTTCTTCAAAATTTCTAGTATCCATGCTGAATTCCTCAAACAAGTCATCTGCATCTATTTCATGAAAAGTTCTTGATGTTGCCCTCATCACAACATACCAATTAGATTCATCAACTTCCCTTGAATAGAAAATTTGTTTTGCATGAGATGCAAGGATATACAGATCTTTCGAAAATGAAGCTTGATTTTTTTGTAAATTGACAAGCGAAAATCCATCTTCTACCAACGCACCATTTCCTATATTTGTCCAATGACACTTAAAGACGGGAACATAAAAGGTATGATAGTCTAACAAAAATATATCGGTCAACATCCCATAATAAGTAATCACGTCAACCACTTGGGAAATATCTTTTGCGCTAGCTCTACATATGGTGGTTGCATCACAAGTGATTCCACTATTTTGAGGTTTTTTCTCAATATCTTTTGTGTGAAAACGTTCTCCATTGATGATATAACCTATACAAGACAATGCATTACTCCTTGGACCATAAGCGATCCATTTTAACATTGTGTCATGATCGTTCGCTTCATAAGATATTTATAAATGAAAATATTATTTATGTTAGATCTCGATAATAATATATTCAAAATTTATGTGAATATATTTTAAAATTCAACTCACCTTCTTCTTAATTCAATCGACAAAGTTATTTGTGTAGGTTTTCCAAAGTAAGGTCGCATTTTTTGTATGTGCTTATTTGAGTGTTGCAACTCCTGAAGATGCAAACTATTGTAAAAGAAAAAAAAAACAAATAAGTTGCACTATAAAAAAATTGAACAATAGAACAAAATTCACTAGTCACTTACTCTAAAAATGGTTCCACTATAGTCATATTAAATAGCATAGCCAAATGAGCAGCTTGTTTCTCATTCTCGGACAGTGTAATTATTTTGCAAGCTAAAGTTGGTCGTCCTTCATATATGACATTGTAACAACCCATAATTTTAAAACATGACATAAGGGATAATTAAAGAATAATTGATTTTTAAAAGAAGAATTAAGTGAAATGGGTTACGCCATTGCGTTCGCCTTGGAACTCTGTTTGAGATAGAGTCCGAGTTTTCGTAAAACAGACACCGTATGAAGGAGTTACGGACGATAGAAGTTAGGTAGAACAATCAAAAAATGAGTAAGAATAACTGGCGCACTTGTGAAGTGCGCCAAAACAAAATTGCACTGGCACACCTAGGAAGTGTGCCCAGGCCGATCCAGAATCTGCAGAATTCTGGAGAGTTCCATTGATGACATGTCTTTCTGGGACTGGCTGGATGACGTGTCTTTTTAATCTGAGTGGTTCAGATGGTCTCTAATCTAATATAAAGGCCCTAATTCACCTAATATATCTATAAATAAACACCAAAACCTAACCCTAATCTCATTGTTATCATCCATGGCGTCTCCATGCTGCTCTAATCTAAACTAAAATAAGCCTTTCTTCTCCAACAAGTCAAAATAGAAGATCAAATTCTACAACAACAGTTCATCTAATCAAATTCAGAATTCAAATCTATTCTCTCTCAATTCTCTAAACCAAACGCTGTGAGTTTCTAGATTACTTTTAGGTTTAGATAAATAAAAGTATGCTTTGATAGACAATGAATTGGATATGTTAGAACATATGAATCTATGCCAGTATTAAATCTTATATGATGTAGATCATGATAGATCTAATTCTCTAGATCTGATGCAATTGTGGCTATACTATGATGTTGCCTTTATGGATCTTGATTTGTAACTACGTTGTAGTAAATGTAAATCTATTAATCTTGACAGTTGCAACATTGGTTGGATCTAATTTTGTATGTAAATCACCTTTCATGTTGCGATCAACTTAGATATGTTGCAAGTTGGACATATTTAGATCTAAACATGCTATTATCATGTTTCATGCTTGATCCACTTTATGATCATGTTTTATGATAGATCCATTTTATGATCATATCTTATGCTATGATAGATCTATCTTTCGAGATCTAAGTATGTTATTTTTGTTTCGTTTGGATAGATTAAATCATTTATGTGAACCATGAACATTTGCCACCTTGAATTGATTAGGTTTGGGTCCACACCTTTATCTTAATCGTAACCTCTATGATGTGGATTTGGGTATATCTGTTTATAAACCTGTAGATCTAAAGCAATATTTATGTTAGATCCCGTTAGGATGATGATTACATGTTCATGACAATATGTATGTTTACCTTGATATGATGTTAATTACATGTCCATTCACTTTGGTATCATGCTAGTATGTTTATGCCAATATATGTTGAAACTATCACCTCTATCATATTCCCCTTTTCATTGTTATGGCTAGACTACTTATTCGCCTAGATGCCGCCAAATTACGTGCAAATATGTTAGTGAAAGAAACGGGGAAAAAGGGATTTATACTTGGCATATAATCTTCAAATGAATTGATATGTAATTAAAATTATCAGTAAGATAGGTGTTGACAGCAATAAATGGAAAGGATTAATTAATAAATTAATTTATCAAAAATGGAATGTTTAGTAATTACAATTAGGAATCGTAATTGTACTTATGATACGAGGTTAGGTTACATTAGTGGTGGAAGTCTGCCCGGACCCGACCGGCATATCCAGCAGCCACTAATGTTGAACCTAATGTGGGAGGTCTAAGTACATAAATACGAATCGGGCTAAGACACGAGGTTAGGCCCAACTGTGGAATAAGACTGCCCGGACCCGACCGGCATATCCAACATCCACATGTTGTAGGCCTAATATGAGAGGTCTAGCCCATTATAACCATAAATGGACATGGTAATGAATTGGACTACTTAACTTAAATTAATCCATAGGGATTGTATGAACTTAAATTTAAGTTAGCGGTTAAGTAAACTTGGCTGAATAAAAGGGGAGGGTTAAATAAATCTTGGGTAGGTGGGTAATATTAGTATATATATAGGCCCACAAACTTAACCGTTAAATAAACGTGCTTGAATCAGTGGGAGGTTAAGTAAATATTGGGTAGTGGGTAATATAAGTATATATAGGCCCACAAACTTAACCGTTAAATAAAAATGCTTGAATAAGTGAAAGGGTTAAGTAAATTTTGGGTAGGTGAGTAATATTAGTATATATAGGCCCATAAATTTAACTGTTAAATAAACATGCTTGAATCAATGGGAGGGTTAAGTAAATCTTGGGTAGGTGGGTAATATTAGTATATATAGGCCCACAAACTTAACCTGGTAAGGTTATGTAATTAAAGACACCTTTTAGGTAAACATAACTAGTTGAAAACCTAGTAATAGGGATGCAAGACAAATGGGAGAGCTTGCATCATCTTGTGTGGGACCCATTTTAGTCAGTAACCCTTAAATAGGTATCAAACGGTACTCCGAACTAGGTCAGAGTGGGCCACGGTTACTGAGCTGATTATAAGAGATCCAGACGTGGAGGTAGTGTTGACGGCGCATTCCAGTAGGGTCATGCGCATGCATGACTCCGTCTGCTGGGGAAGATAAGACGTTGTGACATCAGTAGAAATGGTTGTGCACATCCGGAAAATAAATGGTTGCCACTTTAGGGAGTGATACACCCTATTGTAGGGCCAGCACAGGGTATCTACGAAATAGGGAGCCGATCGATTGGGGGTAGTAAATATGGTACATCTAGTCATGTTTGTTTCTGTGGGGTACATGTGTTTCTGTCTGGGCTATCACCCACTATTTCTGTTTAGGTACCAGTTCTGTTTGGGTTAAAACCGGTTACTAGAGTGCACCTAAAACTACCATTATGTTTCTGTTGGGACCAACCTGTTTTTCTTAAGCAATTGGGGAGTATGTAATTATATTACATATCTATTATACTAGTATTGGTGCAGAGCAAGGAAATCATTAATAAGCGCTATTTATTCTATCCTGTTGTCATGTTTACCTTGTCATACCTGGCATTTATGTAGTGATCTCTCTTATCCACTTTGTATGCCTATCATGTTACTTTTATTTATTTACTGGATAAAAGTAACTAAACTAGCTAGACTTTATGTCTGAGCCTTTTTGTTTCGCCTCGTTTCTTTCCATACCCCCCAAGGTTCTCAGGGTGGGCACGTTGAAGTTTTACTCAGACTTTCCTGCATGAAGTTCTGAAAGTAATGCTTAAATTTGTTTCTCTTTCATTTGGCATTTTGGATTGGGGATTATGGTTTTAAAAATTGTGTACTCTGATGCCTTTTGTACAAGACTGATATTATGTACTTGGTTTCAATGCGATGGGTTTAAAGATGTAACCAAACTTATTTCTATTTCTGCTGCAATAAAGTTATAAATTTTTCAAGTACTCACTACACCAAAACAGCAAATTTGGCACACCAGGATGTAGAGATTTGATACGGCTTAAACCCGTATCAAATTTAATGGTGCTCATAACCGTATCAAATTCATTTAGCACACCAGGTTGCGATCCGCGTCATCTCCAATAACTTAAATCTAACCGTTCATCTTTGAATTTCCGGATCAGTTCGTTTGACAAGGCTTTGAGCCGTATCACATTTTTCATTTCCTCCAACAACTAAAATACCCCAACAGCTAATCCACATCGTAATTTCCCTCCCCCTCTATTTTTCATTTCCCGTAATCCCTAAATCCACTCACTTCACATTCAGGATATGGGATTAGGTTCCAATCGGAATGATTGTTCACATCGAGATCTTGGGTTCTAGGTCCAGATTTCTGTTCAAGTCGAGATCTAGGGTTCGAGTCGAGATCTACTATTCGCATTTAAATCTAATCTTTCATGGCGACGCAAGTAGAGCTAGCCTAAGGTTTGAAGTTGGATTTGACCTATTGTTAGTCGATCAAATTGAGTTGTGAATTTCAAATTATATCTGGTAAACCGAAGGTATGTACATAGCCTATCTCTTCTCTCTTTCTTTTGCCATGCAAAACCGATTTTGATATGTGAGTTTTGATTGCTTAGTCGCAAATTGGGGGGACCTATCTTGAATCCAGTGGTTTTCATGTAAACTGCAAACTGCATTTGTGTAAACATGTCTTTAGGACAATATGGTAAGTATAACCTTTGTTATTTTCATGATTTAATTCTTTACCAGTATACAGTTAACTTGGATTACTTTATTTCTATTGCTCCCATTTGAAGTTTGTTCTTGTTATTCAACACGTAATAAATGGATTCTGCATAGAAACAAGATAGCTTTCTATGCTTTCTCTAAATAGACAACACAGAATAGGGCACTGCTCTTTAATTGAATAAAGTATGGAAATGTACTCCAACAATATTTTCTCATGCCAATGGTGAAATGCTATTTTGCTAATTATTGCCCCTTTAAGTTAAAACAGACTATTTTAGGTTTGTGAATAATAGAGATTGGTTGAACTATCATTATATCTTTATCGTATGGTAAATGTTTTCTACTTACCATACATTAGGAATTTTTTAATTAGTGTATATTTGGAATTCTTTCTTTAGAAGAAACATTGGATAAAACATTGGATAAAACATTGGATAATTCATTGTATCATTATGAAGTTTGATATTAGTTATGCCCTTGCAATTTCTACTTGGCTATTCATAAAAAATTTGATATTCTCGAAGCCTTTCAGCATTCATTGTATCATTATGAAGTTTATAGATGTACAATAATTGTGATGAATGAAATATAAGACTTTGTAAAATATAACATGTTCAAAACATTGGATAAAACATTGGATAATTCAACATGAATGAAGTATAAGATTTTGATTCCTTATATTAACAGCATGCATTATAAAATCAAGTTTGCTGAGTGATGATCCAATTGACTGTTGATATTCAATTTTAAAATTAAAATTCAAACAAATTTAACATAAACCAGTTTACATATTATTAAACTATAAACTTAAGTCATGGCAAACTGAGGGCTGAGGTCATTAATCTGAGAACTGAGGCCATCAAACTGAGGGCTGAGATTAACGCCGTAGTCATGGCAAAAAAGATTTCTGATGCCAACGAAGAATTGAACGCTATTAAGTACAAATAGGCGAGTACTTGTATGATACTAAATGAAGTCTTATAGTAGTGGAAGGGGACTGATGTACTCATTCAATATATACATTATATGAAGTCTTATAGTAGTGGAATGGGAAATTCCGGTAGTCATTTGTACTTCCTACCCTTAGTGTTTAAAGGGGATGATGTACTCATTCGATATATACATTGATCTTGAGCCTAGAGTCAAATTGTTTGCACTCCATGCACTTGATGACTCTTCTTTGTTTCTATATTTCTTGGTAAACCATGCACCTTCACCACTGTATTGTCCTATATAGGTTCATTTGCTTTATTGCTATCATTTATGTGGTTAATCAACAATAATTTTCATTATTTTGTGATGATTTAGTTTCCATACTGCCCCTGGAGAATGATTCATTCTCTTATTCATATGTTTCTTTGTAGACCAAGCATCATTCTCCTTCTATGAACAGTTGGCAGAAGATAGTGTGTCAACATGAGTTTAGAAGCTATGTTTCCATCCCTCGTATTTATGATGTTATCAGGGTGGAGCTTGGTTTTTTGATCTTGGACAGTCAGCGCAGAGACGGTATGTTTTCTCCGACAAAATTTATTGTCTTTGCATTGGTGGCGCACGATATTTGTTTATATATTATCCATTTTTTCTCTTTATTTTATATTCCTTATTTTGCTTGTATCATTAAATGGGGTATCTTAAAATGGCCACTTTGAGACTTAAGTTTCAAACAACGCTGGTTGCTGGGTTTTTTTTCCTGTTATGTTTTAGTTTGCTACCAATTTGGTCGCATACACATGCAAAAATACATACATATTAGTAATTGTCTAAGTAGAATCTAAAAAAAGACGTTTCCATTTAAACAAAGTCCACTTCATACGATACTTATTTTCTTCATATTAGATTGAATCTTAAAATAAACTTCGATAGTTGATGTGTACTTTTTGGCATAATTTACTAAATCTGTGTAAGCATATACAGATTTTTCATTTTGAAAAATTAGACCGGATTTGTAAACACAACAGATTTGTCATTCACCAGTTTGTTTTACCTTCCAACATCAAAAGTCCTGGTGGTAAAAACAAATTGAGAATCTGATTTTGCTACAGACGATATCAATTTTTACGAATGAAATGGGACTTTGGTGGTAAAAAACAAACTCAGTTCCGGAACTGAGTTCGCAAACTCAGCCCGGAACTGAGTTCGCAAACTCAGCCCAGAAACAAACTCAGTTCCGGAACTGAGTTCGCAAACTCAGTTCCGGAACTGAGTTCGCAAACTCAGCCGGGAACTGAGTTTGCAAACTCAGTTCCGGAACTGAGTTCGCAAACTCATTCCGGAACTGAGTTTGCAGCAAACTCGTTTCGAGAGTTTGCAAACCGAAGTGTAAAGTTAAGTGCTTTCACTTCAGTTTTTAAACTGAAAGCATTATGTTCTAACGATTGACTCTAAATTGTTGTTTTTGCATCAACGGTAAAATTAAAATGCAAAAGTCAAGATGTAGCTAAGGCTATTTTTCCACATGCATTAATTCAAGTATTTGGAAGAGAGAAACAAGAGGATTTTTAACAAATTCAAACATAGAACTGAGTGTGTGACCAGGTGCTGTATATGGTGAAAAACAGAATGCTAAGATCTAAGTACAACAGTTTTATGAATCAAATTGATGAAAACATATGCAATGAATGGTATTAATGTATCTTTCCTAAAGATTAGAGCCCTGTTTTTTTTCATAATACAGCTTTGGATTTGGTAGCTTAGCACCAGTGTTTCTTGTTCAGGTTTGGGCTATCTGCTACAATTTACTGCTCTACATCTATTTTTTATTATAGGTTTAGCCATATCCAGAAAGGAGTCTATCATTCAAATAAAGGAAAATTACATTGAGTTGTGGAAAATTTAAATGTTGCCCACCTTGCCTGAAGCTTTCTGAAATTTGCAGTATGATGAAGTTTCAAAGTTTGCTACTGAAGTTCAAGGTTCCAAAGACATTTGTTTTCTTACAATTTTAAAAAACATTAATTCTTTATTCGTTGTCACTCAGTTCCTTTCCACTGATTGCATGCTGCTTTTTCTTGCAAAGTTTGGAGTTTGAGCTGCCTGAAGTTCCTTTTTGCTTTGATCACTGCCCCGCCTAGAGAGATCCTATTTTATCAAATAAATATGTCATATTCTCACCAGATTTCTCACGATCGTGATGGACTAAGGCAACAAGAGATGGGTGCAACTTCAGTTAGAATGGTACACTTCTCAATTTGAATTTTTTTTGTCCACTGATTCTTATGATAGGATTATTATTTCCATGCCTTGCATGAACATTTAATTTTTTCAATTCTTCATCTGATGCAACATGGTTGTTCTACTCCTTTTTTTCTATGGTTTATATAACCATGTATTAAATATGCTTTCAATAACAATGGGCAGCCTTGGCAAGGACATGTCAGAATTCAGTTCGGAAATCAGTTCAGAACCGAGTTCGTGAACGTAGTTCGGTTCAGAACCGAGTTCGTGAACCTAGTTCGGTTCAGAACTGAGTTCGCGAACTCAGTTCAGTTCAGAACTGAGTCAGTTCCGAACTCAGTTCTGAACTGAACTGAGTTAGCGAACTCAGTTCAGTTCAGAACTGAGTTCGGAACTGACTCAGTTCTGAACTGAACTGAGTTCATGAACTCAGTTCGAAACTGAGTTCGTGAGCTCAATTTTGTACAAAGTTTGTAGCTTACATAAGATGAATTTCAGACTAACATATGATACTTATTTTCTTCATATTAGATTGAATCTTAAAATAAACTAAGATAGATAATGTATACTTTTTCGAATAATTTACTAAAGCTGTATACAGATTTTTCATTTTGAAAAAATTAGACCAGATTTGTAAACCCAACAGATTTGTCATTGTAATATACTTTTATGACTCTGACCAAACAATTGCTGAAATTTTATGATTTAACAACAACTATGTATACCGCCTTAGTGAATGATAAAGTGCAACAAGCACTAAAATTATATTATGTGCTACTATTACTGTTAATATCCAAAATAGTTTCCTTACTTGATATATAATTAGAAAATGAAATTGAGCTTATGTGAAGTCACAGCTGTAGTATATTAGCTTAAAATCGTGAATGCTTTTTCGGTCTACTTACATGTAATTGCATTGGATGTTTCATGTTATCCATGCATGATGTTATATTTCAATACATCAGATCCAAGTCATGCTCATTCTTGTTATATTTTTTTGGCCTTTCTTTGTTCCTCATTCATGTTATATTGCTTGTGGTATTTAAACATTATCAGGTGCTGTCAGATCTGAAGTGGTCATTTTGTTGAGTGATAAATCATCGGGTCAGTGTTAACTTTTCTTAAATAAGCCTCTTTAGTGATATACAATCTTGAAGGAGTGAATGAAGTAAACCTATAATTTGGGGTTGGTCTTGCCCAGATCACTATATTTGTATTGATTTTAACTGCAAAACATGTTTGGCTATTTCTAACACTAATCTTGTTTGGCTGTTTCTTTTCTCTTCATACTTATTTATATATTTAAACTATAAACTAAAAAATATATATTCCATTTTCTTCAGATTTTGTTCACATAAGAGGTCTTTAACAATGCTACTGAAATTACATGTATCAGCTGTATACATATGGCTGGCAAAGAAGGAGAGCCGAACCAGGAGGAAGAAATGGACCACATCGAGGAATTTTGCTCTGTACGAATGGTAAGTGGATGCATAAACTAATCTTAAATATTAAATATGTACTGATCATAAACTAATCAAAAACTAATTTTTGGAATTTCTAGAATTGCTGAATATAGTTCAGTCAATTGTAATTCATTATGATATCATTAACATTGCAATTTGATACTGGCGGAATATTGACATTAAGGTGGATAAACTTATATAGTGCACACATCTCTAGCTTGCCGACTGAGTTCGCAAACTCAGTTCCGACTGAGTTCGCGGATAAAATTATATAGTGCACACATCTCTAGCTTATGAACTGAGTTCGCAAACTCAGTTCCGGAACTGAGTTCGCAAACTCAGTTCCGGAACTGAGTTCGCCCTGTTTTGATTCATTTTCATTCCACTTCATTTAAAATCGCAGGTGAGGACTGAGGAGAGCAGTGGTGGAAGACCGGAAGTGGAGAAATGTATGTTTCAGACCTTCAGCTTAGTACCATAGTAGTATCACTATATCAGTATGTTATATGTAATATGTATCCGTATATTGTATCTTAGTAGTGAAACTAAAGTCTATGAGCCGTATCAATCCATTATATTATGTATTATTGTATGTAATATGTATCATTGTATCATAGTATTATGTTTCAGGCTTTCGAGCCAGTTGTTTTCGAGCCAGTTGTATTATGTATCTGTCTTGTAATATTCTGTTTTGTACTTATAACTCTCCACGAAACTTAATGCATTCCCTTTGTGAGTGACATTAACGGACGTGGGGTGTTACAGACATCATTTTCATAATCTTCATTTCCGACTTCCTTCTCTTCTATTTTTCATGATTTCTTTAAGAATTCAGTAAAATATTTCATGCACTCCTCTGCAAGATAGGATTCTGCAATACACCATCAGGCCGTGCAGTCTTTTTTACTTAATGTTTTAGTGTCTTCATGTATCTTTCAAATGGGTACCTTCAACGAAAATGGACCGATCCACATAGTCTAGCTTCTTTTCCAAGATGAACTATCATGTGTATCATTATATCAAAGAACGAAGGTGGAAAATATCTTTTAAGTTCACATAAAATTAAAATAATCTCATCATCAAAATGTAGTAGTTTTTCTCTATCAAGAACATGTTGGCATAATTTATGGAAGAACAAACATAAACGAATTATTGCTTTCCTTGGCTTCTTCAGTAACAATTCTCTTATTGCAGCCGGCAACAACTATTGCATTAGGACATGATAGTCATGTGACTTCTAACCACTAATTTTACAATCCTCCAATGATATAGAGCTCTTGAAATTCGAGTAATAACCATCAGGTCCCTTAAAATCATACAGTCGTTCACAATTTTTTTTTTTTTTAGAATTGGATAATGTATATGGAGCAGGTGGAAGATATGGTTTTTTTTCAACGAGATTGTGCGTAAAGGCCACGTCGAATTCTCCACTCTTCTAAATCTTTTCTACAATTAATTCCATCTTTCGATTTGTTATTATGCAGCATTGTGCTTATTATACTTTCACTATCAATTTTTTCTACATGCATTACGTCTAAATTATGACGCATTGGCAGTTCCTACAAAAATCAACAATGTTAAATTTCATTACTAAAGAACTGTATTACTAATCAATGAAAAATAAAAAACTAACCTCCCAATATGGTAAATCAAAGAAGATTGATCGTTTTTTCCACCTTGATAGCTCTATATTCACAAGATCAGCATCTTCACCTCTATTTTTTATTACTGTTTTTCCTCTTTCTGCTCTCCAACTTAATTGTTTTTCTTCTTACCCATCCTATTCTTGCTTTTATTATTATTTTCATTTTTGATTTCTTTCCCAAAATGATTTGAAAAGTTTTTAAAAATAGCAAAGATGTTTCTTCCAGTCAAAACTCTAGGTCTATGATCATTTTCTACAGTATAATCAAACCAGTTTTTTTTTTTAATTTCTCAATGAATCTGATGGGGGTAAAAACCACCCATGACCCATATAACCGCTCTTCCAACTATGTTTCAACCATTGATGGTGAGTATTGATACCGCATAATGGACAACCATTTTTACCTTTCACACAACATCCAGCAAGATTTCCATACTTTAGAAAGTCATTTATCATCCATGGTAAAATCGCTCTCATGTTAAAAAGCAATCTACTAAGGGCATCATAAGTTTGAACTCCTTTACACCACAAATATTGCAAGTCTTCAATTAATGGCTCCAAATATACGTCAATATCATTTCCTGGTTGCTTTTGATGAGGAATTAACAATGTTAAGATGATATTTTCTTTTTTCATGCATAACATTGGCGAGAGGTTGTATGTCACAAGCATCACAAGCCAACAACTATATTTGGAACTCACTGTCATTAAAGGATTAACACCATCGGTAGCAAGACGAAGTCTTATATTGCGTGGATCAGCTACAAACGATTCTCATTCCTTATCTACTACATTCCATGTTATTAAATCCATAGGATGGCGCATTTTCCCATCACTACAATTGTTACTAAATTGCCATATTAAATCTTCTGCCATATTTTGAGATCTAAACATTCCTCTAAATCTAGAAATGACTGGAAAATATCTCGAAACTTTAATTGGAATGCCATGCATAATTTCATTGGTACGTTCATTCTTCTTCCATCTTGATACACCATATTTAGGACAACTTTCCAAATCTTTGTACTCTCTTCTAAAAAGGCAACAATCATTTTGACAAGCATGAATTTTTTCAAAACCCATATCGAATATTTTGAGAAACTTTTTTACCTCATATAATGTTTTCGAAAGTACATTAATTTTTGGCAACAATGCTTGTTGCACATTTAGAAGTTTATCCAAGCCGGTATCAGACAAACCAGTCTCACATTTAAGATTATACAAGGCGAGGAGGCAGATAATTTTGTTTGATTTATTCAATCAGGATACAACAGGGCGTTTGCTTCTTCTAAGTACCTTAACAAATCGTCCTCTCGTTTTTGTGTGCTATCTTCATCTTTATCATCATCGAAAAAAGTATAATTGATTAAATCTTCATTTTTATAATCAGTAGCTTTAAATAAATCATATATTTCATCGAACTTAACATCTACTCTTATATTTATGTGCTCACCGTGACAATACCACCTACTTATCTTATATACACGATCCCTTCCTCTTATAATCAGATGCTCAACTACCACCTTCTCATATTGATGACTAAGAATTCGACAATGTAAGCAAGGACATAGAATTTTTCCTACATTTCCAGAATTTTTCATAGCGGTATGCACAAACTTCCAAGCTCCTTACTGACACTCACTACTAGTTCTTTAAAAAAATTATCTTTTAGATTTCGTCAAAATATAGGATATGGTTTGCAAACTACATTTATGTTGAGAATTATGTAGTTACCTACGTAGATTCACCCAATTTATCGTCTACTACATAAGCAAGAAAATTTCTAAAATTTGAAGTAATAGTCCACTATTGAATACAAGCAAATTAACATAACTACTTAAATAAAATAGTGACACTAAATGAGACCAGCAACTTATAAACTGCTAATAACACGGTCAATATTTTCAGCAGGCATACCAGATGTTAGAAAAAACTGAATGTTGGTTAATCAATGAAAAGGTAAAATAATCAAGGCGATGCTTACAATGACTTAAGGACGACGTTGACTGAACGGGATCTATGAGTGCGACCTACATTGAAATCGATTGCCTTCTGTTATGACAACCGAGAGACCAAGAGCAATAGTGTGAAGTGACCAGAGATTCGAAAGTGAGACGTAGACCGGCGGATGACGAAAATTGGATGGAAAATTTGTAATTGAGAATTTAAAATTTTGGGGAAATTTTATGGATTCACGGTCGATTTTAGCAATAGTGGAGGGAAATGAAAAATCATTCCCGCTTTAATTTATCTTAGCGTTTAAGATAAAACCAACGTACTCCTACTTGATTTCTACAGCATGAAGACCAAAACGCTGTGATTTGCAATTCTAGATAATTCCTTTTCTTGTAGTGGATGTTGGGGCTCTTCTTTAGATTTTATAAGAGGGGTTCTTGGATATGGAGGGGTCCCTCACACACTTAGCTTTCTCTTTCCTCTTTGCATCCTTCATCTAAATGATGTTTCATCCACGATCAATGCTTTGATCTTCCCTGACCATACCAATTCCATTCTCTGAAGGAAATTTCATAACTATGCACCATGTAGCTAAAGCGATTATAAAATCCATCAGAGCAGGTCGGCCCAGAAAATCGTTATTATACGATGACACCCCATAAACTACAACAGATGTCTATATTAATATAACCATTCTTTCTCCTTCTCCAAGCATGACGACATATTGACTATCCTAATGGGTTGCTTTGATTCACATGAATCCTTGGATTTTCAACTCATACAAGGGGACATCTTTCAACGATAACTTTATTTGATCTAAAGTTCTTCAAAATGAGTATTCAAGGATGCTCCTCTATAAATATGTATTCTCTTTATTGCCTTGATCCCTACCATATCATAAAATCAAGTATCGGAGCTTCAAACCCTTTTGTATCCCTTGCTTTGAAGACAACGTCATGACTGAATATCTTTTGATGCTTTGTGGGACTACTATCTTCTCTCGCTAGGAAAATTTCCACTTTACAAGCATGTTTTAAAGAATTTGCATACCTTTCCATTTTGTCTCAACTTTGAGTAAGTTGTGGCCCATCAGATATCATGTTAATAAAAGGTTTTTTTATTGTTTTGTCATCCAGCTCGGTTGCTTGGCCCTAGTTGATTTGCTAGAGTTATTTTTCCTTTTGTGGTTGGCGACAAATATTTTCCTGAAGGTTTCTTGACATATACTGTTGTTTTTTTTGCCTAACGAGCTCTTTGTTAGGAGTTTTCAAGTGACAACACTCATTTGCATCGTGTCCAAGAGCAACGTAGTAACTTTAATACCCTCTGAAAGGCTTATGTTTTTCAATAACTTTTAGGGTTGTGGCTTTGAGAAACGTTCCACCTATTTTGCGGCCAATAAGTTATTCTTTGGGGTATCAATTAAGGAGTGATATTTTCTGAATAGAAAATCCGCCATGCTTGTTGTCCTTTTCGCTATTTCCATTATTTATGATTTTGGGATTTTCCGTTGTTTCTTAGGCATTTACCTCCATTTTGGGGTTGGTATTGTCTTGATTTTGAACACCAATAGTGACAACTCTGGCAACGGTCTCAGCATTTTCCAACCTTATAAATTCATCGAACTTTTACAGAATTTTTCCAATGAATTGGTGCTTTCATCTTGACCCACTTTCCACACTCTGTTTCCTTGTTGACGGCATGCAGCAATTCCATTAGTGCCACTGGGCTCTAGATTACCAACTTCAGTAATAACAATGTTAAACTAGTTCAAGAAAGCTTTTAGGGCCCAAAGCCGGTCCAGATGAAAACATGATATCTTTGGCTTTAGTTGTATACAACCTGAACTTCTCATTGAATTTGCATGCATGCTAACTCCCCGATTCAGGGATTAAATTTAAGAAGAAAATTCATAAACCATAATGAAGCAACTCCCTAGAGGTAAATGGGAAGTATCAGCATTTCAGTTCATCGGTAGCTAGAGCTTCATTCATATGTCATTTGTACATGTATGAAACAAACCTGAATCAAATATCCCATTACACACAGACGTAGTTAGAGGGTTAAAGTTCTTGGGGTACTCAACATCCAAAATTTCTTGTGTGAACGGAGTTTGGCTAGGGGAAAAACCTCAATCTTCTTCATCATTATTTATTGCCAAGCTCTCTTCCATTGTCTTTTTGATTGTTCCTGCAATATATTCCTCGTGGGTACGACTTCCACATGGCAAACATTAGCGGCACCCCCAAGCGCTTGGCTTTACAAATGAAATCAGTTAGCTAGACAAGGTCCTATTTCTGATCCAACATTTGGAAGTTCCACTCCAGTGGTATACAGTACCCTTTAAGCCGGTTGCGTTGTAGGCTGAAACACATTGGGTTAATTTTTTCTGCTCAAGTTTGCATTGGCTTTTGAATTTTCCAACTCACCATTACAAGAATCAGCAGATACGGACATTCTATCCAAATTTTTAGTGGCATTTACATGGTAATCCAGATTATTCTCAGTATTGAGATTCCTGGGGAGCTTATACTCATTTCCTTCTACAATAGCTTAATTTGTCTTTGTAATGTGCACTCTCCATGTTTTTGGTTTTAATTTTACCTACGTTTATCTGAGGCAAAAGAATGCACATTTTCTTCCAAATCTGAATCTATACTATTTGCATCCAAGTTGGGCTTATTACAAATAAAGGTTCCAATTTCTCCATTGAGGATCTATTGGCGGTCTCCATATGCTAATTCAAAGTTTCTGCCATCATTTCCAGCTCCTTTCTAGAAATGGCCTTTCCTCAAGCGTAGGCCCCACTTTTGTTATTTGGCAAGAGAAGAATGAGTATCTTCTTCTATAATTCCACAAGCTAGTCCATAATTGTTATTCTTCTTTCTACAAGGTGCCATTATCTTACTTAACTTCCAGGTTATTTTTTGCAACTTTATTGATGGATCAATCTATTAGACCTTGAGGATTTATAGTTAATAGTACAAAATTTCTCCTTGAGTTCAAGTCTCAGTGAAAGCACCAAACGTTAATGTCAAAAATTACACTAACATAATAGTAATATGAATGCACCATCCACTTTGGAAAAAACAATAGAGATATTATTGAATAAATGGAAAAAGAAAGAAATTACAAATAAGAAGAAAGCACACAATGGGTTTATAGTGGTTCAGCTATCTAGGAGGCTTATATCCACTTCGAATATAATTACTGCTTGATTCACTAAGCCAGTTACAATTCTATGATTACAAACAATTCAATAATTTTCAAAGTTAAGACTATAAGGATCACAAGTACTATGAACTATCGGAATATATCACAATAGTCAACCTAGGTGAAGAAGTATTTTTATTAATAGAACTTGCAATAGTTATGGAGATGATTTTGTATAGTTTAGCAGGGATAAATCAGCCATTGCTTTGTAGGAGGTGCTAAAGTATTTATAGGCATTTTGAAATTTGATGGGCCAAGATTATTCACCGATGGGCTAGTTAAATGTCAATTATCTACTGCCCAAAATTGAACACCATATGACAAGGCTCCATAGATCGATACCGATCCATAAGGCGTGGACCGACGCCGATCCATAAGGCATGGACCGACTCAGATCCATGAAATTAGTGAATTTTTTGATCAAAATTCGTGGACTCAATTCTTTTCCTAACTTGAGCCAATTTGGAGAGTTTGAGTTGAATCTGTGATTGTGTTGACATATTATTTTTATGGATCTTCTCTTCGGGTTAAATATTGGGTTAACAATTACCATTTCAAAACATAATTGTCAAGCATATTTAGTTAGGTGCTATGGCATATAAGTTTTATTAATGGTTCCCTACCAATAAAAATGATGAAATATTAATGTGTGCAACACCCTTATCAACTCTAACCCTTATTTAACTCTTTATCTAATTGTCAAAGCCATTTCAAAATGCAAAATTGATATGAAAGGTCTGTCGACTACAAATGTAGACTAGCTAAATATTTAAATAAGTGAAATACTCTTGTTAACGTGATCGATGGAAATAAGCTATATAGGTGACAACCACAAATTTATTTGAAAACAATTTTAGGAAATACATCTTGTCGACAATAGTTGACATCGACAAGATATAGAGGTGATAGCCTCAAAACAGGCTAGTTAAAAACATACCTTGTCGACCACAACAATTACTCTAAGGACCAGAGGTGCTACCCTCAACTATTTTGGAAAATAGTTTGAAATAAGGTTTTCCGACATAGACGGTAATGTTAAGGTTATTGAAGGCATTAAGACTCAAAGCATTTAGAAATCAAGTTTGAAAATCAGTTTCATCGACCACAACTGTGATGGCAAGAATAGATGCGATAAGCCCTTATGAAACTAAAAACAGATAAGAAATAAGCTTATCGACCACAATAGTAACAATAAGAATATAGGAGATAAGCCTCAATTACTTCAAAAATTAGGTTTAGAAAATCAGCCTTATCGACACAATCAATAAGGCTAAAATCATTAAGCTTCATTTTTTAAAGAAAAATAATCTATATCAACCATGTCTGTTAGATATGGTTAAAGAAAGCAAGCCCTAAGCTTTATAAAAATTAAATTAGAACAATAGCCTTATAGACACAGTTGAAGAGGCATTGAGATGATAAGCCTCTTACTTATTCTATAAAAAAATAGTCTTATTGACTACGTACAATGGAGTCACGCCTATGTACAAAGTCGATAAGCTTTGGTGGAGAGGAAAAATTTAGAACACATGTAATACAGGCGATAAGGACCCTTCCTACACAACAAGCACAAATATTTCCTGTATTATATTTCATAGTATTCCTAACATCAAGTGCTTCTCAATGGTGACGAAAAGATTATCGATGATGTGGACACGGTCTTATAAATTCGGTCGATGGGCATTGTAGTAAATAAAATAAAAACAGAATTTTCACTAGTTAAAGGTATTCTTTTCACCTACTACACTAAATTTGTCAAGATGTTAATGGACAATAAAAAAATTTACTAAGAAAAAGCTCGGACATTTCATATTCCAGATTTCAAAACATTAAGAAACCAATAATCACCTTAATTAATGTTTTAATTGGCCTACCTGTATCCAACATAGAAAATTAATAATGAATTATAAAAACAAGGGAAAAAGCCTAAAAATTAACATAAGTCAATGAGAAAGCATGTCTTCCTTTTATAAAAAAATTTAGAGCTAAATTCAATATTTAATCATTTTTAATAATTAAATTTCTTAATTAACACATATTCTACCTTATTAAATTCATAGATAATTCCTAAGTGCTTACAAAATTATGAAATTCGAAACCCCTCTCCAAAAAGTGTTATCAACAACATTTAAAAATTTCAAATCACTTGAAGATGATAAATTATAGTTTTTGATCTAAATCCAAACTAAATCTTATGCAAACAAGCATAAATAGCCAAACCAAATCATTTTTTCAGCCAAACAATGTTAGAGCAAAAATAGTTCAGTTATGAACGGTTCGAAATAACAAGGGTTAGATCATTATTCACCTTAATCTTTGACGAAAAGCAAAGATTTATTGATGTTGATTCTTAAGCTTGATTTCCCTTAAGTTTTCTCTTCTTCTTTATTGATTAACGGTCGACCTACTTAGCTTATGAATTAGAGTTTTTGTTTCGAAATGAGAAAGAAAATGATAAGATGGTAGAAGATTATGTTTATATATGAGGATTTGTGTTTTTCACTTTTCCCAACTCACATACACTTCTTTTCATGTCTTATTATAGTTACTAAGGCCAAAACATTATTATTAATTATTAATTATAAGTCTCATCTCACTATCCTATAGAATTATTCCTATTTATTATGCATCCTCCACTCCTTAAAAGAATTTTATCCTTAAAACTCAATCAAGGACTAAAAAAATAGGGAAATCATGCAAACAATTCTATCAAAACTAGTGTAACCTACCATATACCAACTGCATAAAACAATATAGAACACACCACGAAGAAACCAGGATAATCATTCCTAATTCTGTCCTTATTCTCTCAACTGTAGTGCTTCTCATTATCATTCCATTGGACTATCGTTAGTTTGATTGTCTTTTTCCTGTGCTTCTTCTTATCTCTAACGATAACTCTAACTAGTTGTCTCACAAACATCAGACCCGGTTCTACCACTAAGTCTTCCAATACTCTTGGATCTATAGCAGTCCCTGGGTCATGCATACATTTATGAAAGTAAGAAACATGAAATACATTGTAGTCACCCACCAATCTCTTTGGTGACTCTAGTCAATATGCAAGCTTCCCGGTCCTCTCTGTGGCTGGAAGATCCCAACAAACATGCGTGCCAGTTTCCCTGACTTCCTAAACTGGACAGTTAAATCCCCGCTAAAGCCTCGAAAATCCCCTCTCTAGAATGTAACGCCCTTCAATCGCTACGCTATTTCAAATTAGCGCTGATGAACAGTAGTTCCGCTTTAAGCCCTGCTAATTTCCGCTTCACCGGCTAGATCGACGCTTTGTAGCACCCGCTTTAGCAATATTAATATCCAAAGCTTGATTTTACTAGTTCTCTTTTAAGAAAAAACAATAAAGTTAGTATAAATAGATAATTTTAACACATAAATGTCTAATATATGATAGAAATCTTTTATAGTCATCAATTCTAATGTGTGTAACCATGACATTCTTTGATTTTATTATATAAGATTACTAGATATTAGTTTCTTCTACACAAATGATGCGAATGTTAATTAATAAATTTTAAAATACTTATATTTACATGTGGTGTACCTTTTTCTACCTCTGCTATATCCCCTTTATTTCCATGCTTTATCCCCGTTACACCTTTATGCACCTCCACTGCTATAAAACCGTTAAGCGCTTTAACAGCATAGTTCCTAAATCTTATCACACACTTCATCATTGACACCTTGATAAACACACTGTCTCCGATAGAGAACTCTGTATGTTTACACCTCTTGTTTGTGTAACTCTTTTTCTTGGATTGGGCTTCCTTCATCCTTTCTCAGATCAACTCAATCTTCTCCAATCTTCTCTGCAACTACTTTCACCAAATTTGTACCTAGGACTAATCTATCTCTGGACTCTAACCAATAACTTGTTGACTTACATGGTCTATCATATAATGCCTAGAATGGTGCCATTTTTATGCTAGCATGATAGCTATTATTATAGGAAAGCTTGATTGTATGCTAATAATCCTCCCGAGGGCCCCCAAAATCTAGAATACAAGCTCTTAACATATCCTCAAGTATCTTATTGATACTCTTCATCTATCCTATCTATGGATGATAAGTGACTAATCTTGAGCTCAATACCCAAAAAATTTCTCTAGACTTCTCTAGAGCTTGCTAGTGAATATTGAATTTCTATCACTAACTATGATCATAGAGTCCCACAAATTTTAACTACATTCTTCGTGAATAATTCTGCTAACATATGTGTCACAGTGGTTGATTTAACGGGAAAAAAATGGGAACTCTTGGTCAGTTTATCACTGTGACCTAAGTGCTATCATTCACACTCCTCAAGCTTGTCTTATCAATAAAGTCCATGGATAACGAATCTTATTTCTAGATAGGAAAATCTAATGGTTGAAGTAATCCACTTAGCTTTTGATGTTCGACTTTTATTTGTTGACTATTTATACACTATTTCACCCATATGCCAACATCTCTTTTTCATTCCTTCTATGAAGAATGGTATCTTCATGTCTCGATACATCTTGGTTTCTCTACGATGAATATTGAACTTAGATTGATGACACTTTCTAAGAAATTCTTTCCTTAGTTCTACAACATCTAGGACACATAATCTTTATTTCTTCCTCAACCATTCTTATGTAAAGACTGAAATATTTTATATTATCAATCTCTACTCCAGCATAGAGTTCTCTGACCTTTTAGCTAGAACTGGATCATGTATCTATTAGAAGCAATCCTTTCAATCAAAACTGGTCGAATTTCCACACATGACATCATAGTTGCGCCTTTGCTCGAACTCGTTTTCGACCTAATATCCACATCACAAGTAGTCAATCTCTCTAAGTCTTTCCATCCCGTTAACATGCCTAACATCATCTCATGATGTTTTCTACCAAAGGCATCAACTACTTTATTACGTTTTCAAAGCGTATACTCAATGCCAAATCATAAGTTACTTAAAACTCCCCTTATGATTATTGTCTCATAATCAACAACTCCATTAAATAGAATTGATATCTCAAAGACTTATGATCCATAAATAACCCGAATGATTCTTCGAAGAGGTAATGTTTATAAATCTTCAAAGCTCAAACAACAGCCATTATCTTCAAATCATGAGTCAGATACCTGGCATCATGCGGTCAAAGTTGTCTTAAAGCAAAGCAATCACTTTACCTTTTTTGCATGAGAACAACTCCTAATCTAGTTTCACATGCATCTATGCAAACTACCAAATCAAAGTTACCATCTAGTACTACCTGAACAACAACATTGGTCAACAGATGCTTTGTATTAAATAACTAATTTAGTTTTATTCTAGATATATTAACAATGGAGGCTATATTTTTCATAAATCGATTTATAAAATGATCAAGATTAAATATAAATGTTTACATATGGTAATTATGTATTAAGAAAATACATATGATATAGAGTACTAAAATATGTAATTAGGTAAGCTTTTAGTAAGAAAATATAAGGTTTAACACATTTAATAAAACATATTCAAGATATGGATTCTAAGATATAAATCCTACATGTATGGAAAATCTTGTGTTTTGGTAAATGTTGGATTAAAACCAAAATCATTAGTTAGTTGATACGTATTTGCATTACTCTCGAATGAAGTCATAAAATAAATTTAATACAATAATCTATGGTGTATGATGTCAGTAGATGAAATTATAATAATTGACATCAATTATTAAAAGAGTAATAATATGAAATTCTTCACAGAAAAATTAAAATCTAGATGATATTCCATGATCTATGATGATACTCCATGGTCCACTGTCGACCTTTCTCTCTTCATGCTGCGTGGAACTCCATGCGAGTCCCCACCTATAGTTTGATGGGTTTGGCTTTCATTTAGTTCAAGTGTATTTCTCTGAAGACTTCCATTTTCATGTGGAAAACCATTTACCGGGTCTACCATTAGATACTAACCTTATGAAGATATGAATTCCGCTCGTATCCTATAGTTGCTGCTGTCGAGAAGGTTCGAGGGAATCTATTTTGCATTTGCTTCGAGAAAGTGAGTCTATGTTCCTGGTCTGGTCTCATTTTAAGGATTTGAACTATTCCCTGAAATCGCCTCCTTCTCTTCCAAGGTCCCTACTTTCCTAGCGGGTCAGGGCTTCTGGGAACGAATTTCATTCCACCCTCTTTAGCTTTATTCCATGTTTCATTTATTAGCATATATGGTGCACTCGTAACAAGGCATTTTATGATGAATATTTAATGGTTCTGAGTGTTATTGTTGGTCGAGTTTTTGTTGATCTTTCTTATTCCTTTAGAGGAAGGCCTTTTACGGGAAACCTCAATGCTACATCCATCTCCTAGCTCATATTCTTTCTATTTCTCTTGGTTCACGATCGAGCATGGGAGTTAGTTGAAGTGTTGCTTTTTTCTTCAGGTTTTGCTACCTTTTTGGTCCATATTTTGAGCTTGGTTGTGGTAACTTTTCGAGATGGAAAGGACATGTTTCAAAGTTGTTGATGCGGCTGGTGCTCAGTTACTAGGAGCTATCCATACTTTTGGATCTAACAGGCATCTTTTTTGGGTTGGTCCTTGATGTGCTATCCTAGTCCTGTGACTTATATGGGTCCGGTCTTGCTATGTTTTTTCTGGCTTTTGAGGTGCTTTTTGGTGGATCTTATTTTTTGTCCTGTTGTTGCTTAAGCGGGTTTTTTTCTTTTTATTTTGTGATTGTGAGCGCTCAGTTTTTTATTCATTCGGAAGCGCTTTTATATTTTCGAGTTATTTATTATTGTGGGCCACCGAAAAAATGCCTTTTCTCAACATTTTAGCTATATGCTTCTTCTTTTGTTTTTAAAAACTTTTGATGAGGTTTTGTCGACTTTCAGCAAGGTTTGAGATTTTGATCCCGATGCCAAAATTTTGGACATTCCGATCTGCATCCGGCTATGGACAAACTGGAATTCATTTGTAAATAAGGTTTCATTAACCAAATTAAACAAATTTTAAAAGGAAAATTAACAGCAAAACAAATCTAAGAAGAAACTTCGTTGATGAAGAACTCAATGTTGGGATGGCTGGAACAATGTAAGAAAAAAATCCAAGGTTTTTCAAAATTGCAATGATCTCGAAGTTAATGCTATGGAGTCCAGAATATGCAATTAGGGTTTTAAAAAAGAAGTGTTTTGATATATAGTTGTAGGAGATGGAGTGTAAAATGTAGTTGTGTAACAACCCAGAATTTTAGAGATATAAATGTATTACTAAAATATCAAAAATAGGAATTCCTGTAAATGATGGAATTTGGCCATGAAACTTTAGCCGATGCGTTCGTCTCAGAATTCTGGTCAGCTTTCATGTTTGGAGTTTCGCAAATAGAGTTCGTATGAAAAGTTACAGTCGAAATACGAAAATGGACGGAAAATAAATAAATCAGAATTTACTATTATAATTTACCTTAATTGATCAAGCCAACCTAGGGAATCTAAGGCCCAGGCGGTCGACTGTAGGGGTCGACCAGCGATCGACCACCAAGGTCGACTTACTGGGCGTCAAACTGCTCAGTGACGGCTAGGTTTTTAGGGTTTTGTTTATTATATTAATAAAATGAATGGACGAATATAACTTAAAACTATTCCAATGGTTTTATGCCATTTCCACCCCTAAAAATAAAGGGGTAAGGCCTCATTCTTTTTCCACATAAATCTACAGAGGCAGCGGAGCTCTGCCATTTTCCTCCTTGTCAAAACCTAATTTCTAAAATAAAAATATATTCATACATAACAAATCAAATTCAATTCATATGAAATTGGGAGGATAATCAGATCTAATGGAAAAGAATGCAAAGTGATGCTCCAAATCAGATTCTCCCCTCTTCCTGTTATCGTACATCTCTACAAATCTAGAATTTTCCCCTTTTCAGATAAATTGTAGATTTATAAGAATTTCGGGTTTGTAGGCCTAAAGGGTTCAAACTTTGGATTTGGAGGCTATAAGGTGAGTGGAAAATTTACAAATACAGTTATGATAACTTATCTATTTCGTTTGAATTAGATCTATGTTTTTATGCTTATTTCCTATCAGATCTGTTCATTTAAATATTGTGAATTCATTGACAACCATAATATCTGATTATAAATATGGTTAAAACTTGTGAATTATAAGTAGTGGCTATGTATAATATAAATTGTAGGATTCTTAAACTTGTTCATACATGTTCCTACAGTTATGTCATGAAATATGTTGTACATGCTGCATAGCACTGTGGATCTGGAAATCAGTCCCATTAAACACAAATTAGATGCAGTTACATTCTAGATCTTCAATTCATTGTTAAAATATAAAATATGTGAATTTAGGCAAAACATGAAATTGTTAAATTAGGTGATTGTAATGTTTAGGAGAAATATTACTATTAGTATTCAATATTGTTGGGTTTTGCCTTAATCATTGTAAACATTTCATTTTTCTCCTTTGAATAGAAAAGGCATTATTTTGAAATCATAAGAGATATGATAAAAAGGATCAAAAAGGGAAAAGTGATGCAAATATACATACAAATATAAATAAATATATTTGTACATAATTTGCATCGACTATTCCAAAATATATATTTATATATATTTCTTGTGATTTGAAAATGTGTCAATTCTACAAATTAGGAATTATTTACAATGATTACGAATAATGGTAATACGACCCAAACTCGCCCGTACGGGAAAGCCCGGATTGAATTGAGAACATGACGCATTAGACACAAACAATTGGACGTTTCATTGTTATTACAACAATTATATCAGAGTACAAGAATATATCAAAGTATGAATAAATATTACACAAAAAAATATTAGAGATTTAAAATACATAGCAGCAGAAATAAAATGTATAAATACAGTGCGTAGCGGAAGTACATCAACAACACAACTGAATGAAATATACGAATACAAAGCTTTCCGAATATAGTTCTAGCTGTAATCCAGGATCCTGGGAAAAGAAATATCTGCGAAAACCAAAACTACCGGTGGAAAAATGGGCACCTAGAGTTTAGGTAGAAACAATAAACTCTGAGTCAGTCATGTGACTGGTGTGAGAACTAAAACAATTATTAAATCTTTACTTTAAAAGTTGGGAAATCATGGGACCACGCCGTATGTCACAGAACGGGTTCATCCTCATGAATACCAGTGCTTAAACAATAAACAATAATAGAAATATAGATCTACTATGCATCATATGACATGCAATTCCTCAATTTACCCATTTAGGCTTAATCCTAAATTTAGATTTTCAAAATCCAATTCACTTTACAGAAATAATTTCTTTGGACTTTATTTCCCGATTTCTTATTTCAAATCATTTGAAATACATATCTAGATTTATATCAAAGTCGATTTCACTTTGGGATTTCAAACCAAAATCTTTGGAAATATGAATTCCAAATATCACAATGCATACAAACAAGTATGCAACCAAATACCGGGCACGACCCTCAGACAAGGTTGTACGTGCCTCTCCAACTTGATATATATATATATATATATATATATATTTGTGTGTGTGTGTGTAAACCTCTCATGATGAAGCAGGCTACACTGACGATGCATCTCCCATGCCCTCAGAGAAAATCCACCGCCCTCACACTTTTAGTCATCCTGGGTTACCCAAATCTTTAGCCACATACTAAATCATTTCATATCCCGAAGTAGGGAAAAATCATTTCACAACATAATAATCACAAGTACTTTCAAAGTATAGTACTTCACATTAGTAATTCAGACATATAATCAGTAACTATTAATCACATAGCCTTTGAGCTGGTACATCTCAAAGAAGTGTGTTAAGCAAGAGAATGAATTCTCCGCCACCAAATAGATACATCATCAATAGCAACTAATTGGTTACGTGATGAACCACAATGTCAAACCATAATACATTTCTAAATCATTTCAAAAACATCGGGCTTAGCCCTCGAAATCCTTTCTATTTTATAAAACATTTTTATAAAACATTCCCTGTCCAAAATCGGGAATACATTTCTTTTCACTTAAGAAAAATATCATTTCAAAATCATTCATTAAATTGGAAATGAACTCAACAACATCGCTAAACATATCATAGTCAAATCCTAAAGTGTTTCACACGATGTTAGCATACAAATATTTCTACCCAACCCAATGCTAAATGTAAATGCGTATTTTGCTCATAACTAGTCGAGCACAATACAAACAGTCAATCAATCACAATCAATATCAACAACCAAGTATATTTGGTTTATATCGCACCTCATGTTATGGTAAATCTAATCACCATTCATTCATTCAATCTAATTAAAGATTTATTAAAACTCTTCTTCGTTTAAATCTTAAAAAATCACTACTTAATGATTATTCAACTTTTTGGAAATTAATCTTGCTTTTACTCGGGTTAAAGAACCAATATCACTTAAAACATAATTCACAATAATACCAAAATCATCTTCCATCAAAATGGAACTTTCACGGAAATCATAATAGTATATAATCAACATAAATTTCCGTATCAAACTAATAATATAAGTGGAATAGCTGCTAGGCCTTTTAAATTCCATAAATAGTAACAGTCTTCCTTTATAGAAGCTCATCTAGACTATTACCAAATCGAATTCCATTCAATTCCAATTTAATATTTTAAATTGGAAACTTTACTTTGGAAAATTTCCATTAAATCTTAATAAAAATATTCATAAATTCCAAATCATATCTTCACTATTAATTGGGTTAAAGAATGACTGTTATTTAAAACATTGTTCACTATAAACCCCCAAAATCCAATTTCAATTCAATTCCAATTAATATTAATTAATTGGTAAACTTCCCTAAATCTTAATTAAAAGAATTATTCTTTTCTCAACTGGGTTTAAGAACGGTGTTATTTAAGACACCACTCATGACGAACCCAAAATCCAATTTGATATTTTATACAAGGCTCTAAATATAAATTATATCGGCTTATATTCTATATCAAATTCTGAAACCAACAAATATCGTATTGGGAATAACGATATATATATATATATATATATATATATATATATTCCAAATTCCTCAATAATATCCATATAATCATGGAAACCAGTATCGAAATATTCTGAAGATTATTTCCATTCCAATTCATACGTTGGAAAATTCTGGTTATATCAAAGCCATTTCAAATTCAATTTGTTTATTTAAAAACATTGGATTATTATTCTAGTTAATAACTAGTTCATTTCGATAAAAATATCATTTATCTTCTCAAAACTTGTATTTTTTCACACAAAATATTTCTAAATCATTCATTATGATTTTACACAATTTTTCCGTATTTTTAATAATTTTACTAAGGCCCTTACAGTCGGTTTCCAATAACGGCCTACATCCATAATGACCTTTTCTGAAATTGATTTGAACACAATTTAAAATCCAACCTTTAGATATCAAGTCTCTTATATTCATTGGAAATATCTTTTCGACAGAACCAAATAGTTTTGGTTTTAGGAGAATCCGACGGTCGTATCTCCCGTTACGTCCATTTGAAGTTAATGGTCGAAATTCGCGAACGGTCGTTGCGCAGAGCGTTTTATTCAGGCTATTTAAATATATATAATATACATATCGTCGATTTCCATTTAAAAAGTATTTTATAAATCATTTATAAATTCATTTTAAAATGATTCCAACTTCCATTTCAATTTTTAATCAGAATTGAATAATCCATTACATGACAATTTTATACAGTGCATATATATATTAAAAATTATATTTTTAACCATCCAATAATTGTTCCATTACCTGGCAATTTTATCCATTTCATATATAGGATAAAAATAATATTTTTAGCGAACAAATATTTATTCTATTACACGAACATTTTATGTATCGCATATATAAGCTAAAACTAATACTTTTAGCGAATAAATATTTATTCCATTTCATGACCATTTTATATATCTCATATATAAACTAAAAATAATATTTTTAGCGAACAAATATTTATTCTATAGCATGATGATTTTATATATTGCATATATAATTTTATACAATGCATATGTATATTTTCACAACGCATATATATAATTTCACAATGCATTTATATTTTAATACAACGCATATGTATATTTCATTTCACAACGCACACACACACACATATATATATATAATTTTCACAATGCATATATATATTTTTTATTATACAACGCATATATATATTTATATATTTTTACTCCATTTCACATCACAATCACACCACAATACAATCAATTAAATCATCCATGGTATGTGGACGAGGGAGGTGAGCTAACAGGCATCGTACAACATTTGTGATAATTAAAAACTGAAAAAAAATCAATACTAGCAGTTCATATATGCAGTTATAAAATAAATAACTGTACAAGAATTATAGTGAGAAGTTCTCACTTTTGTTTCCACTCCATCATTCTTTATTTGGGAATTTTGATTCTGTTCTTGTTCAAATTTTCCTCAAATTCGAATTTTCTCCAAATCACTTCCAATCAGTTTTATTGTGTAGCTCTTATCATTATGATTCGAATGGTTTTGGGTTATCGAATTCTGATTTCGTAGTAAAAAGATATTAGATTTTTAAGTTTACACCATTTTATTATAATTAAAAACTCCAATTACTTAATTAAAAATTTAACCGCTCTCTAATCTTTCTACCACGTTTTCCTCTTCCTCATTGTACTTTGTCGTTCGAACCCATTCACTGACCAAAGAAACTCCCTGTCGCACCATCGTAGGACTCACTTGCCGCTGATCAGAAGAGACCATGTCGGAGCTCCCCCGGAAGTCTGGTCGACCTCGGCCCCCTTGATGATCTCGAAACCTACTGTGAAACGCTTCCCTTTGAGGCACGATATCTCGCAATTTAGTTCACTAGAAATTGTGATACCCGTACAGATTTGAAGATCGTGTAAATCTCCATGATTTTCGCTTTAAATGCTTGTTGATTCATTGTGTGGTTGAGGGGAAAAATGAGAGAGAAAAATGGACCGATTATGGCCATTGGTTCAATCAGGTGGTGGCTGAAATGTAAATGAGGAATAGGGTTTTGGAAATCCAATTTATACGCTTTTTATTTATTAATATTTAATCCAATTATTTCTCAAAAGTGAATTTTGCATCCGATCTCCAAATCACACCGAACGACTGTCGTCAATAACCAGATACCCATATTCCGAACACAATAAGATATGTTTCATAAGCCAATTCGATCGTTTCGATCAGTTTTCATCAAAATTAAAATATAAATCAATATATATTTAATTTAAATGTACATTTTAAATTACCTGGGACACATACTGACTCCAAAAATTACAAGAAAAAATAAATATAACTCTGTTTTCACGATACAGTCCTAAAAAATCAAATTTCATTGAATTTGGAGACCGTTTGAAAAATAGCCTTTTTCCAGTCGATTAAATTGAAATTGAAATTACCAAACACGTTTAAATTCACTGCGCTCACATATTAATTCAACCTAACAATAATTTGACATTTCAGATCCAACAAAAGTGGTTTCGTCGAAAATGAGGTCGTTTGCAAAATGGCTATTTTTAAGGGCTATATATTATACTAAAATATATATATATTCCATAACAACTATTCTAAATTTCAAACTGGACATATCTTTTAATTTATAAAGTGAAATCTCAGTTTCTTATATTCGTTAGAAAGATATTATTAAATGGATTCAAATGTTTCTTGTTTTACCAAATCTGGTTTATTTTGAATTCTGTACGTTCAATTGAAATTAAAAATCGAATTTTCAAACTACCGCGCCATTTCAGACTCTATTTATAATTAAAATAAATTCATACGTTCTAACTTCGATTTAAATAAATTTTTAGTCGTTATTATTTAAAATAAATCATTTTAAATATTCAAAATCCATTAAAATAGCAAGAATAAAAATTTTAAATTGGTTCAGAAATTCCGGGTTGTTACAAACTGTCTCTTGTGAGATTTGAATCCTTTTTAGCAAGATTGAATATAAAAAGGAAATGTTTGGTTATTGATTAAGCCAAATCATTAATTCAAAAATAAGATAATAATATTAATAAAAATAATAACTACGTTAACCACATAAATAAAATATATACATTTTATCCGTCCAAATCAGCGTAAAACGGTAAAATATATAATGTATGGAATGTTGAATGTTTGGATAAGGTTCAATTCTGGAATTATATGTAAACGTAATCCATATTGAATTAATATATTTGTTGTGACCACTTGTAGTAATCAATATAACTAATTGCCACAAATAGGACCGCAAATCAATAAATAACCATTGTAACCAAATTGATTGGGGAAAATATAAATGTGAGAGGAAAATGGTTACAATTCCTAATTTAATTAGGATTAATGTTGCAAACCCCAAATTAGGGAATTTGAATTATAACCACATTTAGACACGATGTTAAGTTTCACACGTGGTAGAAGTCTGCCTGGAACTGACCGGCAAATCCAGCAACCACAGGTAGTCATCTTAATGTGAGTGGTCTAATGCATAAATATAATCGTATCAAGGCACAAGGTTAAGTTTAACTTGTGGTAGAAGACTTCCCGGAACCGATTAGCTAATCCAGCATCCAAAAGTTGTCAACTTAATGTGAGAGGCCTGGTACGTAAATAAAAAAATAAATATATATATAATAGTCAACCAATAAATGAATGAGAATTTGTCAAATGAGGTACAACAAATAGATAACTTAGGACTGATAAACAGTTTCCTAAGGAAAATATGGCAATTATGGTCATAAAGGGGAAATAAATATTGAAATACAAGGAAATTGGTGTCATGTGGGAATTTATGGTTGTCATTTAAATACTACGTGCAAATTAGGGAATAAATAAAATAAATATCCTAGGGAAAAAGGGATATAACCTTCTGTGTTTATGTTAATGAAAATATAACTTGTAATATAAAATATAGCTGGACTTAGTAGGTTAATAATGTAAAATATTATTAACTATATGAACCCGTGACGAAAATGAATCGTGTATAGCATTTCCATGCAGAGGGACTAAATGGGAATGACTTAATAACATATCCCACTTTATCCCAAATAAGGAATGGTTTTAATGGCTAAAGGGGTATGAACTAACAACCTTCGCGTATAGTCCGCTTCCTGAGTCCTAAGCGACTAAGTGACTAGGGTTATAGAGTCCACCTGGGAATAGGTCTTTCAGTTTAAGGGTCTTAAACAGCAGGTGTGCATGGGCCTACCCAAACCTGAAAACTAAAACGTCAGATGTAGCTACCTATCCTACGGGAAGTAATAAGCGACTAAGGGGGTTATCTAATAAGTTTAGCTAAAGGTATAACGAACGGTAAATTACCATCTCTCACCTTATGCAGGGTAAGGGTATATGCGTGAATGACGAAAGCCTTAACTAGTAAGGCCCGTAGCTAGTGCCCTCTAGTTCATGTTAATGTTAAGTAAAGTATCGAGAAATAATAAGTAACCAATCGGTCCGCCTAGGGTCTTAAGTGATCAGGAAGAATCAACCCTACCTATCATTGATAGTGAGGCAATAAACAAGCGAAGGAAAGCGTATGAATATAGAAACTCCATAATTAAGGGTCTAATCTTGATATAGTAAACAGTCAAGCCCTGGTATAAGGGCTTCACAAAAATATGTGTAAACGTCCTATCTCGGTATTATAATTTGGGAATACTACATTGGAAAGAGTAGTAGGGTCGTGCGTAAATGTTTACAAGATTAGGCTAGAATCATTAACCTTATTAGGAATACCTTTTGGGTTGAACCAAATGGGATACGTTTGTATATTATAGTCTGTGTTGTATATTTCTTAGTCACCAGAAATTGTTGTTCTGACCCCTCTCCTCTTTACAACCTCCCTAGTTTCCTAGAGAAGGTTGGGTTCTCATAGATGTTTAAGTTTAGCTTTCGGTTCTCATTCTCTTTCATGCTCGGTATTGGCAAAGTGACTTACTTTGAAAAAGGTAGTTACCGAAGTTAATACTAGTTATCCTATTCTGTTTCCGCTGTGAGTTATTTTACTGTGATCACGCTCATGCTCATTTCTTGCAAGAACCAGATATACACACTCCATGCTTGGATGTGTTCAGGTTTTGATTTTTGTCGAAATTTAGGCATAGAAAAGTGCGGGTTGTTACATTTGGTATCAAAGCTTAGGCTAAATGATCACAGGAATTAGTTAAATCAGGACTCGTAAGAGAACGTAATTCAATTTTCCTTTCTGTTTTTCTTCGTCTTTCTTATTCAGCTTTAATTTATTTCTACAATGAAATTAGTCATGGGCCCAATTATATAAAATGGGTTTTGAGCGACTAAGAGTTGAAATATGTTGAGTTTGGGTTTCTAGCCAATCCTCCTACAGTATGTTGGCAATCTCATCGTAAAGAGTAAGAGGACGACATATGGAGGATTTCATTGATTCAAGTTTGGAAAGTGGAATAATATAAATATTAATATAAAAATCTAGCTATAACCGAGATAGTCATAATTCCTGGTTTGGTTCCATTGGTAGTTCTAGTTAATACCGTTAGTAAACCCAAAATGGGAAAAGCCCATGTTAATATGTCCTATCTATTTCAGAAATATAATTACGAGGTGTATCCATCTGTTACTTCGTTAAAATTCTGAATCTACCTTTGTTGAAATATTCAATTGAGTTCTTGGCCTTATATTCGAGGAAATTTATTTTTAAAACTATTTGAAAAAATAAAAATGGATATCAACGGTTATGAAATACAGTTTCGAAAAATAGTTTGTAAAGTTATAGTTTTTAAATTTTTAATCTATTCGTATTTTAAAATTTTCGGGGTCATTCGGTAATTTTAATAAATGTAATCCGATTGGTAGGAAGAAAGGAGTTAGAAGTGACCAGGTATATACCACTGAAACTCAAGAGTAATAAATATCCATTCCTTGTGATTTTTAGTATCCATCTTCCTATATATATTGGATAATTCATTAAAAGTTACCAAAATAAATCTTAATTATTTTAAGCTCAATATCTTTGAACACGAAATGTTTTTCCAGATCGAAATATATAACTGGAATATAAATAATAATAAAAATAATAATATAATGGATTTCTAAATACGAAACCGTTAGTGTATAATAAATTCCATTTTCTGAAAAGTTTTAAAATTTTCTTCGGGAAGGCTAAGAAATCCTTCAATCTTATTTTGGGGTGTTTGAGTTTGAATTATTTAGTTTATGTCGGCTAGTAAGGGGGAAAAAATCCGTTTTAGAATTTTATTTCGGATTTCTAGTTGATTTTAGGTTTTAAGTTCGCTCGTTTCGGTGGTCACAAATCATTTTGGAGATAGGGAAAAGCATTGGAAAATGAAATTTCTCGACTTGACGAGTGGTAAAAGTCGATACGAGAATTTGGTTGGGAGTAGAAGTTGTTTCGACATAATAGAAATTTTAAATTTAATTTATATATAATTTAAACGGGCCGTTGGGCCGAGGTTTAGACCGTGCCTTTGTAAGGGCGAGTTGTCGACCGCCCTCCTATGGCTAGGTTGACCACTTCCCCCTATTTGATGTGCTTGGACCCGACCCTAATCGACTGAATGACGTATATATACATCATTCAGCCGACTCTTCCTCCAAAACTCCAATTCTACTGAAAACCCAAAACCCTCCTCCTTCCGAAGCACCAATCTGAGCAATCCCCGCTCCGTTTCGGCCCTAATTACCACCAAAATCCTTTTCTTTTAGATCTCTACCCGATTATACTCTTGTTTTGCAGTTTCTCTTTCCTGTTTCACTGATTCCTCCACGTCACCACGCTACCAACACCCCGATCTCACGCCTAAGGAAGCCTCTTGGTTAGATCGCGATGAGGCGAAGATTAAGTAGTACTTAGCCACGACCAGTTACGAGTTCCAATTGGTCGACCGGTGAAGTTCACCGACTTCGTCACATTTGGTTTGGCAGAGCTTTTTCTCGTCGTAGGCCTAGCACCGGTCCTGCACTTCGAAACCTTTGAGCGTGACTTGTATCTGCACTGCATCCGTCTATTTGATGCTCTGATAAAGGCCGACATTGATGATGAGTCCTGCGTTATCAGATCTGAGATAATGGGCACCAATATCGAGTTCACTGATGCCGACTTATCTCAGATTTTTGATATCTCGGGAATCGGAATCGAGATTGATGCTATTGAGATGGAGGAACCTCAGATCCTTAAGTGTATCTTTGTTGGAGAGCCCGGATCCTAGACCACTGCCAATCTGCGACCCACCACCAGCATAATTGTGCACATCATACAACACAACATCACCCCAAAGACGGGATGCTTGGAGCAAATTTATCCTTATGTTTGTCGCACCACCTATGTTATCCTTGGCGGCATAGCCTTTGGTTGGGCGCGTGTGCTTATGATCCATCTTCATGAACCTTTCATCGGCACCCCGTGGAGCGATTTTCCCTATGGTTACTTTCTCACCCGTGTCTTCCGACACTTCCAAGTGAGACTTTCTGGGAAGACGCCAGTGAGGATGGCTCCGACTGCTATCAGTCGTTCCACTCTCTGGAAGATGGGCATTTAGCTACCCGATGCTTCTGCCCCCACACCATCTGTTCCAGCTCAGCAACCACAACAACCCGGTCACAAGAGCCCAGATATCACTGCCATCCATGCTATGAAAGCCGAGCATCGAGAGGTTCACGAAGAGCAGCGCCGACAGGCGCGTGAGATTGGTTGCCTACCGCTATACTACGCTCATTGCGCGGACATGTTAATGGATCAGGCTCCAGCCGTGGAGGTAGACTAGCCTACAGTTGGTAGTGTTAGTCATTGTTATTGTTGTTGTAAGAACATGCCTTGTGCATGTTGCATCTTTTATCGTGTGTTTCCCTTTCCATCATTTTTCTTTTTCTTTGATGTAGTGTTGTGTTCGTAATTGCTAGTAACATAAATTCGCCCGGCTTTAGTAATGAAATTTCTATGTTGAAAAAAAATGATTTGTCATTCACGCACGATTATTTGAATGAAATCTTGTTTATTTACTATCACTTGTCCTAGTGCTGGAAGGAATAGAATTTTGTGCTGGATAAATTCACTACAACAAAAAACACTTTTCGCAACAGGCAAAATCTGTTGTGGTACGCATATTGCAACATGCAAGCGCCCGTCTATATAGCCAGAGTCGTAATAGGTCGGTCCTTTTTTGCAATGATTATTTCGTTTTGCGGTAGACTTTTTACAACAGGCTTTTTTTGTTGCAACAGACCCTTTTGCAAAAGTATATGCCTATTGCAATAGATTCATAAATTTGTAAAAAAATATTACAGCTTACAGATATTACATGTTAAATGCATTCGTTTTAGTAATAGTGTATATCATAGAATGAAATAAACAAATAAAAAAATTATTTTAACAAAGTTTTTATAGTACAAATAATTACAACAAAAATTTCTACAATTTTCATACACCATTCATGTGTGACAATTCTTCTCTAGCACAACACATTTGTTTCAAATAGAGTATTTTCTAATTATATTTATACTCTATCATACATATACTATAGTAAGCGAATAAATATCATCAGTTTACTAGAACAAATCTGCAATTCATGCTCCAAGTTTGTTGTCGACCATGAACATGCCCATGCCTATCCAGGAATATGTATGTCATTCTAGCGAACTTTACATCGAATAAAAACCTAGAATTGACAACACCATCTGTGCTTCCTTGCAACCTATTGATGTGCTATACTGCAAAATCCGACTTTTTGATTAACTTATTTCAACAAATTTATGATGCTTTCTAAACAAAAAAAAGAAAGTAAATTACCTAGCGGGGGCCAAAATAAATTGCAGTTTAGAGGTATTGTGACGGCCGGGAATTTCGCTCGATCCGAATCAGTCGTTAAACCGTTCGAAACCCCTGATCGTTTGAGAACAGGACAAAGCAGAACACAAACAGAAGAACATTTCATTGTTATTACAATAATTCCATCAGATACAAGAATATACAGAGTATAATGAATAAATTACATTCGATAAATATCAAAGATTACAGTAAATTACATAGCAGCGGAAAATAATACAAAGCACAACTGAAGGTGATATACGGATACAGAGCTTTCCGGATACCATTCCAGCTGCAAATCAGGATCCTGTGAATATAAATCTGCAAAACCGAAACTACTAGCTGCCCGTGGGGAAAATAGGGGCATCCAGAGTTTAGGTTAAAACAATAAACTCCAGGTCAGTCATGTGACTGGTGTGAGAACTAAAACAGTTATTAATTCAATTTTAAAAGAGAGTAATTCAAGGGACCACGCCGTATAACACGGAACGGGTTTCCTCCCAAGAATACCAGTGCATAGAATAAATAACGCAATGCTTTTTTGAAAAATGAAGCTATTATAAGACCCAGGTCCCATCACACAATGCAACGCAAGCCGGAGGATAGGGTTTTCCCTTATAATAGCCAAACATGCTTGGTACGTTTAAAACAAATCATTTGATACTATAATAAGTGTATAGTGTCAAAACAATTTCAATCATAAATATAAATCATAGACGGCATAGCATCCCATGCTACTATGTCGCCATACTAGGCTCTACAAATAAAGCCGAAACATCTCGTATTGGAAATTGGATTTCCGTCATGAGTCGAGGCAAGGGGAAAGCTCCTCTCCGCGTTCGAGACATTCTAGCAAATGCCTCAGGGTTACGCACTCTGGGCAACCCTGGATTCGGCTGGGCCGGTCCTCACTTACGTTAGAGGATTAATTATGCCTGAACACACGTTTCCCGGTCCTTACAGACCTATAATCGAGGCGCCTCATTCCAACAACCACAAAGGTGAAAAGTATATATATGTCAGGGCTGGTAAGTCACTGACACCACCATAGCTAGAAAGAAACGTCGTGCTCTCCCAGCAGTCCGTATCCCGTTTTTAACTCATACCGAGGTGTGAGGCTCGCGAATTCACTTATACACAAAGCTACGCCACAGAGGCCGTGCTTTGATCATCAACCACAAGACTTTGCTTTTCAACAGAAGCCTTGATCATTGCAACTCAGTATGCCACACAGGCAATTCATGCTATGCGATTGATATCTATCGATATATAACCTCTAAGCTCGTATGTCTCAGAGAAGGGCATTAAGCAAGAGAATAAATTCTCCGCTGCCAAACAGATATATATTTAACAGAAATCAATCAACACAGAATAAAATCCAATGTCAGACACACAATCCGTTTACAAGTTCGTTCTGGGTCTGAACGAAACCGGAGGCACTTTCCTCGCATATCCATCCATCTCCAAGTACGCCTGGACGACCACCAACTATTTCCATCCTCTTGGGTGTACAGCCCAATCAGGATCGTCAGTAATTATCCAAACGATGTGAAGACTTCCGGTCTTCAACCACCGTCTTCATCTTCGACATATCGTCGAATCGGTTATTCAGAATGGGTATAAACCCGGACTTTCCGAACAACCCGTGTATATTTAAAACAAATATTACACAAACACAACATACGCCTCATTCCAATTCTGAATATTCTGTTATTTAAATATTCGCATCTTTTGGGAAAGGTTCCCATTAATTTTATCCAAGATAAATTCTTTAAAATTTATCCTTTAATCATCCTTTTGATGTCGTTTCAAACCAAATTATGGTTTTCTGAACTAGTCGAGATTAGCGAACCACACCGAAGTAATTATTTATTTTATTTCCCAATCCCAACCTATTCATCCCATGAAGCAAAAATGGTGATACTCCATATCTAATACCACGGTGTTATCGGTAAAGTTAATTACCATTTCCCGTTCAAATCAAATTAAAGATTTAACTATCGCTTTGGAGCAAAACTGGCGATACTCCATTCTCGCTCATTTCTAAATTTGATAATTTAGATTATAGATTCACATTTCAACCTAATTGCAGATTCGTTAAGACTCCTTTTACTGGGTTAAAGAACTAGGTGTTATTTAAAACACAGTTCACGACAAACCCAAATCACATTCTATTTGTTATCGGGTTAAAGAACTAGTGTTATTTAAAACACCGTTCAAGATAAACCCATTTCAAATCCAATCGAATATATTAGAAATTCCGATTATTTAAAAACCCTTTTTAAATCTAATTTATTTATTTAAAAATAATTGGGTTTTAAATTTAGTTCAATCTAGTTCATTTCGATAAAAATCTATTTTTATCTTTTCGAATATGGAGTTTTTCATCCCAAATTTTCCCAAATCATTTCTTATGATTTTACACAAATTATTACTATTTTTAATAATTTTATCAAGGTCCGTACAGTCGATTTCCATCAACGGCCATCGAACTGCACTTACAGCGACCTTTTTCGAATTTGATTTGGACATATCTCCAAATCCAACCGTTAGATTTCAAATTTATAATATTCGTTAGAAAGCTCTTTTCGATACGAACCCAAGGTTCTGGTTTTAGGAGAATCCGACGGTCGGATCTCCCGTAATGTCTGTTTGAAATAAATGGTCGAAATTCACGAAATGCCGCGGCGCGGCGCGTTCTATTCAGGCCATTATATTATATATATGATATATATATAATATAAATTTCGTCGATTACTATTCAAAACGAATTTTATAAATAGTTTTGAATTCGTTTCAAAAACAATTTCAACCTCCATTTCAATTCAAAGCAAAATTGAATTCTTCTTTATAAATTCGTTTTAAAATTCATTTCTATTCAATTCAAGTTTCAATTCAATTTGAATTCATTTCACTTCGTTTTAAATTCAATTCGAATTCGTTTTCAATTCGATTCAATTCAAAGTGGTTTTCTATTCGATTCAATTCAACTTGGTTTTCTATTTGATTCAATTCAACTTGGTTTTCTTTTTGATTCAAATTCGTTATATATTCAATTGAAATCAAATTCGTTATATATTCAATTGAAACCAAATTCGCTTTCTATTCAATTCCTTTCGAAATCGTTTTATATTCTATTCATTTCGAAATCGTTTTATATTCTATTCATTTCAAAATCGTTTTCAATTCTATTCATTTCTAAATCGTTTTCAATTCAATTCATTTCGAAATCGTTTTATATTCAATTCATATTCGTTTCCAATTCGATTCAATTTCAAATTGGTTGTATATTTAATTGAAATCAAATTCATTTTCTAATCAATTTAATTCAAATTTCATTTCAAAATATTCGATTTCGAAATCACTTTTCAATATTCATTTTAAACTGAATAAAATCGATATAAATATCGTTCACGTCAAAATGGCGTCAATCTAATCAACACGGCTTCATATATTTCTATTTCTAAATATTCTATTTCAAATATTTCTTTTTCAAATATTTCTATTCAAATATTTCTATTTCAAATATTTCTGTTTTTAAAATATTTCGTTCAACACATGACTAATCTCAACGGATGAGTACTGTCAACACATGAACCTTTATTTTATATTGATAAAGATGTAAATTTTGTTATCAAAATATTTCGTTCATCACATGACCAATCTCAACGGATGAGTACAGTCAACACATGAATCTTTATTTTATAATATTAAAGATGTAAATTTTTTTATTAAAATATGTCGTTCAACACATGACTAATCTCAACGGATGAGTACAGTCAACACATGAACCTTTATTTTATAATATTCTTTATTATTCTAAATTGGAATGAGGCCCAATCAATCACCATATAACGTTAATTATATGGATTCCATACCACACATGCATATAATAGCAACGATAAATAATCGACTATCATCCAAAGTGCACTACACTGTATAAGCATCAAATATAGATATCTAACGCTTATAACAGCCTGTCAATCAATCGATCGACATATTTAATCAATCAGGATGAGTGAACTGCAAATTTCATCCCAACACCCGTGTGGGGTTTCAAATCAACAAACACAGATTTCATTTGTGCAGTTGGGCGATGTGTAAAATTTATCGTCCCAATCAATGTCATTCAAATAGGTGTACATAAACAAACCGTCCGGTTTGTAAATGAATATTTATTTTATTCACTTTCACTATATTCATATTCACGTTAAAAAATATATTTTTAACGATAAAACATTTTATTTTAACATATGAATTTCTATTCAGTTCATTCTTTAAATAAAATGATATTTTTATTTTTCTAACTTATTTTAGAAAATTTTGGCGGCATAACGGCACGATACTAGAAACGGGACGAGGCCTAGCCTTATCCCCGGTCTAGTGAAGGCCCACGCCATTCACATATCAATCAAATCCATTCATTTCACCAAACAATTAAATTCAAACCAAATAATCTAACCAACTACACAACCAAACAATTTAACAAACAAGCCATCTGTGATGGCCGGGAATTTCGCTCGATCCGAATCAGTCGTTAAACCGATCTAGACCGTTCGAAACCCCTGATCGTTGAGAACAGGACAAAATAGAACGCAGACGGAAGAACATTTCATTGCTAATACAACAATTCCATCAGATATAAGAATATACAGAGTATAAATGAATAAATTACATTCGATAAATATCAGAGATTACAATAAATTACATAGCAGCGGAAAATAATACAAAAGCACAACTGAAGGTGATATACGGATACAGAGCTTTCCGGATATCATTCCAGCTGCAAACCAGGATCCTGTGAATATAAATCTGCAAAACCAAAACTACTAGCTGCCCGTGCGGAAAATAGGGGCACCCAGAGTTTAGGTTAAAACAATAAACTCCAGGTCAGTCATGTGACTGGTGTGAGAACTAAAACAGTTATTTAATTCAATTTTAAAAGAGAGTAATTCAAGGGACCACGCCGTATAATACGGAACGGGTTTCCTCCCAAGAATACCAGTGCATAGAATAAACAACGCAATGCTTTTTCGAAAAATGAAGCTATTATAAGACCCAGGTCCCATCACACAATGCAACGCAAGCCGGAGGATAGGGTTTTCCCTTATAATAGCCAAACATGCTTGGTACGTTTAAAACAAATCATTTGATACTATAATAAGTGTATAGTGTCAAAACAATTTCAATCATAAATATAAATCATAGACGGCATAGTATCCCATGCTACTATGTTGCCATACTAGGCTCTACAAATAAAGCCGAAATATCTCGTATTGGAAATTGGATTTCCGTCATGAGTCGAGGCAAGGGTAAAGCTCCTCTCCGCTTCGAGACACTCTAGCAAATGCTCAGGACTACACACTCTGGGTAGCCACTTGGATCGGTTGGGCCGGTCCTCACTTACGTTAGAGGATTGGCAATTCCTGAACACACGTTTCCCGGTCCTTACAGACCTGTAATCGAGGCGCCTCATTCCAACAACCACAAAGGTGAAAAGTATATAAATGTCAGGGCTGGTAAGTCACTGACACCACCAAAGCTAGAAAGAAACGTCGTGTCCTCCCAACGGCCCGTATCCCGTTTTTAACTCATACCGAGGTGTGAGGCTCGCGAATTCACGTTATACACAAAGCTGCCACGTAGGCGTGCTTTGATCATCAACCACAAGACTTTGCTTTTCAATAGAAGCCTTGATCATTGCATCTTAGCGAGCCACACAGGCAATTCATGCCATGCGACTGATGTCCATCGATATACAACCTCTGAGCTCGTACGTCTCAGAGAAGGGCGTTAAGCAAAAGAACAAATTCTCCGCCGCCAAACAGATGTATATTTAATAGAAATCAATCAACACATAATAAAATCCAGTTTCAGACACACAATCCATTTACAAGTCCATTTTGGGTCTGAACGAAACCGAGGCACTTTCCTCGCATATCCATCCATCTCCAAGTACGTCTGGACGACCACCAACTATTTCCATCCTCTTGGGTGTACTGCCCAATCAGGATCGTCAGTAATTATCCAAACGATGTGAAGACTTCCGGTCTTCGACCACCGTCTTCATCTTCGTCGAATCGGTTATTCAGAATGGGTATAAACCCGGACTTTCCGAACAACCCGCGTATATTTAAAACAGATGTTACACAAACACAACATACGCCTCATTCCAATTCTGAATATTCTGTTATTTAAATATTCGCATTCTTTTGGGAAAGGTTCCCATTAATTTTATCCAAGATAAATTCTTTAAAATTTATCCTTTAATCTTCCTTTGGATGTCGTTTCAAACCAAATTATGGTTTTCTAAACTAGTCGAGGTTAGCGAATGTAATAACCCGGAAAATCTGGGCCAGTTTAAAATTTTTATTTTGGCAATTTTAGCGAATTTTGATTATTTAAAATGAATTATTTTAAATAATATCGACGAGAAATTTATTTTGAATAGAATTCGAACGTATATGTTATACGCGTCGTCGTTAGAATATAAATATTTATATATAATTATAAATAGAATTGAAAATGGCGCGGTAGTTCGATAATTCGATTTCAAACTTCAATTGAATGTACCGGGTGCAAAACAATCCGGATTTTAGTGAAACCAAAAATAATGGAATCTGTTAAAGAATATCTTTCTAACGAAGTTGAGAAACTGAGATTTCACTTTAGAAATGATAAGATATGTCCAGTTTAAAATTCAGAAATAGCGCTGTGGAATTTATATATATTTTAATATATATAAAGGCCTTAAAAATAGCCATTTTGCAATCGACCTCGGTTTTCGACGAAACCAGTTTTGTTGGATCCGCAGTGTCAAGTTATTGCTAGATTCCAAATTTCATAATTATTCGAATCAATATGTGAGCGTGGCAAAAGAAAACGCGTTTGACCAGTTTCAGTTGATTTTAATCGACTGGAAATTGGCCATTTTTCTAACGGTCTCAGAATTCGATGAAACTAGTTTTGTTAAGACCGTATCGTCAGTACGAAGCTAGAAAATATTTTTCAGGAATTTTTCTAGTTAGTATGTGACCCCGGTAATTGGAAATGTACGTTTAAAATTCAATATACTGATTTCAAAGTAAATTCAACGGAAACTGATTCAAACAGTCGAATCAGCTTACGGTACATATCCCATTGTGTTCGGAATGGGGGTAAAACGCTATGGACGACAGTCGGTGGGTCTCGTTTCGACTTCGAAAGAAAAGTCAACTAAGGAGATTAAAATAAAGTAAAATAATAAAAATAAAATATAAAAAAATATAATATCTCTTCCTCTCCCTATTATACTCTGGCCCCCCCCCCTTCAGTTTCCTATTCGATCTGAAGATGGAAAAAAAGAAAAAAAAAAAAAAAAGGTACGCTGATATCTCCGCTCTGCCACTAGTGGCGCTCCACCCAACGCCGTGTCCTCCCCCTCTACCCGATCTCCCTTCTTCGCGACCTCCGCTCTACAGCCCCACCGCCGAAGGACAACGCGCATCATCCAAACCCCCCCACGACGAGGAGCAGCCGCAAGCCCCTCCAACCCCTCCAGCACCGCGACTCCTTGTCGAACCCTAGCCCCAGATCCACCGCGAGACCCCCCCCCTTCAACAGTCGATGTAAGTTTATTTTAATTATTTCTTTATTGTATTTATATTGTTAATCTGATTTGTTTTTAAAGTATTTAAAACTGATTTTAAAAAGGTATTTAAAACTGATTTTAAAAAGGTATTTAAAACTGATTTTAAAAAGGTATTTAAAACTGATTAGAAAAAGGTTAAAACTTTAAATAGAAAATATAAATTTGAAATGATTTTTAAATATAAAAATTAGCATTGTTGAAAATATATCTATCTCACAAAGTTGTGAATATGTATATATCACAAGGTTTTGAAAATATATGGGAATGTTTTAAAAATAAAAATTCGATTTTTATATATTGAACTTTGAAATAAAAATTCGATTTTTATATATTGAACTTTGAAATAAAAATTCGATTTTTATATATTGAACTTTGAAATAAAAATTCGATTTTTATATATTGAACTTTGAAATTAAAATTCGATTTTTATATATTGAACTTTGAAATAAAAATTCGATTTTTATATATTGAACTTTGAAATAAAAATTCGATTTTTATATATTGAACTTTGAAATAAAAATTCGATTTTTATATATTGAACTTTGAAATAAAAATTCAATTTTTATATATTGAACTTTGAAATAATAATTCGATTTTTATATATTGAACTTTGAAATAAAAATTCGATTTTTATATATATATAGTGGCCTTGGGCAACGAAGGTGACAAAAAGGCGAAACGACGAAGACTTCTGCAAATGAAGAGCCGTGGAGCTAGGATCGCAATATGTGAGAACTTCTCACCTTTCAATTTAATTTTTCTAGTTATATATATATACTAGGATGCAGACGGTGCTTAGTAGCACCCGACACAATCGTCCACAGACCATGGACTTGTTTGTTTGACTGTTTGGTGATTGATTGCGATATTGGTTTGAATGTGGTTTGTGGTGTGAAAAATCGAATCGATAAATTGGTTAGGATTAGACGTGCGCCGTTATAAGGCGAAGGAGTAAGGCTAGGTTAGACTCTTACTCCAAATTTTGTGGTTTGCAAAATGAAATTGATTTGATTGATGTGTGAATGGCGTGGGCCTTCACTAGACCGGGGATAAGGCTAGGCCTTGTCCCGTTTCTAGTATCGTGCCGTTATGCCGCCGAAATTTTCTAAAATATGTTAGAAAAATAAAAATGTCATTTATTGAATAAATGAACTGAAAAGAAAATTCATGTGTTGGAAAAAATATTTTATCGTTAAAAATATAGATTTTAATGTGAAAGTGAATAAATAAAATATTCATTTACAAACCGGACGGTTTGTTTATGTACACTGATTTGACTGATATGGATTGGGACGATAAATTTTACACATCGCCCAACTGCACGAATAAAATCTGTGTTTGATTGTTTGAAACCCCACACGGGTGTTGGGATGAAATTTGAAGTTCACTCATCCTGATTGATTAAATATGTCGATCGATTGATTGACAGGCTGTTATAAGCGTTAGATATCTATATTTGATGCTTATACAGTGTAGTGCACTTTGGTTGATGGTTGATTATTTTTCAAGGCTATTATACATGTGTTGTATGAAAATCCATATAATTAACTTTATATGGTAATTGATTGGGTCTCATTCCAGTTTTAAAATAGAAATATTTAAAATAGAAATATTTGAAAATGTCAATATATGAAGCCGTGTTGATTAGATTGACGCCATTTTGACGTGAACGATATTTATATCGATTTTATTCATTTTAAAATGAATATAAAAAAATGAATTGAATTGAAAACGAATTCAAAGTGAATTGAATTGAAAGTGATTTCGAAATGAATTGAATTGAAAACGAATTCAAAGTGAATTGAATGGAAAGTGATTTCGAAATGAATTGAATTGAAAACGAATTCAAAGTGAATTGAATTGAAAGTGATTTCGAAATGAATTGAATTGAAAACGAATTCAAAGTGAATTGAATGGAAAGTGATTTCGAAATGAATTGAATTGGAAACGAATTCAAAGTGAATTGAATGGAAAGTGATTTCGAAATGAATTGAATTGAAAACGAATTCAAAGTGAATTGAATTGAAAGTGATTTCGAAATGAATTGAATTGAAAACGAATTCAAAGTGAATTGAATTGAAAGTGATTTCGAAATGAATTGAATTGAAAACGAATTCAAAGTGAATTGAATTGAAAGCAAATTGAAATGAATTCAAATTGAATTGAAATTTGAATTGAATAGAAATGAATTTTAAAACGAATTTATAGAGAATAATTCAATTTTGCTTTGAATTGAAATGGAAGTTGAAATAGGTTTTGAAACGATTTTAAAACTATTTATATAATTCGTTTTGAATAGAAAATCGACGAAATATATATTATATATATTATATATATAATATAATGGCCTGAATAGAACGCGCCGCGCCGCGGCAGTTCGTGAATTTCGACCATTTATTTCAAACGGACATTACGGGAGATCCGACCGTCGGATTCTCCTAAAACCGGAACCGTTGGGTTCGTATCGAAAAGAGCTTTCTAACGAATATTAGAAATTTGAAATCTAACGGTTGGATTTGGAATTATGTCCAAATCAAATTTGAAAAAGGTCGCTATACGTGCAGTTCGATGGCCATTGGTGGAAATCGACTGTACGGGCCTTGATAAAATTATTAAAAATAGTAATAATTTGTGTAAAATCATAAGAAATGATTTAGAAAGGATTGGGATGAAAAACTCCATATTTGAAAGGATAAAAATAGATTTTTATCGAAATGAACTAGTTTTGAACTAGAATTATAATTCTATTTATTTTTAAATAAATAAATTGAATTTGAAAGGGGTTTTGAAAATAACCAAAATTTCTAATGATTGCATTGGAGTGGATTTGAATCGAAATTGTCTTCGGAATATTTCGATGTTGGAATTCGTGATTCTACAGATGTTGTTATGGAAATTTGAAAGATATATATTTATATCGTTATTTCCAATACGACACTTGTTAGTCGTAGAATTCGATATTGAATATAAGCCGATATATTTTCTATTCAGAGCCTTGTATTGAATATCGAATGTGATTTGGGTTTGTCGTGAATGGTGTCTTCACTAACACTGTTCTTGAACCCAATTGAGAAAAGATTAAATCTTTTTATTTAGATTTAATGAAGTGTACCAATTGGATAATATTTAATTGGAATTGAATTGATATTGATTTTTGGGTTTATCGTGGATAGTGTTTTAAACAACACTTGTTCTTTAACCCGATAATTAATGGAATGTGATTTTGGGTTTATCGTGAACCGTGTTTTAAATGACACTGATTCTTTAACCCAGTTAAAGATTAAAACTAAGTGGAGTTTTAATGAATCTTTAATTAGATTGAAAAGATCGAGAATGGAGTATCACCAGTTTTACTCCAAGCGATAGTTAAATCTTTAATTAGATTTGAACGTGAAATGGTAATTGAATTACCGATAACACTGTGGTGTTAGATATGAAGTACTACCAGTTTCACTTCATGGGATGAATAGGTTGGGATTGGGAAAATAAAATAAATGATTACTTCGGTGTGGTTCGCTAATCCCGACTAGCTTGAATTGATGTTCAAAGGAGATTAAAGAATAAATTTAAAGAATTTATCTTGGATAAAATTAATGGGAACTTTTCCCAAAGTATAGGAATATTTGAATAAAAGAATATTCTGAATTGGAATGAGGCGTATGTTGTGTTTGTGTAACACTTTTATAATATATGCGCGAGTTATTCAGAAAGACCGGGTTTATCCCATTCTGAATAACTGATTCGACGTGGTATCGAAGATGAAGACGGTGGTCGAAGACCAGAAGTCTTCACGTCGTTTGGGTGATTACTGATGATCTTGATTGGGCTGTACACCCAAGAAGATGGAAACAGTTAGTGATCGTCCAGACGTACTTGGAGATCGATGGATATGCGGGGTACTAGGTGCCTCCGGTTTCGTTCAGACCCAGAACGGACTTGTAAATGGACTGTGTGTCTGACATTGGATTTTAGTCTGTGTGATTGATTTCTATTAAATATACATCTGTTTGGCGGCGGAGAATTTATTCTCTCGCTTAACGCCCTTCTCTGAGACGTACGAGCTCAGGGGTTATATATTGATGGATATCAAACGCATGGAGTGAATTGCCTGTGTGGCATGCCTAAGTGGCAATTGATCGAGGCTTCTGCTGAAAAGCAAAGTCTTGTGGTGATGATCAAAGCACAGCCTGTGTGGCACAGCTTTGTGTAACGTGACTTCGCGGATTTCACACCCGGTATGAACCAAAAACGGGAGACGGACCTCAGGGAGGGCATGCGTTTCCTTCTAGCTAAAAAGTGGCGTCAGTGGTTTTACACGCCCTGACGAGTTTGACTTATGTGGTTGTTGCTGTTGCGAGGCGCCTCGGATATATCGGTCGTTATCGAACCGATGGAGTCATTTGTTGGCTCATTGACACCCCAAAGGGTGGGGAAACGCAGTGTTCAGGCATTTTAATCCACATCGGTGGACCGGCCCTGACGATCCAAGGGCCCACCTGTGTCTGGGTCCTGAGACACGGGCTAGAGCGTCTCGAATCGGTTGAGGACTATCTTTTGCCTCGGTTCATAGAAGGAAACCCAACTTCCAAATACGTGACATGTGCGGTTTTAATTGTAAAACTAGTATGGCGACATGATATATGGTACCCATGCCGCCTATGATTGATACTTATGATTTGAAGTTGTTTTATACACTATGCACTTATAATAGTATCAAATGATTTGTTTTAAACGTATCAAGCATTCTTTGGCTGTTATAAGGGAAAACCCTATCCCCCGGCTTGCGTTGCATTGTGTGATAGGACATGGGTCTTATAACAGCTTCATTTTTCTTTATTTAGCATTGCGCTGTTTGTTTTATGCACTGGTATTCTTGGGAGGAAACCCGTTCCGTGTTATACGGCGTGGTCCCTTGATTTACCTAACTTTAAAAATAAAGATTAACTGTTTTAGTTCTCACACCAGTCACATGACTGACCTGGAGTTTATTGTTTTAACCTAAACTCTGGGTGCCCTTATTTTGACACGGACAGCTAGTAGTTTTGGGTTTTGCAGATTTATATTCACAGGATCCTGGTTTACAGCTGGAACGATATCCGGAAAGCTTTGTATCCGTATATCTCCTTCTAGTTGTGTATTGTATTATTTTCCGCTGCTATGTATTTAAATGTAATTTAAATCTCTGATATTTCTGTGTAATATTCATTTATACTCTGTATATTCTTGTAATCTGATGCATTGTTGTAATATACAATGAAATGTTCTTCTGTATGCGTTCTGTTGTGGTTTGTTCTCGAACTATCCGACGCTTTCCTTTACGGGGAAGTTGCTTGCCGTCACAGTTGGTATCAGAGCTTTGGTTTACAAGGCTAGAGAACAAGGCACATTAGAACCGTACGAAAGAATTCATCAGATATTGGATTAGTAATATCCAACGGGAATGACTCGTTAGAGATGGGATCAGTGGTATCCTAGGACGAGTGTGAAGAGTATATTTTTAAAATGAAAACCAATTTTGTTTTGAAAATATAAATCAACTATTCGTATTTGATTATTTATTTTAAATTGAATTGGGCAATCCAGTATATAAAGATTTTGCATATATGTCTTGCAAACGTGTGTTCGAAGTTTTAATATATTGGGTAGATATAGAATCCCTCTAGTGCCCGGGAATAATTCTAGTGACGGGGCACCATCGCCAGTATTTATTTTCGAGCAACGAAAGTGAGATTTCTATATATTTCCTATTGACTGGTGTGAGAACCAAAACTTATATATAGCTAGAATATATTATTGTGAATTGGCATCAAAAACATGATTTTTGTCTATGTATCAAAATTATGAATTTGAAACTCTAATCACTAATTGATTGATGTTTGTGTTGTTAGTTTATTTGTTTGATAATTTTGAACCATTATGCCTAATTGAACCAAATAATGAATTGTATTGAAAAATGGTCGCATTTGCTTGCATATACATATACTTATATTGAACAGGTCATAGCAAGGAGGCTAGAGCAGAGAATAAAATTTGTTTGCCCGACAAATAGGTACATGTTTACTACATAATTTACTGTTTTGTTTGGGTGATGATGATTTTATGAGCCTATTGGCTAGCCGCTTGGCTTTTTCTTTTTCTTTTTGAGATCTGAAGGACCGGGGAAGCTATTTGAAATTCCCCGACGCTCCCGGTGCAGGGGAGGTTATGGCAAAATTTTTCGAAAATTTAGGGTGTTAGCCAAATTTTTGAAATTTTGAAAATTCTCAGAAACTGAAAAGTTGGAGAATGGAAACCAGATCGAGCGTAGTGTTGATTAATCAAACCACTTTCGACTTTGTTCCTTTTCGGTGACGAAAAGTTTTAAGTGGGGGAGATTGTAATAACCCGGAAAATCTGGGCCAGTTTAAAATTTTTATTTTGGCAATTTTAGCGAATTTTGATTATTTAAAATGAATTATTTTAAATAATATCGACGAGAAATTTATTTTGAATAGAATTCGAACGTATATGTTATACGCGTCGTCGTTAGAATATAAATATTTATATATAATTATAAATAGAATTGAAAATGGCGCGGTAGTTCGATAATTCGATTTCAAACTTCAATTGAATGTACCGGGTGCAAAACAATCCGGATTTTAGTGAAACCAAAAATAATGGAATCTGTTAAAGAATATCTTTCTAACGAAGTTGAGAAACTGAGATTTCACTTTAGAAATGATAAGATATGTCCAGTTTAAAATTCAGAAATAGCGCTGTGGAATTTATATATATTTTAATATATATAAAGGCCTTAAAAATAGCCATTTTGCAATCGACCTCGGTTTTCGACGAAACCAGTTTTGTTGGATCCGCAGTGTCAAGTTATTGCTAGATTCCAAATTTCATAATTTTTCGAATCAATATGTGAGCGTGGCAAAAGAAAACGCGTTTGACCAGTTTCAGTTGATTTTAATCGACTGGAAATTGGCCATTTTTCTAACGGTCTCAGAATTCGATGAAACTAGTTTTGTTAAGACCGTATCGTCAGTACGAAGCTAGAAAATATTTTTCAGGAATTTTTCTAGTTAGTATGTGACCCCGGTAATTGGAAATGTACGTTTAAAATTCAATATACTGATTTCAAAGTAAATTCAACGGAAACTGATTCAAACAGTCGAATCAGCTTACGGTACATATCCCATTGTGTTCGGAATGGGGGTAAAACGCTATGGACGACAGTCGGTGGGTCTCGTTTCGACTTCGAAAGAAAAGTCAACTAAGGAGATTAAAATAAAGTAAAATAATAAAAATAAAATATAAAAAAATATAATATCTCTTCCTCTCCCTATTATACTCTGGCCCCCCCCCCTTCAGTTTCCTATTCGATCTGAAGATGGAAAAAAAGAAAAAAAAAAAAAAAAAGGGACGCTGATATCTCCGCTCTGCCACCAGTGGCGCTCCACCCAACGCCGTGTCCTCCCCCTCTACCCGATCTCCCTTCTTCGCGACCTCCGCTCTACAGCCCCACCGCCGAAGGACAACGCGCATCATCCAAACCCCCCCACGACGAGGAGCAGCCGCAAGCCCCTCCGACCCCTCCAGCACCGCGACTCCTTGTCGAACCCTAGCCCCAGATCCACCGCGAGACCCCCCCCTTCAACAGTCGATGTAAGTTTATTTTAATTATTTCTTTATTGTATTTATATTGTTAATCTGATTTGTTTTTAAAGTATTTAAAACTGATTTTAAAAAGGTATTTAAAACTGATTTTAAAAAGGTATTTAAAACTGATTAGAAAAAGGTTAAAACTTTAAATAGAAAATATAAATTTGAAATGATTTTTAAATATAAAAATTAGCATTGTTGAAAATATATCTATCTCACAAAGTTGTGAATATGTATATATCACAAGGTTTTGAAAATATATGGGAATGTTTTAAAAATAAAAATTCGATTTTTATATATTGAACTTTGAAATAAAAATTCGATTTTTATATATTGAACTTTGAAATAAAAATTCGATTTTCATATATTGAACTTTGAAATAAAAATTCGATTTTTATATATTAAACTTTGAAATAAAAATTCGATTTTTATATATTGAACTTTGAAATAAAAATTCGATTTTTATATATTGAACTTTGAAATAAAAATTCGATTTTTATATATTGAACTTTGAAATAAAAATTCGATTTTTATATATTGAACTTTGAAATAAAAATTCGATTTTTATATATTGAACTTTGAAATAAAAATTCGATTTTTATATATATAGTGGCCTTGGGCAACGAAGGTGACAAAAAGGCGAAACGACGAAGACTTCTGCAAATGAAGAGTCGTGGAGCTAGGATCGCAATATGTGAGAACTTCTCACCTTTCAATTTAATTTTTCTAGTTATATATATATACTAGGATGCAGACGGTGCTTAGTAGCACCCGACACAATCGTCCACAGACCATGGACTTGTTTGTTTGACTGTTTGGTGATTGATTGCGATATTGGTTTGAATGTGGTTTGTGGTGTGAAAAATCGAATCGATAAATTGGTTAGGATTAGACGTGCGCCGTTATAAGGCGAAGGAGTAAGGCTAGGTTAGACTCTTACTCCAAATTTTGTGGTTTGCAAAATGAAATTGATTTGATTGATGTGTGAATGGCGTGGGCCTTCACTAGACCGGGGATAAGGCTAGGCCTTGTCCCGTTTCTAGTATCTTGCCGTTATGCCGCCGAAATTTTCTAAAATATGTTAGAAAAATAAAAATGTCATTTATTGAATAAATGAACTGAAAAGAAAATTCAAGTGTTGGAAAAAATATTTTATCGTTAAAAATATAGTTTTTAACGTGAAAGTGAATAAATAAAATATTCATTTACAAACCGGACGGTTTGTTTATGTACACTGATTTGACTGATATGGATTGGGACGATAAATTTTACACATCGCCCAACTGCACGAATAAAATCTGTGTTTGATTGTTTGAAACCCCACACGGGTGTTGGGATGAAATTTGAAGTTCACTCATCCTGATTGATTAAATATGTCGATCGATTGATTGACAGGCTGTTATAAGCGTTAGATATCTATATTTGATGCTTATACAGTGTAGTGCACTTTGGTTGATGGTTGATTATTTTTCAAGGCTATTATACATGTGTTGTATGAAAATCCATATAATTAACTTTATATGGTAATTGATTGGGTCTCATTCCAGTTTTAAAATAGAAATATTTAAAATAGAAATATTTGAAAATGTCAATATATGAAGCCGTGTTGATTAGATTGACGCCATTTTGACGTGAACGATATTTATATCGATTTTATTCATTTTAAAATGAATATAAAAAAAATGAATTGAATTGAAAACGAATTCAAAGTGAATTGAATTGAAAGTGATTTCGAAATGAATTGAATTGAAAACGAATTCAAAGTGAATTGAATGGAAAGTGATTTCCAAATGAATTGAATTGAAAACGAATTCAAAGTGAATTGAATTGAAAGTGATTTCGAAATGAATTGAATTGAAAACGAATTCAAAGTGAATTGAATGGAAAGTGATTTCGAAAATTGAATTGAAAACGAATTCAAAGTGAATTGAATGGAAAGTGATTTCGAAATGAATTGAATTGAAAACGAATTCAAAGTGAATTGAATTGAAAGTGATTTCGAAATGAATTGAATTGAAAACGAATTCAAAGTGAATTGAATTGAAAGTGATTTCGAAATGAATTGAATTGAAAACGAATTCAAAGTGAATTGAATTGAAAGCAAATTGAAATGAATTCAAATTGAATTGAAATTTGAATTGAATAGAAATGAATTTTAAAACGAATTTATAGAGAATAATTCAATTTTGCTTTGAATTGAAATGGAAGTTGAAATAGGTTTTGAAACGATTTTAAAACTATTTATATAATTCGTTTTGAATAGAAAATCGACGAAATATATATTATATATATTATATATATAATATAATGGCCTGAATAGAACGCGCCGCGCCGCGGCAGTTCGTGAATTTCGACCATTTATTTCAAACGGACATTACGGGAGATCCGACCGTCGGATTCTCCTAAAACCGGAACCGTTGGGTTCGTATCAAAAAGAGCTTTCTAACGAATATTAGAAATTTGAAATCTAACGGTTGGATTTGGAATTATGTCCAAATCAAATTTGAAAAAGGTCGCTATACGTGCAGTTCGATGGCCATTGGTGGAAATCGACTGTACGGGCCTTGATAAAATTATTAAAAATAGTAATAATTTGTGTAAAATCATAAGAAATGATTTAGAAAGGATTGGGATGAAAAACTCCATATTTGAAAGGATAAAAATAGATTTTTATCGAAATGAACTAGTTTTGAACTAGAATTATAATTCTATTTATTTTTAAATAAATAAATTGAATTTGAAAGGGGTTTTGAAAATAACCAAAATTTCTAATGATTGCATTGGAGTGGATTTGAATCGAAATTGTCTTCGGAATATTTCGATGTTGGAATTCGTGATTCTACAGATGTTGTTATGGAAATTTGAAAGATATATATTTATATCGTTATTTCCAATACGACACTTGTTAGTCGTAGAATTCGATATTGAATATAAGCCGATATATTTTCTATTCAGAGCCTTGTATTGAATATCGAATGTGATTTGGGTTTGTCGTGAATGGTGTCTTCACTAACACTGTTCTTGAACCCAATTGAGAAAAGATTAAATCTTTTTATTTAGATTTAATGAAGTGTACCAATTGGATAATATTTAATTGGAATTGAATTGATATTGATTTTTGGGTTTATCGTGGATAGTGTTTTAAACAACACTTGTTCTTTAACCCGATAATTAATGGAATGTGATTTTGGGTTTATCGTGAACCGTGTTTTAAATGACACTGATTCTTTAACCCAGTTAAAGATTAAAACTAAGTGGAGTTTTAATGAATCTTTAATTAGATTGAAAAGATCGAGAATGGAGTATCACCAGTTTTACTCCAAGCGATAGTTAAATCTTTAATTAGATTTGAACGTGAAATGGTAATTGAATTACCGATAACACTGTGGTGTTAGATATGAAGTACTACCAGTTTCACTTCATGGGATGAATAGGTTGGGATTGGGAAAATAAAATAAATGATTACTTCGGTGTGGTTCGCTAATCCCGACTAGCTTGAATTGATGTTCAAAGGAGATTAAAGAATAAATTTAAAGAATTTATCTTGGATAAAATTAATGGGAACTTTTCCCAAAGTATAGGAATATTTGAATAAAAGAATATTCTGAATTGGAATGAGGCGTATGTTGTGTTTGTGTAACACTTTTATAATATATGCGCGAGTTATTCAGAAAGACCGGGTTTATCCCATTCTGAATAACTGATTCGACGTGGTATCGAAGATGAAGACGGTGGTCGAAGACCAGAAGTCTTCACGTCGTTTGGGTGATTACTGATGATCTTGATTGGGCTGTACACCCAAGAAGATGGAAACAGTTAGTGATCGTCCAGACGTACTTGGAGATCGATGGATATGCGGGGTACTAGGTGCCTCCGGTTTCGTTCAGACCCAGAACGGACTTGTAAATGGACTGTGTGTCTGACATTGGATTTTAGTCTGTGTGATTGATTTCTATTAAATATACATCTGTTTGGCGGCGGAGAATTTATTCTCTCGCTTAACGCCCTTCTCTGAGACGTACGAGCTCAGGGGTTATATATTGATGGATATCAAACGCATGGAGTGAATTGCCTGTGTGGCATGCCTAAGTGGCAATTGATCGAGGCTTCTGCTGAAAAGCAAAGTCTTGTGGTGATGATCAAAGCACAGCCTGTGTGGCACAGCTTTGTGTAACGTGACTTCGCGGATTTCACACCCGGTATGAACCAAAAACGGGAGACGGACCTCAGGGAGGGCATGCGTTTCCTTCTAGCTAAAAAGTGGCGTCAGTGGTTTTACACGCCCTGACGAGTTTGACTTATGTGGTTGTTGCTGTTGCGAGGCGCCTCGGATATATCGGTCGTTCTCGAACCGATGGAGTCATTTGTTGGCTCATTGACACCCCAAAGGGTGGGGAAACGCAGTGTTCAGGCATTTTAATCCACATCGGTGGACCGGCCCTGACGATCCAAGGGCCCACCTGTGTCTGGGTCCTGAGACACGGGCTAGAGCGTCTCGAATCGGTTGAGGACTATCTTTTGCCTCGGTTCATAGATGGAAACCCAACTTCCAAATACGTGACATGTGCTGTTTTAATTGTAAAACTAGTATGGCGACATGATATATGGTACCCATGCCGCCTATGATTGATACTTATGATTTGAAGTTGTTTTATACACTATGCACTTATAATAGTATCAAATGATTTGTTTTAAACGTATCAAGCATTCTTTGGCTGTTATAAGGGAAAACCCTATCCCCCGGCTTGCGTTGCATTGTGTGATAGGACATGGGTCTTATAACAGCTTCATTTTTATTTATTTAGCATTGCGCTGTTTGTTTTATGCACTGGTATTCTTGGGAGGAAACCCGTTCCGTGTTATACGGCGTGGTCCCTTGATTTACCTAACTTTAAAAATAAAGATTAACTGTTTTAGTTCTCACACCAGTCACATGACTGACCTGGAGTTTATTGTTTTAACCTAAACTCTGGGTGCCCTTATTTTGACACGGGCAACTAGTAGTTTTGGGTTTTGCAGATTTATATTCACAGGATCCTGGTTTACAGCTGGAACGATATCCGGAAAGCTTTGTATCCGTATATCTCCTTCTAGTTGTGTATTGTATTATTTTCCGCTGCTATGTATTTAAATGTAATTTAAATCTCTGATATTTCTGTGTAATATTCATTTATACTCTGTATATTCTTGTAATCTGATGCATTGTTGTAATATACAATGAAATGTTCTTCTGTATGCGTTCTGTTGTGGTTTGTTCTCGAACTATCCGACGCTTTCCTTTACGGGGAAGTTGCTTGCCGTCACAGCGAACCACACCGAAGTAATTATTTATTTTATTTCCCAATCCCAACCTATCCATCCCATGAAGCAAAACTGGTAATACTCCATATCTAATACTATGGTGTTATCGGTAAGATTAATTACCATTTCACGTTCAAATCTAATTAAAGATTTAACTATCGCTTTGGAGCAAAACTGGCGATACTCCATTCTCGCTCATTTCTAAATTTGATAATTTAGATTACCAATTCACATTTCAATCTAGTTGCAGATTCATTAAAACTCCTTTTACTGGGTTAAAGAACTAGGTGTTATTTAAAACACAGTTCATGACAAACCCAAATCCCATTCTATTTGTTGTCGGGTTAAAGAACTAGTGTTGTTTAAAACACAGTTCACGATAAACCCACAAATCAATTCTAGTTCAATTCAAATCAAATATATTAGGAATTCCGATTATTTAAAACCCCTTTTTAAATCTAATTTATTTATTTAAAAACAAACCGGGTTTTAAATTTAGTTCAAACTAGTTCATTTTGATAAAAATCTATTTTTATCTTTTCAAATATGGAGTTTTTCATCCCAAATTTTCCCATATCGTTTCTTATGGTTTTACACAAATTATTAATATTTTTAATAATTTTATCAAGGCCCGTACAGTCGATTTCCATCAACGGCCATCGAACTACACTTACAGCGACCTTTTTCGAATTTGATTTGGACGTATCTCCAAATCCAACCGTTAGATTTTGAATTTCTAATATTCTTAGAAAGCTCTTTTCGATACGAACCCAACGGTTCCGGTTTTAGGAGAATCCGACGGTCGGATCTCCCGTAATGTCCGTATGAAATAAATGGTCGAAATTCACGAACTGCCGCGGCGCGGCGCGTTCTATTCAGGCCATTATATTATATATATAATATATATTTCGTCAATTTCTATTCAAAACGAATTATATAAATAGTTTTAAATTCGTTTCAAAAGCAATTTCAACTTCCATTTCAATTCAAATCAAAATTGAATTCTTCTCTATAAATTCGTTTTAAAATTCATTTCTATTCAATTCAAATTTCAATTCAATTTGAATTCATTTCAATTCGCTTTCAATTCAATTTGAATTCGTTTTCAATTCAGTTCGATTCCAAAGTCATTTTCTATTCGATTCAATTCAAATTTGTTTTCTATTCGATTCAAATTCGTTATATATTCAATTGAAATCAAATTCGTTTTCTATTCAAATCAAATTCATTATATATTCAATTGAAATCAAATTCGTCTTCTATTCAATTTATTTCGAAATCGTTTTCTATTCAATTCATTTCGAAATCGTTTTCTATTCAATTCATTTCGAAATCGTTTTCTATTCAATTCATTTCGAAATCGTTTTCAGTTCAATTCATTTCGAAATCGTTTTATATTCAATTCATTTCGAAATCGTTTTATATTCAATTCATTTCGAAATCGTTTTCTATTCAATTCATTTCGAAATCGTTTTATATTCAATTCATTTCGAAATCGTTATATATTCAATTCATTTCGAAATCGTTTTATATTCAATTCAAATTCGTTATATATTCAATTCATTTCGAAATCGTTTTATATTCAATTCAAATTCGTTATATATTCAATTCATTTCGAAATCATTTTATATTCAATTCATTTTGAAATCGTTTTATATTCAATTCAAATTCATTATATATTCAATTCATTTCGAAATCGTTTTATATTCAATTCATTTCGAAATCGTTTTATATTCAATTCAAATTCGTTATATATTTTATTCATTTCGAAATGAATAAAATCGATATAAATATCGTTCACGTCAAAATGGCGTCAATCTAATCAACACGGCTTCACATATTTCTATTTCAAATATTCTATTTCAAATATTTCCTATTATCAAAATATTTGTTATTATCAAAATATTTCGTTCAACACATGACTAATCTCAACGGATGAGTACAGTCAACACATGAACCTTTATATTATATTGATAAAGATGTAAATTTTATTATAAAAATATTTCGTTCAACACATGACTAATCTCAACGGATGAGTACAGTCAACACATGAACCTTTATATTATATTGATAAAGATGTAAATTTTATTATAAAAATATTTCGTTCAACACATGACTAATCTCAACGGATAAGTACAGTCAACACATGAACCTTTATATTATATTGATAAAGATGTAAATTTTATTATAAAAATATTTCGTTCAACACATGACTAATCTCAACGGATGAGTACGGTCAACACATGAACCTTTATATTATATTGTTCTTTATTTTCTAAATTGGAATGAGGCCCAATCAATCACCATATAAAATTAATTATATGGATTTTCCTACAACACATGTATAAAATAGCATTGAAAAATTATCAACCATCAACCAAAGTGCACTACACTGTATAAGCATCAAATATAGATATCTAACGCTTATAACAGCCTGTCGATCAATCGATCGACATATTTAATCAATCAGGATGAGTGAACTTCAAATTTCATCCCAACACCAGTGTGGGGTTTTCAAACAATCAAACACAGATTTTATTTGTGCAGTTGGGCGATGTGTAAAATTTATCGTCCCAATCAATGTCATTCAAATAGGTGTACACAAACAAACCGACCAGTTTGTAAATGAATATTTATTTATTCACATTCACGTTAAAAATTATATTTTTAACGACAAAACATTCTATTTTAACACATGAATTTCTATTCAGTTAATTTATTCAATAAAATTGATATTTTTTTTCTAACATATTTTAGAAAATTTCGGCGGCGTAACGGCACGATACTAGAAACGGGACAAGGCCTAGCCTTATCCCCGGTCTAGTGAAGGCCCACGCCATTCACACATCAATCAAATCAATTTCATTTCACCAAACCATTCAATTCAAACCAAAGCATCTAACTAATCTATGCAACCAAACAAACAAGTCCATGGTCTGTGGACGATTGTGTCGGGTGCTACTAAACACCGTCTGCATCCTAGTATATATATATAACCAGAAAAATAAATTGAAAGGTGAGAAATTCTCACCGATAGCTATCCAATACCATGACACTCCTATTGTAGAGATCTTCGTCGTTCTCGCCTTTTTATCACCTTCGTTGCCCGTAGCCACTACATATATAAAAATCACACATTTTTATATTTTGATGTCTTTAAAATAAAAATCACATTTTTATTTATTCACTTTCAATTTAAAAATCATATTTTTATAATTGCTTCATACCTTTAAAAATCGAATTTTTACTTCGCTATTCAATATATAAAAATCGAATTTTTACTATGCTATCATATAGATAAAAATTCCATTTTAAAAATATAGATTTCGCCTTTCTTCTTTTTCCCTTCAAAATCAATTCTTTATAACTCGTTATGGATAATAAAAATTATAACTTCCTTGTTGCAAAAATCTATATTTTTCCCGAAGTAAAAAATCATATTTTTACTTCACTACTCATCTCAAAATATCGTCCTTTCTATTTCATCACTGTAAAAATCACATTTTTATTATGCTACCTATATAAAGATGATATTTTTATAGTTCCTACTATGCAAAGATCATATTTTTATCTTTCTACAATATAAAAGATTATATTTTTACTACTTTAAAAATATATAAATCATATTTTTATAATCGCTATATAGTAAAGACTATATTTTTAATACTTTAAAAATATAAAAATCATATTTTTATTACTTTAAAAATATAAAGATCATACCTTTTACCAAATAAAAATCAAATCTTGCCTTAAAATCAAACTTTTCTATACTTTCTTATAAAAATCCTAATCTGAAAAATAAATAATAAAGTAAATAAAGTATATAAATAAAAACAAAATTAACATGAAAAACTTACAGTCAATTTGCCGAAGAAGGGGGGGTTTGCGGGTTCGGGTCTGGGTGGGGTCGGGCGTCGCAGGCGAAGGGAAGGGGAGGAGGAGGAAGAAGAAGGGAGTGGGGGGGGCTTCGGTTCTCGTGCGTCGATCGAACTGGGGGTGGCGAGGTGGAGGAAGAAGGAGGAGGAGAAGAAGAAGGCGGCGCGGCACGTTGTAGGGGAGGCGGCGGCTCCTCTGGGTGGTGGCGCGGTGAGGGCGGCGGCGGCTGCTGCGCCCCTCCTTTCTTCTTCTTTTTTTTCTGAAAAATGATTCTTGAACGGGGGGGGCAGAGAAAGATAAAGGAAAGGTTTAATTTTTTTATTAATTAAATTATTTTATTTTTCAAAAAGTTGACTTTCACATACGACCTCGAAACGAGGCCCGCCGCCTGTCGTCCATAGCGTTTCACCCCCATTCCGAACACAATGGGATATGTATCGTAGGCTGATTTAATCGTTTGAATCAGTTTCCGTTTAATTTACATTTAAATCACTATATTGAATTTTAAACGTACATTTCAAATTACCGGGGTCACATACTAACCCTAAAAATTCCAGAAAAATATTTTCTAACTTCGTATTGACGATACGGTCCTAACAAAACTAGTTTCGTCGAATTCTGAGACCGTTTGAAAAATGGCCATTTTCCAGTCGATTAAAATCAACTGAAACTGGTCAAACGCGTTTTCCTTTACCACGCTCACATATTGATTCGAAAAATTATGAAATTTGGAATCTAGCAATAACTTGACACTGCGGACCCAACAAAACTGGTTTCGTCGGAATCCGAGGTCGTTTGCAAAATTTCCATTTTTAAGGGCCTGAATTTCATAGCGACTATTCAGAATTTTCAACTGGACATATCTTTTGATTCCTGCTATGAAATCTTGATTTGTCGGATTCGTTTGAAAGATATTATCAATTAGATCCTAATGTTTTTGGTTTCACTAAAATCCGGATTGTTTTGCACCCGGTACATTCAATTGAAGTTTGAAATCGAATTATCGAACTACCGCGCCATTTTCAATACCATTTAAAATTATATATAAATATTTATATTCTAACGACGACGCGTATAATATATACGTTCTAAATATATTCAAAATAAATTTCTCGTCGATATTATTTAAAATAATCTATTTTAAATATTCAAAATCCGCCGAAGTTGCCAAAACAAAAATTTTAAACTGGGCCAGATTTTCCGGGTTATTACAATCTCCCCCACTTAAAACTTTTCGTCCCCGAAAAGGAACAAAGTCGAAAGAGGTTTGATTAGTCAACTCTACGTTCGATCTGGCTTCCATTCTCCAACTTTTCAGTTTCTGAGAATTTTCAAATTTTCAAAAATTTGGCTAACACCCTAAATTTTCGAAAAATTTCGCCATAACCTTCCCTGCACCGGGAGCATCGGGGAATTTCAAATAGCTTCCCCGGTCCTTCTAATCTCAAAAAGAAAAAGAAAAAGCCAAGCGGCTAGCCAATAGGCTCATAAAATCATCATCACCCAAACAAAACAGTAAATTATGTAGTAAACATGTACCTATTTGTCGGGCAAACAAATTTTATTCTCTGCTCTAGCCTCCTTGCTACGACCTGTTCAATGTAAGTATATGTATATGCAAGCAAATGCAACCAATTTTTAATATAAGTCAATATTTGGTTCAATTAGGCTAAATGGTTCAAAATTATCAAACAAATGAACAAACAACACAAACATCAATCAATTAGTGGATTAGAGTTTTCAAATTCATAATTTTGATACATATACAAAAATCATGTTTTTGATGCCAATTCACAACAATGTGTTCTAACTATATAAGTTTTGGTTCTCACACCAGTCTAATGGAAATATATCGATATCACACCTTCGTTACTCGAACATGAATACTAAAGACGACTAGTCAATCATCAGAATCATCTTCGGGCCACTAGAGCGTGATTCTATATCTATCCAATATATTAAAACTTCGAATATACGTTCATGACGCGTATACGCGAAATCTATATATACTCGATTGTCCATATTTAAAATAAATAAATAATCAAATACGTATAAAATGGTTTAAATTTTCAAAACAAAATTGTTTTCATTTGAAAAAAATATACTCTTCACACTCGTTCTAGGATACTACTGATCCTATCTCTAACGAGTCATTCTAATTGGATATTACTAATCCAATATCTGATGAATTCTTTCGTATGGTTCTAATGTGTCTTGTTCTCGAGCTCTGTAAACCAAAGCTCTGATACCAAATGTGACGGCCGGGAATTTCGCTCGATCCGAATCAGTCGTTAAACCGATCTAGACCGTTCGAAACCCCTGATCGTTGAGAACAGGACAAAATAGAACGCAGACGGAAGAACATTTCATTGCTATTACAACAATTCCATCAGATACAAGAATATACAGAGTATAAATGAATAAATTACATTCGATAAATATCAGAGATTACAATAAATTACATAGCAGCGGAAAATAATACAAAAGCACAACTGAAGGTGATATACGGATACAGAGCTTTCCGGATATCATTCTAGCTGCAAACCAGGATCCTGTGAATATAAATCTGCAAAACCAAAACTACTAGCTGCCCGTGCGGAAAATAGGGGCACCCAGAGTTTAGGTTAAAACAATAAACTCCAGGTCAGTCATGTGACTGGTGTGAGAACTAAAACAGTTATTTAATTCAATTTTAAAAGAGAGTAATTCAAGGGACCACGCCGTATAATACGGAACGGGTTTCCTCGCAAGAATACCAGTGCATAGAATAAACAACGCAATGCTTTTTCGAAAAATGAAGCTATTATAAGACCCAGGTCCCATCACACAATGCAACGCAAGCCGGAGGATAGGGTTTCCCCTTATAATAGCCAAACATGCTTGGTACGTTTAAAACAAATCATTTGATACTATAATAAGTGTATAGTGTCAAAACAATTTCAATCATAAATATAAATCATAGACGACATAGTATCCCATGCTATTATGTCGCCATACTAGGCTCTACAAATAAAGCCGAAATATCTCGTATTGGAAATTGGATTTCCGTCATGAGTCGAGGCAAGGGGCAAGCTCCTCTCCGCTTCGAGACACTCTAGCAAATGCTCAGGACTACACACTCTGGGTAGCCACTTGGATCGGTTGGGCCGGTCCTCACTTACGTTAGAGGATTGGCAATTCCTGAACACACGTTTCCCGGTCCTTATAGACCTGTAATCGAGGCGCCTCATTCCAACAACCACAAAGGTGAAAAGTATATAAATGTCAGGGCTGGTAGGTCACTGACACCACCAAATCTAGAAAGAAACGTCGTGTCCTCCCAACGGCCCGTATCCCGTTTTTAACTCATACCGAGGTGTGAGGCTCGCGAATTCACGTTATACACAAAGATGCCACGTAGGCGTGCTTTGATCATCAAACACAAGTCTTTGCTTTTCAACAGAAGCCTTGATCATTGCATCTTAGCGTGCCACACAGGCAATTCATGCCATGCGACTGATGTCCATCGATATACAACCTCTGAGCTCGTACGTCTCAGAGAAGGGCGTTAAGCAAAAGAACAAATTCTCCGCCGCCAAACAGATGTATATTTAATAGAAATCAATCAACACAGAATAAAATCCAGTGTCAGACACACAATCCATTTACAAGTCCGTTCTGGGTCTGAACGAAACCGAAGGCACTTTCCTCGCATATCCATCCATCTCCAAGTACGTCTGGACGACCACCAACTATTTCCATCCTCTTGGGTGTACTGCCCAATCAGGATCGTCAGTAATTATCCAAATGATGTGAAGACTTCCGGTCTTCGACCACCGTCTTCATCTTCGACTTATCGTCGAATCGGTTATTCAGAATGGGTATAAACCCGGACTTTCCGAACAACCCGCGTATATTTAAAACAGATGTTACACAAACACAACATACGCCTCATTCCAATTCTGAATATTCTGTTATTTAAATATTCGCATTCTTTTGGGAAAGGTTCCCATTAATTTTATCCAAGATAAATTCTTTAAAATTTATCCTTTAATCTTCCTTTGGATGTCGTTTCAAACCAAATTATGGTTTTCTAAACTAGTCGAGATTAGCGAACCACACCGAAGTAATTATTTATTTTATTTCCCAATCCCAACCTATCCATCCCATGAAGCAAAACTGGTAATACTCCATATCTAATACTATGGTGTTATCGGTAAGATTAATTACCATTTCACGTTCAAATCTAATTAAAGATTTAACTATCGCTTTGGAGCAAAACTGGCGATACTCCATTCTCGCTCATTTCTAAATTTGATAATTTAGATTACCAATTCACATTTCAATCTAGTTGCAGATTCATTAAAACTCCTTTTACTGGGTTAAAGAACTAGGTGTTATTTAAAACACAGTTCACGACAAACCCAAATCACATTCTATTTGTTGTCGGGTTAAAGAACTAGTGTTGTTTAAAACACAGTTCACGATAAACCCACAAATCAATTCAAGTTCAATTCAAATCAAATATATTAGGAATTCCGATTATTTAAAACCCCTTTTTAAATCTAATTTATTTATTTAAAAACAAACCGGGTTTTAAATTTAGTTCAAACTAGTTCATTTTGATAAAAATCTATTTTTATCTTTTCAAATATGGAGTTTTACATCCCAAATTTTCCCAAATCGTTTCTTATGGTTTTACACAAATTATTAATATTTTTAATAATTTTATCAAGGCCCGTACAGTCGATTTCCATCAACGGCCATCGAACTGCACTTACAGCGACCTTTTTCGAATTTGATTTGGACGTATCTCCAAATCCAACCGTTAGATTTTGAATTTCTAATATTCGTTAGAAAGCTCTTTTCGATACGAACCCAACGGTTCCGGTTTTAGGAGAATCCGACGGTGGTATCTCCCGTAATGTCCGTTTGAAATAAATGGTCGAAATTCACGAACTACCGCGGCGCGGCGCGTTCTATTCAGGCCATTATATTATATATATAATATATATAATATATATTTCGTCGATTTCTATTTAAAACGAATTATATAAATAGTTTTAAATTCGTTTCAAAAGCAATTTCAACTTCCATTTCAATTCAAATCAAAATTGAATTCTTCTCTATAAATTCGTTTTAAAATTCATTTCTATTCAATTCAAATTTCAATTCAACTTGAATTCATTTCAATTCGCTTTCAATTCAATTTGAATTCGTTTTCAATTCAGTTCAATTCCAAAGTCATTTTCTATTCGATTCAATTCAAATTGGTTTTCTATTCGATTCAAATTCGTTATATATTCAATTGAAATCAAATTCGTTTTCTATTCAAATCAAATTCGTTATATATTCAATTGAAATCAAATTCGTCTTCTATTCAATTTATTTCGAAATCGTTTTATATTCAATTCATTTCGTAATCGTTTTCTATTCAATTCATTGCGAAATCGTTTTCTATTCAATTCATTTCGAAATCGTTTTCAATTCAATTCATTTCGAAATCGTTTTATATTCAAATTCATTTCGAAATCGTTTTATATTCAATTCATTTCGAAATCGTTTTCTATTCAATTCATTTCGAAATTGTTTTATATTCAATTCATTTCGAAATCGTTATATATTCAATTCATTTCGAAATCGTTTTATATTCAATTCAAATTCGTTATATATTCAATTCATTTCGAAATCGTTTTATATTCAATTCAAATTCGTTATATATTCAATTCATTTCGAAATCGTTTTATATTCAATTCATTTCGAAATCGTTTTATATTCAATTCAAATTCGTTATATATTCAATTCATTTCGAAATCTTTTTATATTCAATTCATTTCGAAATCGTTTTATATTCAATTCAAATTCGTTATATATTCAATTCATTTCGAAATGAATAAAATCGATATAAATATCGTTCACGTCAAAATGGCGTCAATCTAATCAACATGGCTTCACATATTTCTATTTCAAATACTCTATTTCAAATATTTCCTATTATCAAAATATTTGTTATTATCAAAATATTTCGTTCAACACATGACTAATCTCAACGGATGAGTACAGTCAACACGTGAACCTTTATATTATATTGATAAAGATGTAAATTTTATTATAAAAATATTTCGTTCAACACATGACTAATCTCAACGGATGAGTACAGTCAACACATGAACCTTTATATTATATTGATAAAGATGTAAATTTTATTATAAAAATATTTCGTTCAACACATGACTAATCTCAACGGATGAGTACAGTCAACACATGAACCTTTATATTATATTGATAAAGATGTAAATTTTATTATAAAAATATTTCGTTCAACACATGACTAATCTCAACGGATGAGTACAGTCAACACATGAACCTTTATATTATATTGTTCTTTATTTTCTAAATTGGAATGAGGCCCAATCAATCACCATATAAAATTAATTATATGGATTTTCCTACAACACATGTATAAAATAGCATTAAAAAATATCAACCATCAACCAAAGTGCACTACACTGTATAAGCATCAAATATAGATATCTAACGCTTATAACAGCCTGTCGATCAATCGATCGACGTATTTAATCAATCAGGATGAGTGAACTTCAAATTTCATCCCAACACCCGTGTGGGGTTTTCAAACAATCAAACACAGATTTTATTTGTGCAGTTGGGCGATGTGTAAAATTTATCGTCCCAATCAATGTCATTCAAATAGGTGTACACAAACAAACCGTCCGGTTTGTAAATGAATATTTATTTATTCACATTCACGTTAAAAATTATATTTTTAACGACAAAACATTCTATTTTAACACATGAATTTCTATTCAGTTAATTTATTCAATAAAATTGATATTTTTTTTTCTAACATATTTTAGAAAATTTCGGCGGCGTAACGGCACGATACTAGAAACGGGACAAGGCCTAGCCTTATCCCCGGTCTAGTGAAGGCCCACGCCATTCACACATCAATCAAATCAATTTCATTTCACCAAACCATTCAATTCAAACCAAAGCATCTAACTAATCTATGCAACCAAACAAACAAGTCCATGGTCTGTGGACGATTGTGTCGGGTGCTACTAAACACCGTCTGCATCCTAGTATATATATATAACCAGAAAAATAAATTGAAAGGTGAGAAATTCTCACCGATAGCTATCCAATACCACGACACTCCTATTGTAGAGATCTTCGTCGTTCTCGCCTTTTTATCACCTTCGTTGCCCGTAGCCACTACATATATAAAAATCACACATTTTTATATTTTGATGTCTTTAAAATAAAAATCACATTTTTATTTATTCACTTTCAATTTAAAAATCATATTTTTATAATTGCTTCATACCTTTAAAAATCGAATTTTTACTTCGCTATTCAATATATAAAAATCGAATTTTTACTATGCTATCATATAGATAAAAATTCCATTTTAAAAATATAGATTTCGCCTTTCTTCTTTTTCCCTTCAAAATCAATTCTTTATAACTCGTTATGGATAATAAAAATTATGACTTCCTTGTTGCAAAAATCTATATTTTTCCCGAAGTAAAAATCATATTTTTACTTCACTACTCATCTCAAAATATCGTCCTTTCTATTTCATCACTTTAAAAATCACACTTTTATTATGCTACCTATATAAAGACGATATTTTTATAGTTCCTACTATGCAAAGATCATATTTTTATCTTTCTACAATATAAAAGATTATATTTTTACTACTTTAAAAATATATAAATCATATTTTTATAATCGCTATATAGTAAAGACTATATTTTTAATACTTTAAAAATATAAAAATCATATTTTTATTACTTTAAAAATATAAAGATCATACCTTTTACCAAATAAAAATCAAATCTTGCCTTAAAATCAAACTTTTCTATACTTTCTTTTAAAAATCCTAATCTGAAAAATAAATAATAAAGTATATAAATAAAAACAAAATTAACATGAAAAACTTACAGTCAATTTGCCGAAGAAGGGGGGGGGGGGTTTGCGGGTTCGGGTCTGGGTGGGGTCGGGCGTCGCAGGCGAAGGGAAGGGGAGGAGGAGGAAGAAGAAGGGAGTGGGGGGGCTTCGGTTCTCGTGCGTCGATCGAACTGGGGGTGGCGAGGTGGAGGAAGAAGGAGGAGGAGAAGAAGGCGGCGGCGCGGCACGTTGTAGGGGAGGCGGCGGCTCATCTGGGTGGTGGCGCGGTGAGGGCGGCGGCCCCCTGGGCGCGGCGGCGGCTGCTGCGCCCCTCCTTTCTTCTTTTTTTTTCTTCTGAAAAATGATTCTTGAACGGGGGGGGGGGGGGGGCAGAGAAAGATAAAGGAGAGGTTTAATTTTTTTATTAATTAAATTATTTTATTTTTCAAAAAGTTGACTTTCACATACGACCTCGAAACGAGGCCCGTCGCCTGTCGTCCATAGCGTTTCACCCCCATTCCGAACACAATGGGATATGTATCGTAGGCTGGTTTAATCGTTTGAATCAGTTTCCGTTTAATTTACATTAAATCACTATATTGAATTTTAAACGTACATTTCAAATTACCGGGGTCACATACTAACCCTAAAAATTCCAGAAAAATATTTTCTAACTTCGTATTGACGATACGGTCCTAACAAAACTAGTTTCGTCGAATTCTGAGACCGTTTGAAAAATGGCCATTTTCCAGTCGATTAAAATCAACTAAAACTGGTCAAACGCGTTTTCCTTTACCACGCTCACATATTGATTCGAAAAATTATGAAATTTGGAATCTAGCAATAACTTGACACTGCGGACCCAACAAAACTGGTTTCGTCGGAATCCGAGGTCGTTTGCAAAATTTCCATTTTTAAGGGCCTGAATTTCATAGCGACTATTCAGAATTTTCAACTGGACATATCTTTTGATTCCCGCTATGAAATCTTGATTTGTCGGATTCGTTGGAAAGACATTATCAATTAGATCCTAATGTTTTTGGTTTCACTAAAATCCGGATTGTTTTGCACCCGGTACATTCAATTGAAGTTTGAAATCAAATTATCGAACTACCGCGCCATTTTCAATACCATTTATAATTATATATAAATATTTATATTCTAACGACGACGCGTATAATATATACGTTCTAAATATATTCAAAATAAATTTCTCGTCGATATTATTTAAAATAATCTATTTTAAATATTCAAAATCCGCCGAAGTTGCCAAAACAAAAATTTTAAACTGGCCCAGATTTTCCGGGTTATTACACCATCCATGGTCTGTGGATGACGGGTGTCGGGTGCTACTAAACACCGTCTGCATCCTAGTATATATATATATATATATAACTAGAAAAAGACATTTTGAGTGAGAAGTTCTCACCAACTAGCTAATCCAATCATCTCGACTCTTCTTATGTAGAAAATCTTGTCGTTCTCGCCTTTTGTCACTTTCGTTGCCCATAGTCATTTTTTTTTCTAACGCCCGGATTCGCTGTTCTGGTTCCAGAATTTGCAAACGAGCTTCAATCTTCACACCATCCTTTTTTCTAGCTTAAACGCGCCATTCCGGACAACTTTCGCCTAAGGGTCTTTTTGCCGAAAATGCTCTAATTCGGCAGAATTCGCGAAAGTACACGAATTTTACCGCTTTTGAATAGCAGACTTCGAACGCGTTTTTCCGACAAATCCGCAATGCAAAATAGGACTTATCATATACCAAATCGAAGAGAAAATCGTGCTCTTCGACTTTGGTTTTGAGGAACTTAGGCCAAAAGCGCACCGTTTGGGAGTTATTGGCGAAATAAGGACAGGGGCTTATTTGCAAAACGGGAAATTAGTGAAAAAGGTGATTTTGAGGAGGAGGGGCCCACGGCCAGAATTGAGGGGGGCGTCGGGCCTGATGTGGCGTGGGGAGGTGGCTGGGGGCCGCGGCGGCGGTGGTGGTGGCCGTGGTGGTGGTGGCTCCTAGGTTTGCAAAATCACATAAAAGAGAGGAGAGAGAGAGGAGGAGGAAGAGGAGGAGGAGGGGAGGAGGAGGAAGGGGTGCGGCGGCTCGCCGGAGGCCGGTGGTGGCGGTGGGAGGAGGGGCAGCGGCGGTGGGGGGTGAGACTCCATTTTTGAGTTTTTGTGAAGAAAGAGGAAGAAGAAGAAAGTGAAGAAGAAAAGGAAGTAAAAGTGTTTATATGCTAGTTTCTCGCGTATCGCCTGAACGCTAGCGATCTCCGATGGCCGCGGATTTTGGACACGAGATAGTAGACGTGAAGACGAGTCCAACGAAACAAGTTTCGTCGAATTCCGAGTTCGTTTGACCGTTCAAAAAAATCACGAAAATGCTCAGATAAGCTCTAAAAATGCTATTTTGGCGCACCTTTTCTTCTCGCACGCTCACACACTAACTCTAAAAATCATGCCCTCTTGGATTTAACCATTATTAGACGATACGAATCCAGAAAAAAAAACGAAATCGAATTCTGAGGTCGTATCAATAATGTTCCTTTGCAAAGTGACTGCCTGTTTTACCCTGAACTGTTTTAGCTCGCACGGCCACATACCAACTCCGTTCGACGCGCCATTTGGAACTCAACAATAATTTGTCATTGTGAATCCATAAAAATTTATCTCGTCGAATTCTGAGCTCGTATGCAAAATTTCACTTTTTAAGGGCTATGTTTTGTTAACCGAAAAGCTCCTGTCACTTGCCACTATCCCGGATATCGGAATATATCGAAGCTTATACTTTTCGGAGTTCTAAACGGTATTTTGAACTCAATGGAAGTGGTTTCGAGTCCAAATTCATTCATATGCAAAATTTGACTTTTTGGGCCATGTATAGTTTACACAGCGACTATTCTGAATTTTCAACTG
>CM060913.1:551139054-551334040 GCA_030737875.1 Allium sativum | reverse complement strand
AATTTTGGCTCCGTCCCTTTTCGAGGACGAGAAGATTTTAAGTGGGGGAGATTATAACAACTCGGAATTTTGGAACCAATTTAAAACTTTTATTTTAGAAATTTTAATGGCTAAAATAATTTATTTTAAATAATAATGACTAAAAATTTATTTAATCGAAGTTAAAATGAATAAATTTTATTTTAATTATAAAAGGAGTTAGAAATAGCGCGGTAGTTCGAAAATTTGAGTTTGAACTATGACAGACTGTACAGGATGCAAAATAAATCGGATTTTAGTGAAACAAAAAATATTAGTATCTATTTAAAAATATCTTTCCAACGAATCAGAAAAATTGAAATTTCATAGCGCGAATCAAAAGTTATGCCCAGTTTAAAATTCAGAATAGTCGCTGTAGAATATATATATATATATATATATTCTAATATTAAAAATACCCATTTTTCAAACAACCTCCATTTTTGACTAAACCACTTTTTTTGGAACCGGAATGTCAAATTATTGCTAGGTTTCAATTTTCATAATTTTTGGAATTAATATGTGAGTATGGCAAAAGAAAACGTGTTTTGTCAGTTTAAGTCAAATCGGGTCGACCGAAAATTGGCCATTTTTCAAACGGTCTCGAAATTCGACAAAATTAGTCTTGTTAGAATAGTATCATCAAAACATAACTGGAATAATTTTTCTGGAATTTTTAGAGGTCATATGTGGCCCCGGTAAATTAAAATGTAAGATAGAATTAATTAATTAAATGATTTAAATATTAAATTAAATTAAACAGGTTGAAGACGATCGTTTGGATAGACGAGACCTAGTCCATTGGTTCCGGAATGAGGGTATTTGCCTTAGGTAGTCATTATCTGAGCTGGATTTGGGGTCTGTATAGGTTAACGGGTTTTATTTTAATTCAATAATTAAATAATATAGAAAATACGGCATAAATACGATGAAAATACTAAACCATAGCATTCCAATACGTAGCCGCCTCTTGTACAAGTCAATGGACGTTTCATCCCAATTTCAATCCTCAATAATTCGCAAATAACTACAAGTTAATTCTTGATTCTTAAGGGAAATTTGTTGAGCTTCTTTCGATCTTCGTTTCCATACGGTGATGATTATTTATCGTTGTCAAATTGGTGAGATATTGGAGTCCAATGTCAGCAACTTCGAGCGTGTTTCCAGGGCTGAGGGGCCCACCAAGTTGCACGCAACTCTCGGCGTGGGGAGGGGTGGCGAGCGACTATCGGATGATGCGGTCTGATGGCGGTCACAACGTCGATGTTAGGAGCATGGGGGAGAGAGAAGCATCGAAGTATGGGCTCGGTTTTGCGCGATGCTATAGGGAGCTGGAGGATGAAGAAGATAAGGGAATAAGGGTGGTTTCGGTAAATCCAATTAGTTTTAAGTATAAATTGACTAATTATTTCTGTAATCGAAAGTTTAAATGGTTATAACTATTTCGAATCTTATCATAATTCAACGAAACGAAATGCATTGCGATCGTATTGAAGAACGCTACAACATGAACTGGACCGGAACTGACAAGGAGCAGATCTAAATTTCAGGCAAATTTAAATCAAAACAGAAGACAATTCAGAATTAAATTCATGGTGAGATTTCTGATTTTAACTAATTAATCAATTTAATTATTTTTCTCGCTGTTACATAATTATATGTATGTTCATGAATTCGTTATGCGATGTGATGAAATTTTGGATGATTGATCTGTCTATTTTGTATGTATGTATGCTAGACCGGTTGGTTAAATTAAATTAAATCATTTTCTTTGCCAATATTTTGTAAATCATGTATATTAAACAAAAATGAAATTTTTTTTTTGCTTATTTATAGAATTGAATTGGTTTGTCAATTCAATCAAAAATATCATTTTCGTCATATCTGTTGAATTGAATTAGTTTGTCAATTCAATTAAAACTATTAATTTTGGTCATATTTATTGAATTGAATTTGTAAGTCAATTCAATGAAAAATGTCATTTTTGTTTATATCATTGAAATGAAATAGAATGGCCAATTCAATAAAAATATCATTGTTGTTTATATTATTGAATGGATTTAGAATTGCCGATTCAATGAAAATATCACTTTGTTTATGTTATTGAATTGAATTAGAACTTTCAATTCAATGAAAAATATATTATTTTGTGTGTTGATTTATAATAAACATCGTAGAAAAGGTTACATTTTTGTTTTCCTTCTTTGATGCAAATAAACACCTTATTTAAAAGTTGAATTTTTATTTGCATCTTTAATGCAAATAAACCGTCATATTAAAAGTTGAATTTTTATTTGCATTCTTTGATGCAAATAAACCATCGTGTTAAAAGTTGAATTTTTATTTGCATTCTTTGATGCAAATAAACTATGAAATTAAAAGTTGAATTTTTATTTGCATTCCTCGATGCAAATAAAATATTTAATTAGAAGTTGCATTTTTATTTGCAAATCTAGATGCAAATAAAACATTGAATTAAAAGTTGTATTTTTATTTGCATTCTTTGATGCAAATAAATCATAAATTAAAATGTTACATATTTGTTTGCATTTTAGACGCAAATAAAAGCATAGTTTAAGAAGTTATGTTTTTATTTACATTTTAGATGTAAATAAAAGAATCGGATTACAGATATCATTTGTACATTTAACTTAGACAAAATAAAAAGATTGTGATAAGGATAATTCATCTTTGTTGTAACTTTTTTAAATTAAATAAAATGTTTTTATTGTCATTATAGATTATAAATAAAATATATTAGAATTAAAAAGATATATTTTTAGTGTCATTTTAGCTTAAATATAAAAAAAAGAGTGATAAAAAGATAAGTTTTATTTGTCCTTTTGTTGCAATACAAAAAGATACAATTTTATCATTTAAATAGAATGAGGCAAAATTATTTAATTTTGTCATTTTAAAAGATTAAGACAAATGTATTCACTATTCTCATTTTAAAGGAATGAGACAAAATATTCATTTTTGTGTCACTTAAAAAGAATGAAGCAAAAACATTCACTTTTATCAAATTAAAATAGTTAAACCCAATTTGTCACCATTATCAATTTACAATAGTTGAAATCCAATTTGTCACTTTTGTCAAAATAGATTAGTTAAAGCAAACCATATATTTTTGTCAGAATATATACTTTTGTCGAGATAAGACTAGTTGAATCAAAATACATATTTTTGGACAGATAGCTTAGTTGAACCAAATAATTATTTCTGTCAAAAATATTTACTTTTGTCAAAAATATAATAGTTGAAACAAAAGTTACATTTTGTTAAATATGATGGTTCAAAACAAAAATTATATTTTTGTTAATTAGATTTGAATTAAGACAAAAATTACATTTTTGTTAAATGAAAGAGTTAAACACAAATATTATTTTTGTGAAAAATGTTTGTGGTACCATAGAAATATCCATTTTGATAAAATAGAATTATCAACAAAATGGAACTTCTTATGCATTTTGTTGAGATAAAATTCGTATGCATATATAATAATCATTTTTACCTGCAAAACATACAATAGAATTTATATGAAAATATAAAAATCATCTTTTATCCTGCAAACTTATATTAGAATTTATATTGAAATATAAGAATCATATTATTGGTCAAAACTTACATTAAAATGTATAGATGAGTTAAAGTGACATCTTTATATGTTAATGCATACATTAGAATTTGTACGCAATTTAAGATAAACATTTTTAGGTGTTAGGTTATACATTGAAAACATATACCAATGAGATTATTTCTTTTGTGTGTTAAAAGTAAGAATAATTACATACAAATAAAGTATAATGAAAATTATCTTTTATTTGTCATCCACAATAATGTCATATAAATAAATTACATTATATTAGATATTAGAAATGTACAAAGAAATTATGCGGGTCAAATATATTTTATTTCGGCATTAGGAATAAAATATCCTGTTTTGTTCATCATCATCAACATGTCGGTAGTATTAGAATTGGTTAAAATTTTCTTTTTAACCAATTATTTATTTATGTTAACTGTTGTTGGCTGAAAACCCCACACGGGTATTGGGATGTTGATTGATATACACTAATCCGAATGTTTATTTGTATGTCAATCGATAGATTGACAGGCTGCAATGAGCATTATTATTTCATTTTAATGCTCACACAGCTGTGAACCTCACTCTGGATGTTGAATGGATGGTTTGATGATTATTTATCAGTTGTTGTCATATACATGCGATGTATGGTAATTGATTGAGTTGCACTCCGATTCAGAGTATCTTTTAAATAAAGAATATTTTAAATATAAATTATCTTTTCATAAAGAATACTTTAAAATAAAGAATATTCTAAAATAAAGAATATTGTAATATAAAGTATATTCTATATAAAGAATCTTTTTTATAAATAATATTTTTCTAAATAACGAATATTTGAAATATTAGTCAAAGAAGAATAAAATGATGATTTCTATGTCCGTTTTGAATGGACGCAAAAGGTAAAAGTATATTTTCATGATATTTAACTGGAATTAAATAAAAGAATTAGACTTTGGGTTGTTGTAGATGGTGTCTTAAATAACACTGTTCTTATACCCCATATGAAAGAATAAATCTTTTAACTAAGATTTTTAGAGTTTCCAAATATATTTAGTAATTGGAATAAAATTGATATGTGAATTGGGTTTATAGTGAACTGTGTTTTTAAACGAAATTTGTTCTTTAACCCAATTAACAATGAAAATATATTTTGGAATTTATAAATCTTTTATTAAGATTTAAAAAGAAATTTCTAAAGTCAAGTTTTCCAATTTAATATATTAAATTGGAATTGAATGGAAATTCGTTTGATAATAACCGAGATAGGCTTTTGCAAAAGAAGACTGTTATTATATATGGAATTTAAAAGGCTTTGCCATTATTTCATTTATATTATCAGTCCGATACGGAAATATATATCGATTATATATTGATTTGATTTCTGTGAAAATTCCATATTTAATGGAAGATGATTTTGGTTTTATCGTGAACAATGTTTTAAATGACATTGATTCTTTAACCCAGTTAAAGATTAGATTAATTTCTTAAAACTAAATAATCATAAAGTTATGATTTTTGATATTAAAACCGAATTGGAGTTTTAATAAATCTTTAAAAAGAAGATTAAAGAATTAATATAAAATAATTTATCTTTGATAAATTGATGGGATCACTTCCCTATTGATATAAATATTTTATTAAAAGAATATTCTGAATTGGAATGAGGCGTATGATGTGTCTTTATAACACCTGATTTTTGACTTTAAAATAAACGAGTTATTCGGAAAGACTGGGTTTAACCCATTCTGAATAATAACTATGACGATTACAGTCAAAGGCATTGAAGACGGTGATTGAAGACCGGCGATCTTCACATCGAATGGATGACTACTGCCGCCCGACATTGGGTAGCTCCCAGTAAAGGGTTAAAGTGGTAGTTTATTCAAACATACTTGTTGATTGTCCAGGTATGCGAGCACCTCTCCTCCGTATTGGACATATAGGAGGAGGAATAAGGTGTCTCCAGTTTATTCAGACCCGGAACGGACTTGTAAATGGATGTGTGTCTGACATTGGATTTCATTTCATGTGAATTAAAACGATTTCTATTTAATATATATCTGTGGTGGCAGAGAATTTATTCTTTTACTTAAAACCCTTCTATGAGACGCACGAGTTAAATATGGATAGTTATCGATCGCATGGCGTGAATTGTCAGTGTGGCATGTGTAACACCCCGAATTTTGAATGATTGAATTAACTAAATTTAAGAACACTTAATTTTTAAAACAGGAATGAAGGGAAACGGGTTACACCATTGTGTTTGTCTCGGAATTCTACATGGAATAGAGTCCAAGTTTTCGAAAAACAGAGTCCGTACGAAGGAGATATGGCCCTCAGAAGATAAGAAATATATATATATATATATATATATATATATATATATATATATATATATATATATATATATATTTGAGCAGGCCGACCAAGGTCGACCATAGTGTCGACCTGGGTACTCCCAGGTAGACATGGGGGTCGACCTCCCCCTTGGCGGGTCAAACCTGGTTCGGCCAGGTTGCTGGATGGTGCGATTTTTTGGGCTGGGACGATTTTTGAAGGTCCAGATCACTTCTAGGGTTAATCCTAAGGCCTAAATAACTTCCTACACTTATATATACACCCTAAGACCTAACCCTAATTCATAAATGTTATCTATGACACCATTATGCTGTCAAAATCTCTCTTAAACCCTAGCCGCCGCCTCTCAATCAAATCTCAAGTATTCAACTTCAACTCAAATTAAATATTAGAGGTTCTACAACAATTCAAGAGGATAAATCAGCAACATCGCAACGTGTCTACACCAATTTCAGTGCATAATTCTATTCTTTAACCACGAAAGGTGAGTATGGTGATTTTCACAATATAATGGGATTAAAAGTAACATGATGAAGCTGTATAGAGGATTCATATGTATGTATGTAATTTAAATCTCATCCAAGTTTTCACCTTTCTGATTCATGTCATCATATGCCTATGTTTCTATGTAAAGTTCATACCTTTTATCAGTTTATTCATGTAGAATCTGTCATTATGCCTCTATGCCAGTTTATATGCCCCTTTATTTCATGATGTTGTGTTAATTCCAATTTTCTGTGATTTGATTCTTTCTTCTTATCCCTATTCCTTTTATTTTTGGATCTAGGCTACCTTCGAGCCTATGTTAAAAATATGCGCGAATGAGAACACATGGGAACGATGGGAATATGTGAAATATAGAAATTTGGATATTATTAGGTATTTTGGATAATTGGATAATATGTGAAATTGGCATACTTGGGTATGAATTACATGGAATTGATGAAATTGCCTATAATTGTAAATTTGTAATTGAGGCTAATTAATAAGTAATTAGTGGAAATTTGGAATAGGAAATATTATAAGCATAATTATATGTTTAATTAGATATACATGACATGAAAATTGGGTATGGGTAAAATACGATTATTAATAAACCTTGGACATGAGGTTAGGCGCAATTATGGCGTAAGACTGCCCGGAACCACCCGATAAATCCAGCTGCCACAATTGAACGTCTAATGTGAGAGGTCAAAGGAATGAATTGTAGGCGTAACGGTTAATGACACGAGGTTAGACCCTGTTTGTGGCATAAGACTACTCGGAACCGTCCAGCAAATCCAGTGGCCACAAAGTGTTCAGTATAATGTGGGAGGTCATTCACCGTTCATTATAAGGAATGATTTAAGGAATACTAACCATAGTAAGACATGGGTATGGTTAGAGGGTTAAGTGGGGTATGACATGTAAATATGGACTTAACCGGAATAAGATAAGACATGTAAATTATGACATGTAAGTATGGACTTAACCGTAGCATGTGTAAGACATGGACATTTAAATTAAATGGTTAAGTGGGAGAAAAACCTAGTGAGGACCAAGCATAGATGGGAGGCTTGTGTCAGATTGGGACCCGTTTCAACCAGTAACTCGTTTGAGTATCTAATTGGGCCCGGTACTAGGCCGGGGTTGGGGCTTGCTTATTGGACTTGAATGTAAGAGGTCAAAACATGAATAGCGGTGGCAACGCAAGTCCAACGGGTTCATGTGCCTGTATGGGTTCGGGCTGGTAGGTAAGACATTGTTACATTGTGTGGGTACGGTCGTGCATTTTTATGTCAGTATCGGGGTTGCCACTTTGTGGAGTGATACACCCCACTGTGGGGCCAGCACGGGTGCCTACGGGGTTTAGGGAGCCGATCGAATGGGTAGAGTAAGGGTAACTTAGTGGTGGTAGGAGCAAGCCGGCACATACGATAGCAGCTAGGTACAAGTAACTACCAAGTTTGTCATGTGGGTACAGTTAGTGGGAAGGGATCAACCTTTAGTAAATTGAGACTAGTAGATGTGCGGTGTAAATAAGTAATGTGGTGTAACTTAGCAAAAGTAAGGTGTAACGAAATACATGTTGGTTGAGTTGGATAGTCCTTTGGGTGCTAGCCTGATGTTGACTTCGGTCTTCGGGGTTAGTACTTGGAGAGTTGTTCGCTTAGCCAAGGTGTACGGTTGTTTTAGTACTTAGGAACATAATCATCTTGTCCATCCTTTTATCTACCTTATCTATGTTATAGCCATATCATGATGCCTATTTATGTCTTGATCATTTACCTTACCTATTATTTGTTAAAATTACTAGACTCGCCAGATTTTATGTCTGACCCGTTTTCTTTCCACCTCTTTTCTCTCCTTCCCCCCTCAGGTCCGCAAGGAAGGAATACTACAGCTTAGTGCTGATTTCTTTCAGTTGCTTGAAGAGAGTAGATGTATCGCTTTGGACTCTCTCATCTTTATGGCTTTGCTAATGCTCAGTGGGGATTTATGCATTTATGTTATTTAAGTATTTGCTTCTTTATGTACTTTGAAGTTTTTGGGAAAAGACTATTGATCCTATTGTAATGGTTTTCGAAACTACTTATGTAAGCTTGTTTTGAGTTATGATTCAATGAAATATGTTTCATCTTCCGCTATGTTGTTTTATTTATTTATTCTTGTAATTTATCTGTTCTATATAACAAGAACGCTTCATGGACATTGATGCATTCCCTTTGGGGTGACATTAATGGACTTGGGGTGTTACACATGGTATCAGAGCTATGGTTACAAGAACAGATAAAAAGTTTTGAAAAGTGTTTTCAAAAGTATTATTTTCCTAAGAAAGTATTTTTCAAAAACTTGTTTTAAAGAAGCTATTTTCAAGGAAAGTTTACTTTAAGGAGCATAATCCCTGCAAGCCATACATCTCTCTTTCGCTTCCCTTGTTTTGAAACTCTTCCCTTTTCTTTTCAGCATGTCTGGAGCATCTGAGATACCATAGGGTGTTCATGTACCCGGATGGTTTCGTCAATATCTCGAGGCTAGTGCCACTGCCGTGGGTCCGGCCAACGTTCCTCCTCCTCCTCCCCCAGCTCCAATTATTCCTCCACGTGGAGATGCTTTCTCCAAGATATGTAAAGACTTTCATTTGATGGGTGGAAAACCTTTTAGTGGGTCGGAAACATTGGTTGAAGCTAGAAATTGGTTGAAAGAAGCGGAGGATCTATTTGGCATTTTCGATTTGGACGATTGTAAGAAGGTCCAATTGGTTGCTTGGTTGATGAAGGACGAAGCTTCATTTTGGTGGGAGGTTACTAATGGAGAACGTGCTGTAGAGAAATAAGCAGATTTTAGGGGAAGATTTGAGTTGAAATTCCTTTCTCAAGCTGAGGAGAGTATGTACAAGGAGAGGTTCTTGACATTAAAGCAGAAAAACTTGACCGTGAAGGAGTATGTGACCGAATTTAATAAGTTGTCGAGATTTGGGCTAGAGTTGGTGAATACGCCTCACAAGAAGGCCTTGAGATTTGCAAAGGGCCTAAATGAACCGCTTCACAGTTTGGCTATGTCCCACATTCCAATGGGGGCTACATATGAAAAGCTTGTTGATATGGCGTACATGCATGAAGAAGAGAAAGGTGTAAGTACTCTTAGGCAGCAAGATAAGAATAAGGATCTAAAGAAAGCCCAGCAACAAAAGAAAGGTGGTAAAGAAAAGAGGAACTGTCACAGCTGTGGGATACCCGGCCATTTGAAGAAAGACTGTAGGAAGAAGAAGAAGTTCGCTTGTTATCATTGTGGTGATCCGGGTCATGCTGTGAAGGACTATCCTAAGAAGCAAGGGCAGGTTCTACTTCGGCAGGGCATGTTCACGCTCTCATGGCTCCGGGACAGGATGAAGGTAGAAAAATTTCTGTCAAAAGTTTGATTTTCTTGTTTGATCATCTTGTCGGTGCTTTATTCGATTCCGGCACATCACATTCGTTTATCTCTACATCATTAGTCGAAACACTGCACTTAAATACTAGTCTCATTGTGAATCCCATTGTACTCTCAAATCCTATTGGTGGGTCGGCTCATTTATCCACGGTTTATAGGGATTTGAGATTGTTTATCTTAGGTGTTGGTTTTGAATGTAATGCTTTTGTGCTTGGTTTCATGGGCTATGGATTGATTCTAGGGATGGATTGGCTAGCCAGATATGGTGCCATCCTAGATTGTGAACGAAGGGTAGTAAAATTGTTGACTCATAGTGGAAAGACCCTTGATATTTCTTGTGATCCTAGAGGATTGGTGACGCTTAGTTATCTTGAGTCTTGACGCATCCATTGATGATTTACATTCTGTTCGTATAGTCCGTGAATATGTTGATGTCTTCGATGAGCTGAGGGGTCTACCCCCAAAACGTGAGATAGAATTTTGTATTTATCTTGTAGACAATGCAAAACCAGTATCTTTGCCAGTACGCCACATGGCTCCTCGTGAGAGGAGGGAGCTCAATAAGAAAGTAGGGGAGTTTCTTGAAAAGGGATTCATAAGACGTAGTATATCGGAGTGGGGTGCTCCAGTAGTATTTGCCACGAAGGCGGATGGATCCTTTAGACTTTGTGTGCACTATAGAGAACTTAATAAGCTTACTAAGAAGAATAGGCACCCACTGACGAGGATTGACGATCTCTTCGATCAGTTAGTTGGTGCCTCAGTGTTTTCACATTCGGAATTAGCCACGGGTTTCCATCAGTTGAGAGTGGCTGAGGATAGCATGGACAAGACTGCCTTTAGGAATTCGGATGGTTTCTATGAGTGGCTTGTAATGCCCTTCGGTTTGACAAACGCCCCCGCATACTTTGTTGATTTGATGAGTAGGGTGTTTAGGGAGTACCTTAATAAATTCGTGGTAGTCTTTGTGGACGACATCTTGATCTTTTCTAAGAGCGAGGAAGAGCATGCCCTACATCTTAGGGAGGTATTGGAGACCCTTCGAGCGCACAACCTTAAAACAAAATTTTCTAAATGTCACTTTTGGAGGAAGGAAGTGCGATTCTTAGGTCACGTGGTTTCCAAAGAAGGGATAGCTGTGGATTCCGACGAAGGTGGTGGCCATCAAAGATTGGAAGGTCCCTAAAAATGCTATCGAGGTGAGGAGTTTCTTGGTGGTTGCCTGGCTACTATAGGAAGTTTATCAAGGACTTCGCAAAGATATCAGCCCCATTAACTCGCTTAACGAAGAAGAACTTAGTTTTCACGTGGGACGTAGATTGTGATGATGCGTTCCAACTTTTAAAGAGAGCTTTGACCACAGCCCCAGTCTTAGTGTTGCCAGATGGGAGTAAGCCATTTACAGTTTATACCGATGCTTGTGGGACAGGACTAGACGCAGTCTTAATGCAAGAGGGGAGGGTAATAGCCTATGGAGGAAGGCAGTTGAGAGTGCATGAGAAAAATTACCCTACTCATGACCTAGAGTTGGCCGCTATTGTTTTCGCGCTTAAGTCTTGGCGCCATTATCTTCTTGGAGAGAAATTCGAATTGTTCACAGACCACAAATCGCTAAAATACTTGTTCTCTCAGAAGGACTTGAACTTAAGGTAGCAAAGGTGGATGGAATTCTTAGCATCCTACGATTTCGAGATAGCATATACCCCTGGCAAGGGTAACTTGGCGGCAAATGCCTTAAGTAGGAAAAGGTTGTCCTTGAGTCCGTTGTTTGTTGAGCGGCGAAGCTTAGACTTCATCTCTATGTTTGAGTTCAGACCTTCCATTGACTTTGTACCCGGTTTGCTAGCATCCTTAGAAGTCAGACCTATGATTTTGGAACAGATTGGTGAGGCACAGCGAGATGACCCACAGTTGGTTGAGTTAGTAGTGAAGCTCATAAAGGGGAGTCATCGTGCCATCTCAGTAGGTATACCCTAGATGATAAGGGTTGGTTACGTAGGGACGGTAGAATATGTGTACCACGAGACGAGAACTTGAGGAAGACCATTCTTGATGATGCACATCGTTCGAAGATGACCATTCATTCCGGCGGGGACAAGATGTACATGGACATGAAACGAGTTTACTTTTGTGCCGGTATGAAGAGGGATGTGACCGAGTTTGTCGCTAGATGCTTGGTGTGCCAACAAGTAAAAGCAGAGCAAAAGAAGCCTAGTGGGTTGCTTCACCCATTGGAGGTCCCACAATGGAAGTGGGAGAGTGTCTTGATGGACTTTGTTGATGGGTTACAAAGATCGAGGAAGGGTAATACGGGAATTTGGGTCGTGGTAGACAGACTTACTAAGAGCGCCCATTTCATTCCCGTAAAGAGTAAGAGGACTGCTCCATGGTTAGCCTCCGTATACATTCGAGAGATAGTTCGTTTATCTCGATCCTATCTTTACTAGTGAATTTTGGAAGAGCTTGCAAGAGGTGGTAGGGACTCAATTATGTTTGAGCACCGCATATCATCCTCAGACGGATGGCCAGACCGAGAGGGTGAATCGTATTCTAGAGGAACTTTTGAGGTTGTGTGTCTTGGACTTCGAGGGTACATGGGAGGAGCATCTTCCTTTAGTGGAGTTCGCATATAATAATGGCTTTCAGTCTAGCATTGGCATGGCACCTTTCGAGGCTCTTTATGGATGGCCGTATCATTCACCTACATGTTGGTGGGAATCTACGGATAAGATCTTACTTGGGTCTAATATGATTAGAGAGACTTCAGAAAAGATCGCTTTGATTCAAAGGAGGATGAAGGCGGCACAAGATAGGAAGAAATCTTACGTGGACAAGAGGAGGACAGATCTTGAGTTTGATATTGGGGACATGGTCTTTATCAACGTGTCTCCATTATAGAATGTTGTTTGCTTTGGGTCCGTTGGGAAGTTAGCACCAAGGTTCGTAGGGTTGTTTCCTATTAAAGAGAGGATTGGACACATGGCGTATAAGGTGGAGTTGCCCGAGAGACTTAGTGGTGTACACGAAGTATTCCATGTATTACATTTGAGGAAGTTCTTGCATGAGACCGCAGAAGTTGTAGAGCCGAGCTTGCTTAGAGAGGTGGAGATAGAGCGTGTTGCGACGATTCGACGAGCTCCTACATGCATTCTTGGGTTGTAGATTAAGAAGTCGAGGAATCGAGAGGTCAAGCTAGTCAAAGTGCAATAGGGAGATGATGAGAGCGACGCTACTTGGGAGACGGAAGAGAAGATGCGTTCATTGTACCTTTTTCTTTTTGAGGGTATGTCTTTTAATTTCTCCTTTATCGCTTAGCTTGTACTTGTTCTATCTTTAGCATGTCCTCTCGCTAGTATCTTTGACCTTTAGATAGGGTAGTCCTATGGTTGAAACATGTGTTTGAGACATGTTATGTATGGTGGATGCGTGTGGATGCATGTGTTTGCTAGTGGTTGCTCGTGGATGCATATACACAAACTTTAGGCACTAGATCGGCTCAGTCACTTTCATATTGCATATTGCTTATAAATGGATGTATTTAGTATAATGAATGTACATTGAATGTGTGTATAATATGATGTTGCATTAAAATGAATGGTTGTGCACACATGTAGTAACGATATGTATAGGGTTCTTTGCATACATGATGGATACATGGCACTATCATTAATTGCATTAAGGAGGTCGGCTGAATCAGTGGACCGCCTGATTTTACATTAGTATACGGACATGTACATACACTATGCATATATACATGAAAAGCATTAGAAATCTTTCTAGGACCATGGTTGCTAGTGGTTGATGGTTGAGTAGATGGATGATTGGATGGTATGATACATTCTTCTTGACTTAGAGATTTCGAGGACAAAATCCTTTAAGTAGGAGAGAATGTAACACCCCGAATTTAGAATTATTGAATTAACTAAATTTAAGAACAATTAACTTTTAAAAGAGGAATGAAGGGAAACGGGTTGCACCATTGCGTTCGTCTCGGAATTCTACATGGAATAGAGTCCAAGATTTCAAAAAACGGAGCCCGGACGAAGGAGATATGGCCCTAGGAAGATTAGAAAAATATATATATTTGAGCAGGCCGACCAGGGAGGTCGACCTCCCATGGGGGGAGGTTGACCATAGTGTCGACCTGGGTACTCCCAGGTCGACCTGTGGGTCGACCTCCCCTTTGGGGGGTCGAACCTGGTTCGTCTAGGTTGCTGGATGGTGCGATTTTTTGGGCTAGGACGATTTTTGATGGTCCAAATTAGTTCTACGGTTAATCCTAAGGCCTAAATAACTTCCTACACATATATATACACCCTAAGACCTAACCCTAATTCATAAATATTATCTATGACACCATTATGCTGTCAAACTCTCACTTAAACCCTAGCCGGCGCCACTAAATCAAATCTCAAGTATTCAACTTCAACTCAAATTAAAGATTAGAGCTTCTACAACAATTCAAGAGGATAAATCAGCAACACTGCAACGTTTCTACACCAATTTCAATGCATAATTCTATTCTTTAACCACTAAAGGTGAGTACGGTAATTTTCACAATATAATTGGATTAAAAGTAACATGATGAGGTTGTAAAGAGGATTCATATGTATGTATGTAATATAAATCTCATCGAAGTTTTCACCTTTCTGATTCATGTCATCATATGCCTACGTTTCCATGTAAAGTTCATACCTTTTATCAGTTTATTCATGTTGAATCTGTCATTATGCCTCTATGCTTGTTTATATGCCTCTTTATTACATGTTTCTGTGTTAATTCCAATTTTCTGTTATTTGATTTTCCTTCTTATCCCTATTCCTTTTATTTTTAGTTCTAGGCTATCTTCGAGCCTATGTTAAAAATACGCGCGAATGCGAATACGTGGGAACGATGGGAATATGTGAAATATGGAAAATTGGATATTATTGGATATTTTGGATAATTGGATAATATGTGAAATTGGCATACTTGGGTATGAATTACACCGAATTGATGAAATTGCCTATAATTATAAATTTGTAATTGAGGCTAATTAATATGTAATTAGTCGCAATTTGGAATAGGCAATATTATAAGCATAATTATATGTTTAATTGGATATACATGACATGGAAATTGGGTATGGGTAAAATACAATTATTAATTAACCTTTGACACGAGGTTAGGCGCAATTGTGGCGTAAGACTGCCCGGAATCGCCCGGCAAATCCAGTTGCCACAATTGGACGCCTAATGTGAGAGGTCAAAGGAATGAATTGTAGGCGTAACGGTTAATGACACGAGGTTAGGCTCAGTTTGTGGCGTAAGACTGCCCGGAACCACCCCGCAAATCCAACGGCCACAAAGTGTTCGGTCTAATGTGGGAGGTCATGCACCGTTCGTCATAAGGATTGAATTAAAGAATACTAACCATAATAAGACATGGGTATGGTTAGAGGGTTAAGTGGGGTATGACATGTAAATATGGATTTAACCGGAATAAGATAAGACATGTAAAATATGACAGTAAGTATGGACTTAACCGTAGCATGTGTAAGACATGGACATTTAAATTAAATGGTTAAGTGGGATAAAAACCTAGTGGGGACCAAGCATAGGTGGGAGGCTTGTGTCGGATGGGGATCCGTTTCAAACAGTAACCTATTTGAGTAACTAATTGGGCCCGGTACTAGGTCGGGATTGGGGCACGCTTACTGGACTTGAATGTAAGAGGTCAAAACGTGAATAGCGGTGGCAACGCAAGTCCAACGGGATCATGTGCGCGCATGGGTCAGGGCTGGTAGGTAAGACATTGTTGCATCGTGTGGGTACGGCCGTGCATTTTTATGTTAGTATCAAGGTTGCCACTTTGGGGAGTGATATACCCCACTGTGGGGCCAGCACTGGTGCCTACAGGGTTTAGGGAGCCGATCGAATGGGTAGAGTAAGGGAACCTTAGCGGTGGTAGGAGCAAGCCGTGTAAGGACCCGTAACTTCCCCGGTAAGGAAAGAGCGGATACTTTGAGGACGAGACAAATCGAAACACAAACAGAAGAACATTTCATTGTATATTACAACAATTCCATCAGAATACAAGAATATACTGAGTACGAATAAATATTACACAGAAAATATGAGAGATTTAAACTACATTTAAATACATTACATAGCAGCGGAAAATAATACAATACACAACTAGAAGTAATACACGGATACAGAGCTTTCCGAGTATCGTTCCAGCTGTAAATCAGGATCCTGTGAATATAAATGTGCAAAACCAAAACTACTAGCTACCCGTGCGGAAAATGAGGGCACCTAGAGTTTAGGTTAAAACAATAAACTCCAGGCCAGTCATGTGACTGGTGTGAGAACTAAAACAGTTATTTAAAGCTTCACTTTAAGACAGATATATCAAGGGACCATGCCGTATAACACGGAATGGGTTTCCTCCCAAGAATACCAGTGCATATAACAAAACAGCGCAATGCTTTTTGGAAAAATGAAGCTATTTTAAGACCCAGGTCCTATCACACAATGCAATGCAAGCTGGGGGATAGGGTTTTCCCTTATAATAGCCAAACATGCTTGGTAAGTTTTATAACAAATCATTTGATACTAATATAAGTGTATAGTGTATAAAACAATTTCAATCATAAGTATCAATCATAGACGGCATGGGTACCATATATCATGTCGCCAGTATTAGGCTCTACAATCAAAACCGCAAAGTCACGTATTGGAAGTTGGATTTCCATCTGTGAACCGAGGCAAAAGACATACCACGATTGTGACGTTACCACGAAATCCGGTAGGCTTTGTAACCATCCCTTCATCCTCCAGTACAGCAGGTAAATCCCACCGCGGCTCACAATCGTAACGACCCAAAAAATCTGAACCAATTTAAAATTTTTAAATTGGCTATTTTGGAGGATTTTAAATATTTAAAATAAATATTTTAAATAATAACGATGAAAAGTAAGTTTGAATCGACGTTTGAAAATAAATATAATTAATTCTAATTATAAACAAGGCCTGAAATGGCGTGGTAGTTTCAAAATTTGAATTCAAACTTTGCCTGACTGTACCAGGTTCAGAACAAAACGGATTTGAGTGAAACAAAAAATATTTAAATCTGTTAGTGAATATCTTTCTAAAGAATCTGAAAAATCGAAGTTTCATAGCAGGAATCAAAAGTTATGGCCAAATGAATTTTCAGAAAGGTCGCTATAGAGTTTATATAGCCCGTGAAAATGGCCATTTTGCAAACGACCTCGGAATTCGATGAAACCACTTTTGTTGGATCCGGGATGTTTAATTATTGCTAGGTTTCAAATTTCATAATTTTTGAAGCTTGTATGTGAGTGTGGCAAAGGAAAATATGTTTGGTCGATTTCTATTAAATTGGATCGACCAGAAAAGGGCCATTTTTCAAATGACCTCATAATTTGACAAAATTAGTTTTTTTGGGACCGTATCATCAAAACATAGTTAGATTTATTTTTCGGGAATTTTTAGAATCAGTATATTGTCCCAGCAAATTGGAATGTACGTTCAAATTAAATATTGAATGTTTTATATTTTAATTTGAAGAAAACTGACTGAAACATTCGAATGGGCATTCGAAACATACCCATTGTGTTTGGAATAGGGGTATTTGGCTGGGGACGACAATCGTTGGGTTTGGATTGGTGTTCGTGTGTGAAAGAGGGTATTTTAGAAATCTAAAAATACATAAATTAATAAAAAAATATCATTGGTCAAACTATTCTTTCTCTCTCCCCGACAACAGCCGATCGACGACGGAAAGCATCCAAACCTTCCCCCTCCGATTCCTCCTCCTACATGCAATAAAACACCATGCTCCTTTGGAGATTTTTGTAGTGCTATCAACGATCTTTAAATCCATATATAGTTTGTATTTTTTCGTGACCTGTAGAGCTCTAATCGAGCTCGGAGAGTTCGGGGCTTTCAGCCGCCGCCGCCGGCAGCTGGCACCACCGAGTGGGCCCACTTCCCCCAGCGCCTGAGAGCCTCTCCTCCCCCTTCGACACTGCATCGCCCGATCCTCTTCAAGCTTCACGGATTTCGAGTAAAATCGAAACATAGTTTTGAACGAAACAACTGAGGTACGGTTTAAATTATTTTAAACTGTTCTATAGCACTTTAAAGCACTGTAGTTTTAGATTTCATTGTAAAAATCATATCTTTTTCATTTGTTGACGAAATTCAGTGAAATAAGAGACAGTGGACTCGTGTGGACGTCTTCTACATTCTAGAAGAGACCGCATATTTTTCTGAGCCTTCTGCTGTTTTTGGTGGAGTGGAACCCAATGTGAGAATTCTGAATTATAAACGATATGAAAACGACGATGTATAAAATATATAGTCGATGTATGAGTTATATAAGCATTGTACACCACATGTATAAGCGTTGTATAAGTTGTACGGTCGATGTATAAGTTATATATGCATTGTAAAAATTATATATGTGCTGAATAGAAGTGAAATTTACTTATATAAATATATACACATATATATATATATATATATGTGTGTGTGTGTGTGTGTGTGTATATATATATACGCCCCTCGTCCACAAACCATGGACGATATTCGTTATTTATTGGTTGTGATTGGTGTGAAAATTGGTTGATAGCGAATGGTTGATTAGAATTGTTTGTGGTTGAAATTGATTGATAGTGGTTGAAAACTACCCGTTTGTGGTTGAGAATTATTTGATTGAAACCACATAGGATTAGTTTGTGGAAAATGAAAAAAATATACATGCCGCCTGCGTGCAAACTAGATGCATGAAATCCCCATTGTCAAAAGCTGCGAGGCTTTAAGGTAGAGCGAGGAGCCGTACTAGGGACGGCCCCGGTTTTAACTACCCTGCCGTTATGCTGGCGAAATTTTGAATAATATTCATGTGTTAGAATTATTTTCATGTGTTGAAACTATATTCGTGTGTTGAACAGAAAACAATCTTGTGTTGAATAGAAATTCATTCGTTGAATAGAAATTCATGTGTTGAATGGTATTCGTGTTTAAAATAAATTGTTTTATACTAAAAATCATATTTTTATCACTTATATGAACTATATAAAATAGTCGTGTTTTGAAATAAATTGTTTTATAATAAAAATCATATTTTTATCATCTATATGAACTATATAAAATAGTCGTGTTTTGAAATAAATTGTTTTATAATAAAAATCATATTTTTATCATCTATATGAGCTATATAAAATAGTCGTGTTTTGAAATAAATTGTTTCACAATAAAAATCACATTTTTATTATATACATGAATTGTTAAAAATATTGAAGTGTCTAAATAAATGTCTGTTGGATAAAAATATCATTTTTATCAAATGTATGAAAAGAATATGGTTTTGAAATCGAATAATCGATTATATATATATATAATCAAAATATATCGAATAACGAAGTTGCAGTTCGTGTTTTGAAACCATGATTTCAAACGATTAGTGTGGGAGATCCGACCATCGGATTTTGCCGACACCAAAACCGTTGGGTTCGCCTTGGAAATATCTTTCCAACGGCACCAACTTTGTAAAGATCCAATGGTTGGATTGTCTAGAATGTTTAATTCAAATCTGAAGAAAAACAGCATCAGAATCGGTTATATATATATATATATATATATATATATAATTATATTAAATCGAATAACGACGCTGAAGTTCGTATTTGGAAATCGAAACTTCAAACGAGTGTACCGAGAGATCCGACCGTCGGATTTTCCCAAAACTGGAACCGTTTAATTCATTTTGAAAAGATCTTTCTAATGATGTAAAATTTGTGAATATCCAATGGTTAGATTTTCAGATATGTGTAAATCAAATATGAAGAAAAACAGCGCTACGGCCGCGTTATGGCCCGAATCGTCGTATGAATAAATTGGCTATAAATAAATAAATAAAAATAGCAATAAATCGTTATAAAATATTATAAAAGATATGGAATGTGAAATTTAGAAACTAATTGAAGGTTAGCTAAGTCGAATGGTTTCCTGGGTTTTGATCTGATGTTGGTTTCGGCCTTCAGGGTTAATATTTGGGAAATCGTTCTCTTACTATTTTATGGCTAGTGAATAATGAATTGGAATGAAGCGTACATTGTGTTCGTGTAGCACTTGTTAATTATATACGCGAGTTTCTCAGAAAGACCGGGTTTATCCGACTCTGAATAACTGAATCGACGATAAGAAGTCGATGATGAAAACGGTGGTTGAAGACTGGAGATCTTCACCTCGTTTGGATGGTAACTGATGTCCTGATTGGGAGGCATCCCGAAATATGGATAATGAGTGGTGATCGTCCAGACGTACGTGGAGATCGATGGGTATGCGAGATATATAGTGCCTCCGGTTTCGTTCAGACCCAGAACGGACTTGCAAATGGACTGTGTGTCTGACACTGGATTTCATTCTGTGTGATTGATAGCCATCAGTTGCATGGTGTGAATTGCCTGTGTGGCATGCTAAGATGCAGTGATCAAGGCTTCTATTGAAAAGAAAAGTCTTGTGGTTGATGATCAGAGCACCGCCTATGTGGCGCGGCTTTGTGTATAACGTGAATTCGCCAGCCTAACACACCGGTATGAACCAGAAACGGGAGAGGACCTCAGGGAGGTCATGCGTTTCCTTCTAGCTAGAGGTGATGTCAGTGCTTGAACTGGATGACATTTATATTATTTTCACCTATGTGGTTGTTGCTGTTGCGAGGCGCCTCAGATATATCGGTCGATCTGGGACCGATGGAGTCATTCGTTGGCTCACTTACGCCCCAAAGGGCGGGGAAACGCAGAGTTCAGGAATTTTAATCCACATCGGTAGGCCGGCCCTGACGATCCGAAGGCTTGACTGAGTACTTTCCTGAGGCTCGGGCTAGACAGTCTCAAATTCGGTAAGGACTATCTTTTGCCTTTGTTCATGACGGAAATCCAATTTCCAAATACGTGACTGTGCGGTTTTGATTGAATACCTATATATGGCGACATAGTGGTATGGGGCATTAATGCCGTCTATGATTGATACTTATGATTTGAAATTGTTTTTGAAAACATATAAACACTAGAAATAATATCAAATTCTTTTTTTTATTCGTGTCAAGCATATTTTGGCCATTATAAGGTAAAAACGCTATCCTCAGGTTTGCATTGCATTGTGTGATGGGAATTGAGTCTTATAATGGCCTCATTTTATAAAAAAACATTGCGATGTTTTAAAAGATTTACTTGTTTTAAAGCACTGGCAATCCAGTGGTGTAAACCCGTTCCGCGAAAATGGCGTGGTCCTGTGATTAGCTATATTATAAAATGTGTTAAGTAGATTTCTCATACCAGTCCCATGACTGACTCGTAGTTTGTTTCACTTGCAAACTTGGGTGCCCCTTTTTCTACACGGGCAGCCTTGTATTCAGGTTTTAGTTGGCTCTTTCTGGATAGCTGGAGCTGAAGATGGATTCTATCATTTATCTCTTTTTATGCTGTTCAGCTCTTATTGTACATATTATGTTTGTTTCCGCTGTAGACATTTATGTATAGCTAAACTGTATTTGTACAAAGTATGATCTTGTATACTGTGTAACTCTAATGATTTCGTTTATCCAGTGTATTATTTGTTAATGATCTGGTGTATTTATTTATTTCTGTTCTGCTATTATCCGTTTATGTGTTATTTCCAAAGATTACCCTTGCTGCCGTCTGTACGGGGTTTGGGGTCGTCTCAACGTGGTGTCAGAGCTTTGGTTAAGCTAAGCTTTGGTATATAACACATTAACGCACTCGTCAGAGATAGAATCAGTTGTGTTCTAGGACGGGTAACTCAATACAGATAGGATTAGTAATATCCTAGTACGAGTATAGCAGAATCAGAATGACTCATTAGAGATGGGGTCAGAAATGCCCCAGAACGAGTTGAGAGCTATATGTTTATAAATATCGTATTTGTGATTATATATAGCCTGGTTTTAGAAATATGATTTTTGAATATAAAGGATATATATTTGGAAAGTAAAAGTGTATATGAATTAATAGATACATTTTTGAAAAGTTAAAAATAAATTGACTGATGTTTGTGTTGTGTGATAGTGGATATAATTAATTAAATTATTAGACCGATAGTTAATTTAATCAATAAGAGAATGAATGGTAGAATTTATTCGATTAAATCACACATTGAACTGATTTAAAAGTAGATAGAAATATATACATATGCATTATATATGTTTGAACATGTAAATGGATTAGCTGTTGATTAAAGAATTTATTTGCGTGCCCGACAAATAGGTAAACATTAATGAGTTGGATGCGAAATATTATTATGTCAACTCCTGTGAATGCCATTGGATGCGGAGTGCTGGTTGTTCTGTGTGTAATAATAAACGTCGCCATAGGTTAATAACAATTAATTTTGAACTACACCACATGACATACTTCTTGAAGATAGGCATACTTCATCATATACCACATATGAATTTGGAGCTTGTGTGACGAGGTTGAAGATTTACCATACGAGCGAGAGGCTTGTATGGCGATGACTATAAATTACAGGTTGAACTGATGACTGATATGGACCATATAAAATATAATGGTAAATTGCCAGATTAATAAAAAAAACCACACGGGTCTGGAGTTGACAATAATCACGTATCTCTAGTTATTAGATATGGCACATGGATTATTTATTTCCCACACGGGACGAGGTGACGAGAATTTATTCTCTGGAGTAATTAAAAATACACACTCCCTCAGGCTTAGACAGGGTGATGAGAATTAATTCTCTGGAATTATTATCTATACACACTCCCCTGTAAACACCAGAATATATCACTATAAATATGTGTATGCTTTATAGGATTTATTGGGTACCTAATACGGCCCAATAAATTTCCAAACCCCTCCCCGTACAAAGGTTGTTATGGCGAAATTTTTCGAAAATTCCAGGTGTTAGCCAATTTTTTGAAGAATTTAAAATTCTCAGAAACTGAAAAGTTGGAGAATGGAAGCTAGATTTGAAGTAGAGTTAATTAATCAAACCACTGTCGACTTTGTTGCTTTTCGGGGATGAAAAGTTTTAAGTGGGGGAGATTGTAACGACCCGAAAAATCTGAACCAAATTAAAACTTTTAATTTGGCTATTTTGGTGGATTTTAAATATTTAAAATAAATATTTTAAATAATAACGACGAAAAGTAAGTTTGAATCGACGTTTGAAAATAAATATAATCAATTCTAATTATAAACAAGGCCTGAAATGGCGCAGTAGTTTCAAAATTTGAATTCAAACTTTGCCTGACTGTACCGGGTGCAAAACAAAACATATTTGAGTGAAACCAAACATATTGAAATCTGTTAGTGAATATCTTTCTAACGAATCAGAAAAATCTATGTTTCACAAGTGGAAGCAAAAGTTATTGCCAAATGAATTTTCAGAAAGGTCGCTATAGAGTTTATGTAGCCCGTGAAAATGGCCATTTTGCAAACGACCTCGGAATTCGACGAAACCACTTTTGTTGGATCCAGGATGTTAAATTATTGCTAGGTTTCAAATTTCATAATTTTTGAAGCAAGTATGTGAGCGTGGAAAAGGAAAATGTGTTTGGTCGATTTCTATTAAATTGGATCGACCAGAAAAGGGCCATTTTTCAAACGACCTTAGAATTTGACGAAACTATTTTTGTTGGGACCGTATCATCAAAAGATGGCTAGATTTATTTTTCTGGAATTTTTAGAATCAGTATGTAGCCCCGACAAATTGAAATATACGTTCAAATTAAATATTGAATGTTTTATATTTTAATTTGAAGGAAAACTGACTGAAACAATTGAATGGGCCTTCGAAACATATCCCATTGTGCTCAGAATAGGGGTATTTGGCTGGGGACGACAGTCGTTGGATTTGGATTGGTGTTCGTGTGTGAAAGAGGGTATTATAGAAATTTAAAAATATATAAATTAATAAAAAAATATCATTGGTCAAACTATTCTTTCTCTCTCCCCGACAACAGCCGATCGACGACGGAAAGCATCCAAACATTCCCGCTCCGATTCCTCCTCCTACACTCAATAAAACACCATGCTCCTTTGGAGATTTTTGTAGTGCTATCAACGTTCTTCAAATCCATATATAGTTTGTATTTTTTCGTGACCGGTAGAGCTCGAATCGAGCTCGGGAAGTTTGGGGCTTTCAGCCGCCGACAGCTGGCACCACCGAGTGGGCCCACATCCCCCGGCGCTTGAGCGCCTCTCCTCCCCCTTCGGCACTGCGTAGCCGGATCCTCTTCAAGCTTCATGGATTTCGAGTAAAATCGGAACCTATTTTTGAACAAAACAGCTGAGGTACAATTTAAATTATTTCAAACTGTTCTATAGCACTTTAAAGCGCTACGGTTTTTGATTTCATTGTAAAAATCACATCTTTTTCGTTTTTGATGAAATTCAGTGAAACAAGAGACAGTAGACTCATGTGGACGTCTTCTACATTCTAGAAGAGACCGCATATTTTTCTGAGCCTTCTACTATTTTTGGTGGAGTGGAACCCAATGTGAGATTTCTGTATTATAAAGGATATGAAAACGACGATGTATAAATTATATATTCGATGTATGAGTTATATAAGCGTTGTTCACCACATGTATAAGCGTTTTATAAGTTGTACGGTCGATGTATAAGTTATATATGCATTGTAAAAATTATTTATGCGTTGAATAGAAGTGAAATTTACTTATATAAATATATACATATATATATATACGCCCCTCGTCCACAAACCGTGGACGATATTTATTGGTTGTGATTGGTGTGAGAATTGGTTGATAGCGAATGGTTGATTAGAATTGTTTGTGGCTGAAATTGATTGATTGTGGTTGAAAAATACCCGTTTGTGGTAGAGAATTATTTGGTTGAAACCACATAGGATTAGTTTGTGGAAAATGAAAAAATATACATGTCGCCTGCGTGCGAACTAGATGCATGAAATCCTCATTGTCTAAAGCTGCGAGGCTTTAAGGTAGAGCGAGAAGCCGTACTAGGGACAGCCCCGGTTTTAACTACCCTGCGGTTATGCTGCCAAAATTTTGAATAATATTCATGTGTTAGAATTATTTTCATGTGTTGAAACTGTATTCGTGTGTTGAACAGAAAACATTCATGTGTTGAATAGAAATTAATTCGTTGAATCGAAATTCATGTGTTGAATGGTGTTCGTGTTTGAAATAAATTATTTTATAGTAAAAATCATATTTTTATCACTTATATGAACTTTATAAAATAGTCTGTTTTGAAATAAATTGTTTTATAATAAAAATCATATTTTTATCATCTATACGAACTATATAAAATAGTAGTGTTTTGAAATAAATTGTTTTATAATAAAAATCATATTTTTATCATCTATATGAGCTATATAAAATAGTCGTGTCTTGAAATAAAATTTTTTACAATAAAAACCACATATTTATTATATACATGAATTGTTGAAAATAGTGAAGTGTCGAAATAAATGTCTGTTGGATAAAAATATCATTTTTATCAAATGTATGAAAAGAATATGGTTTTGAAATCGAAGAATCGAATATATATATATATATATATATATATATATAATCAAAATTTATCGAATAACGAAGCTGCACTTTGTATTTTGAAACCCTGATTTCAAACGGTTTGTTTGGGAGATTCGACCATCGGATTTTACAGAAACCGAAACCGTTGGGTTCGCCTTGGAAATATCTTTTCAACGACACCAACTTTGTAAAGATCCAACTGTTGGATTGTCTAGAATGTTTAGTTCAAATCTGAAAAAAAAACAGTGCCAGAATCGACTATATTTATATATAAAAAAATATAATTATATTAAATCGAATAACGATGCTGCAGTTCGTATTTGGAAATCGAAACTTCAAACGAGTGTACCGGGAGATCCAACCGTCGGATTTTCCTGAAACTGGAACCATTGGATTCATTTTGAAAAGATCTTTCTAATGATATTAAATTTGTGAAGATCCAACGGTTAGATTTTCAGGTATGTATAAATCAAATCTGAAGAAAAATAGCGCTATGGCCGCGTTATGGCCTAAAGCGTCATTTGAATAAATTGGCTATAGATAAATAAATAAAAATAGCAATAAATCGTTATAAAATATTATAAATGATATGGAATGTGAACTTTAGAAACTAACTAAAGGTTAGCTAAGTCGAATGGTTTCCTGGGTTTTGATCTGATGTTGGTTTCGGCCTTCGGGGTTAATATTTGGGAAATCGTTCTTTTACTAATTTACGGCTAGTGAATAATGAATTGGAATGAAGCGTATGTTGTGTTTGTCTAGCACCTGTTAATTATATACGCGGGTTGCTCAGAAAGACTGGGTTTATCCCATTCTGAATAACTGAATCGACGATAAGAAATCGAAGATGAAAACGTTGGTTGAAGACCGGAGATCTTCACCTCGTTTGGATGGTAACTGATGTCCTGATTGGGAGGCATCCCGAAATATGGATAATGAGTGGTGATCGTCCAGACGTACGTGGATATTGATGGGTATGCGAGGTATACAGTGCCTCCAGTTTCGTTCAGACCCAGAACGGACTTGCAAATGGACTGTGTGTCTGACATTGGATTTCATTCTGTGTGATTAATAGCCATAAGTTGCATTGTGTGAATTGCTTATGTGGCATGCTAAGATGCAGTGATCAAGGCTTCTGTTGAAAAGCAAAGTCTTGTGGTTGATGATCAAAGCACTGCCTGTGTGGCGTAGCTTTGTGTATATGTAATGGCGCGTTTTGTTAGCTGTCGAATAATTAATTTATTTAATGATTTATATATCGATTTGGCGATATCGATAACTTAAAGTACAAAGTTCGAACTTATAATTTATAATTATAATTAAAATCGAGCTCGAAAAGGCGCTGCCGTTCGTAAATTGACGATTCGAACTTCAACTGAGTGTACAAGATTCGTTTTAAATCGGATTTCTGTGAAACAAGAAACGTGTGGAGCTGGTGGAGTATATTTTTCATATGGAAGAGAAAAATCGAGATTTCATCGTGTAGATTTTGAGTTATGTCCAAATCAAATTTCTGAAAAGTCGCTGTAGAGTTCCTTTATAATTTGCGACGCTTTACTTACGTTATAAAAGAGTTTTCAATATATTTGAATATCGGGTTTGAATTTAGACAAGGTTCTTTTGGGAAGTAGTGATAATTTAATATTTAGAATTTTACTGTAATTTTTAATTAATTAAATAAGCAACTTTTTTATTTGAAGTATTTCGCACCCTGAAATCAACATTTTTGAAGTTTCAAAATATAAGGCCACCTACCGATATTATTATATTTTTGGAATTCTGGCACATCGCTGATTACAACAGTATTTTCATATCTGTCGATGGCAACCCATAAGTAAGCAGGAGTTTATGTAATGGGTGTGTTTCATTTACAGTTAGCAGATTTTACAATTTTAAACTGAAATGTGGACGGTAGAGAGACATGTAATAGTAGTAGGAGCCAAACAAAAACCAGTGAACAAAAAAATAAAACATGTGGAAGCTAGATTACCCAAATACAAACCTATGGCCTAGGGAGAACCACGCAATCAAATAAATCCCCTATATAATAATCTTAATGTTTCAAAACCTAATTTATCTTCCTCTGGTCAAACAAATAAGCGCCGTGGCTTTTGTTTCTTCCACTAATGAGTTCGGTCTTCAAAAGAATTCAACAACAATTAGAATAAAACCCTATAAATCCAACGGTGTATAAATTCGAGATGCAGGCATGTCTCTCTACGTTTCTGGATAGGTTTTGTTACATTCGAACCCATTACAGTTCGCATGTTTTAGATACAGCGAAACTAGGGCTGATGAATTCGAGAATTTGAGCATCAATATGAGATTTTGATGTGGTACTTGAGTCCATGAGGGAAAAACCGCTTGAGTTTGCAAAGTATTGGAGTATTCAGTGAAGGATAAAATCGGTGGTTTCTTTGATGTCGCGATGCCCATACGGTGATGGAGTTCGACAGTTTTGGGTTGGAGACGTCTGGTTTTTTTTGCAGTGGACTATTTTGGTAGGATTCAGGGGATGCTCGATGGAGTTTGGCGAGAAGCGTCGCCATGGCAGATGGGTTCAGACTAGAGTTCCGTTTTGCTGAGGGATGATGGTCAGGCTCGATTGGGGTAGAGGTCTGTCTAGTCGAAGCAGCGAGCACCTGCTGGCATCGGAGAGGGATCCGATGATTGGTGAAGGTAGCTACGGCAGAGGGAGTTTGGTGTTCGAAGTTGTCTGAGTGGATAAATATTTGGGATTTGGGGAAGTAGTCTGAACGGGGTTTTCAGGAAGAAAGGATAAACAGGTCAGCGGGTTTTAAATTTGTCCATGGGCCAAGGAAATAAAGGGTGAGGCCCAATAGGGAAATTAAATCTCTAAGTTTTTATTTAAATTCATGTTATAATTTGTAAATGTCATAACTTGAGCGTACCTTATCAGAATTGAGCAAAACAAGATCCGATGGGACCGTATGGACGAGGGCTTCACAATGAAGCTGACTGGGAGTGAATCCGAGCTCGTTACAATTTACGGCGAAATAAACTGTTTGATTCAAATCAAATAACAGTTTATCGTTCTTTAACGATGAACTGCAAAAGTGAGTAAATCTCACAAACTCTAAACAGTTTTATTTTCACGTTGTATTCTTAGAACTGATAAAATATTGTCTGTTTGACTGTGTGTTGATTGTTTGCTTGAACTACTAGTCAGTTAGTAGAGATTTTATATATATATTTACGTATGTATATATACATATAAAAACCGTCAAATAGTTATATGTTGATTCTGTTTATCAGAATATTATACTGGTGTTGTTTAACATCTGTGGATGCAGGGAAACAGGTTGGAGGAATCCAACTGGATTCCTCAACAGTTATTTTATTGTTTTTCATATATTGTGATATATGATGTGTTATGAAAACTTTTATTGATTTCATATGTTTAAATGATACCGATCATTGTTATACGACACGTTAAACACCGTAGGTGATACTAGAATGTAAAAAGGGAATTTTCAATGTTTAGATTGAAAATAAATCTTATTTATAAAATCGATAGGATTTTATAAAATGAAAACATTTATTTATTTAGGAAATAAATAAAGGAACATTTATTTAGATTATAAATAAATGGAATAAAGGAATATTTATTAAGGGAATAAATAAAGGAACACTTGTTCGGAAAATAAATAGAATTATACAAGGATAGATTTAAAACACGTGCTTCGCACACGGTATAACACGATATGGATTTAAATGAGATATTAAATAGGAAATCTGTTTTAAACAGATAAATTGAAGTAGATTAATTTATAAATAATGTTTTATAAATTAAATAAATTATTTATCGTTGATAAATGGAATATATATATAAGTCTGGACTTATATAGAGAAGTAGAAACGTTATGAAAAGGACATTTATAAAGTGAAGAACCATTACTAAAAGTAAATCTTTATAAATGGATAAACGTTGTAAAAAGTAAATCTTTATAAATGGATAAACGTTGTAAAAAGGAAATCTTTTGAAATGAATAAACGTTAATGAAAGGAGTTGATCGAATTTAGTTATTCGACATGAGTTATTCAAATTTGATATTTGAATAGGGTTAAACCCATTAGAGTGATTCGAATTTCTCATTCGAATAGAGTTAAAAAAAAGTAATTGGTTAGGTTAACCAAAGCAAGTTAGTCGAGTAAATCAAAGTAATTGGTTAAGTTAACCAAAGTAAATTAGTTAAGTTAAACTAAGCGGTGAATCAAAGTGAATTTGTTAAGTTAAACTAAATGATTAATCGATGTGAATTAGTTAGGATTAATCGATGTGAATTAGTTAAGTTAAACTAAAGGATTAATCGATGTGAATTAGTTAAGTTAACTAAGTGGTTAATCGAAGTAAATTAGTTGAGTTAAACTAAGTAAACCGGCTAGAGTTAATCAACGTGAATTAACTAAGTTAAACTAAGTGGATTAGTTCAGTTAATCGAGACAAGTAAATCAAGTTAGGGTAAACCATTTGAGTTAACCAGTTAGAGTTAACCATTTGAGTTAACCAGTTTGAGTTGATCAGTTAGAGTTGATCAGTTAGAGTTGACCAGTTAAAATTGACCAGTCAGAGTGGATCAGTTAGAGTTATCCAAGTAGAGTTAATGGAGTAGAGTTGTCGAATATCACATATCCGAAGTAGAGTTATCGAATATAGGGTATTCGAGAGAAGAATAATCGAATATAGTTTATTCGAGTGGAGAAATCAAATGTTATTCATTTGAGAAGAGTTATCGAATATAGTTTATTCGAGTGGAGAAATCAAATGTTATTCATTTGAGAAGAGTTATCGAATATTATTCATTCGAAGAGTTAATCCGAAGGAGTTATTCGAAGTTAGTTAATCCAAAGGAGTTATTCGAAGTTAGCTAATCCAAAGGAGTTATTCGAAGTTAGTTAATCCAAAGGAGCTAGTCGAAGAGTTAATCGAATATAGTTATTCGAAAGAAGGTGTTAATCGAATATAGTTATTCGAGTAATGTTAAAAGAGTTAATCGAATTTAGTTATTCGAAATGAGTTATTCGAATTAGATATTTGAATAGAGTTAAACACATTAGAGTGATTCGAATTACTTATTCAAATAGAGTTAAACACGTAAGAGTTAATTGAATATTAGTTATTCAATTAGAGTTAAATCGAATTTAGTTATTCGAAAGGAGTTAATCAATTTGAGTTAAGTTAATCGATTTGAATTTAAGTTGAATCGAAATGGAGTAAATCGATTAGAATTAAGTTAATCGAGTTAGAGTAAATCGAATATTGGTTATTCGAAGGTAAGTTATTCGAATTAGTTATTCGAAGGTAAGTTATTCGAATTAATGGATCCAAAGGAGTTAGTCGAATATTAGTTATTCAAATAGAGTTGAAGGAGTAATCGATTTTAGTTTGATCGAAAGGAGTTATCGATTAGTAAATCGAAAGGAGATTTTCGAATATAGCATATTCGAAAGAAAGAGATCGAATATTGTTTATTCGAAAGAGAGAGATTTCGAATATGAGTTATTCAAAGAGTGATAATCGAATATAGGTTATTCGAAGAAGAGTTAATCAAATAAAGATTACTCGAAAGAGAGTTATACGTCGAATTCGATTATAGCGATTTCGGGAAAGAACTATTTACTTTCCAGGGTTTAAATCAAGATTTAGTTATTGATTTAGAAATTAGGTGTCTGTTAAATTATTCGAGTTAGGAAATAAAATATATAGGGGTAGGAATTATAACGTTATAGTTATAATCAAACACTTTCATATAAGAAGTAGATTCGTAACCTGAATCCGAGAATTTGCGTAAACAGATGATTGGAAAAAGAGAGTGACGAGCTTCATCTATTTCACAGTAAAGGACGTTGTTCAATTAAGGTCTGAGAGGTAATTATACCCCAACTTGATTGACTTCAGAATTGACAAAGGAATAGTTGTGGTTCGATCTAAAAGGTTGATTTGGAATAAAGCTAAGGAATAAGCGATAAATGGATTAAGCGAAACGATATTTTATACAACGTTCATTGGAAATCCGTAAATGAGTTTTGGAAACGTTTTCCAAATATAGTCAGATATGTTTTCTAAACATAGAAAATGAAATGTTTTCATGATAAGAATTTAAGAAATAGAGTTAAGCAAATTCAGAAACTAACTGGAGAGGGTAAGTTGAACGGTTTTCTAAGTGACGATCTGATGTTGGTTTCGACCTTCCGGATTGATACTTAGAGAATTGTTCTCATACTAGTTACAGTTAGGGACTGATAGTTACGAAATAATTGTGATGTAAAAATAAGCTATGGAAATGTTTTCCAATGATTAATAACATATATTTTCTAAATATATGAAATAAGGAAATATGAACATGTGATGATTGATCGATCGAATTTCCATTTGGAAATAAGATCGTTGTTTGTACACCGACATGTTTTCATTTGATAGTTGAATCACAGACTATCAAAGTTTTTACCATTTTAACGTTGTTAATATGGAGAGACCAGTTGGATTATTATCCAAAGAACCACTCTGTATCGGCATAAGCGTTGCGAGCAATATCTGCCAAAGATAAATTGAAGACGGAGTAAAGTGCAAGGGCTGTTGTATAAGTCTTAGATAACAGTGACTAAGATGGATATACTGAATAGTGCCTTCGGTTTGTCCAGTCCCAGGACAACGTATATGGAAGAAGGTCTGACAGAGTATATCCAATGGATCGCATAAGTTGATCTGTTCAAACGTATTCACGTTTGGTGGCGGAGGAATTCGTTTCTCTTAGCTGTATACCCGTGTTATTTTTGGATAAGTCAATTTGTGATTTGGCGGGTATGACGATGTGGCATTCAAAGTGAATGGTGATCGGATGTTCTGAAGATAGACGTAGCTTCTAGCCTCACACCGGGAAGTAACAAAAGTTGGGCTAGGCAGCATGGCTAGTTGGGTCATTCCCAAGCAGGGTGTATTGTCACCGATCTAGGGAATATCCATATTTATACTTCTTTTTGATTCTGTATCTTCGGATGACGGTTTGATGGCCTACAACCGTGGTGGCAATATATTCACGACACTCAAGCTAAATGAGTGAGCGGTCATGTGTGGCCGGGTTGCAAGACGTTCTTGTTGAACCCTGAGTGTATCCCCTCTAGAGTACACTATTCAGAAGGTGCTCCCATACCTTGTCTGTTGGAATCCGTTCTCCGATAAGAGCCCTGCGGTTTATGATTTTATACTATGTATGTAGAACGTGAGATGCAAGCGTTTCTGCTAGATTGATACCTATTTGTACTTAGACATTATTATAATATCACAATGATATTGCTTGTCAAAGTTGTTCAGATACTCATAAGGGAAAAACCTGTTCCGTATTTACGGCGTGGTCTTATGAGATATCCTATACCTGTTTTAAACTATTTTACTCATACCAGTCCCATGACTGACCCGGAGTTTACTTTGTTGTTTTCCCTAAACTCTTGGGTGCCTAAATTTGTACGGGCAGTCAAGTAGTCGGGATTTACAGATATACTTGGAGAGCTTGGAGCAGGAGGCTGCAAGATTCTATAGCTATAGTTATTTCCACTGTGTTGTAAGTGTTGTACTCTGATAAGTGCTATTGTATATATATAACTGTTTACTTCAAAGTTATGTTATATATTATATGTTATTCGTTCCGCTGTGAGATTCGTGTTACTCTGATGATTCTGATGTTCTTCTTATTCTTCTATTCTATTAGTTCTATCTTTTCTTTCTCACCTTCTAAATTCTTTCACTAACGTCTCGGAATTTCCGACTCTCGAGGAGTCGGAAATTTCCAGCCGTTACAGTTGGTATCAGAGCTTAAGTTAAGTGATTACCTTGGCTCTGTGGCATAACTCGATAGAGATGGGATTAGTAATATCCTAGATTGAGTTTGAGTGTATATATATGAGCCCGTAATTGTTACTCAATATAAAATGGTTTTATATTGTGGAGACTCATTGGTTGAGTGGCTTATGAATTCTGGTCGATCAGTTGATCCACTGTATCGATAAGGGTTACTAAACACTCGAATACGATGAACCGTCATGGTATGTTTTGAAAGAGGGTAAATGAAATAATTTTTCCCAAAATATATTTGTTTATAGAAGAAATATATATCTTGAAATTATTATAGTATATTGATTGTGTTGGTTGTTATTATAATCGAATAAGATTATAAAAGGGTGAAATGGTTATAAATGACCAATCAGAATTCATATGAATATAATATATGAAATAGATGAATTAAATATGAATTTAAATCAGATTTGGAATTTAAAATAAGGAAATTTTAAGTTCCTGGGAGATTTTGAAAATGTTTTTCAAATTGAAAATGACATAGTATTGAACTCACTTCGATAGCTGGAAAATAGGTTCTGATGATGAATTTAGACATCATCAGTGTTCATTTTCGAGTTCTAAGTGGCGGATTACTACCAAAGGTTTTGTTTTTGAATTGTTTTGAGAAAAACAAGTTGTTTATAAATTCAAAGGTTTTGAATTGGCATTATGATTTCAAATTGATTTGAAAGAAACCCAGGAACTTAAGTTCTGGAATTAAAATTTAGCTAATGAAGTTAAATAAAATAAAATGAGATGGTAAAAATAAATTGAAATTTAACTTGAACCGAGTTAAATAAAATTGAATTGGATTAGAGATAATCTAGAAAGGAACCAAATTGATAAGTCAATAATTTGAAATTTGATATTAGAGTTCGAATGAAATTCGATTTGGATTTGAGGACATGAACTGATTGGAGATCAATTGGAATAGATAACATTGGTATATGTTGAAGTGGTAGCAGATGAAAGGGATAGAGTTGATATGCCCGACAAAAAGGTACGTTTATATCATATATGAGTTTGGGTTTTATGAGCCGAATTGGCAAGCCGCTTGGCTATTTTGATTTCCTTTTGGATTGGAGGAGGCCTAGAGAGGCGAGTTGTGGTATGACGTATTGAGCCGTACAAAGGAGATTACGGCAAAATTTTTCGAAAATTCTAGGCGTTAGAACATTCTCATGATTTATGGAAATTCAGTTAGCCAGAATGAATTAATAATTTAATTGAAAATTAAATGGTTCAGTTGAAACTGGAGTTGAGAAGTAAACTAAAAGATATTTGAATCTAGTTAGTAGAGTTAGTAGCATTTTTCTAACTTAGCAATTTCGAGGACGAAATTATTTTAAGGGGGGAAGTCTGTAATGGCGCGTTTTGTTAGCTGTCGAATAATTAATTTATTTAATGATTTATATATCGATTTGGCGATATCGATAACTTAAAGTACAACGTTCGAACTTATAATTTATAATTATAATTAAAATCGAGCTCGAAAAGGCGCTGCCGTTCGTAAATTGACGATTCGAACTTCAACTGAGTGTACAAGATTCGTTTTAAATCGGATTTCTGTGAAACAAGAAACGTGTGGAGCTGGTGGAGTATATTTTTCATATGGAAGAGAAAAATCGAGATTTCATCGTGTAGATTTTGAGTTATGTCCAAATCAAAGTTCAGAAAAGTCGCTGTAGAGTTCCTTTATAATTTGCGACGCTTTATTTACGTTATAAAAGAGTTTTCAATATATTTGAATATCGGGTTTGAATTTAGACAAGGTTCTTTTGGGAAGTAGTGATAATTTAATTTTTAGAATTTTACTGTAATTTTTAATTAATTAAATAAGCAAATTTTTTATTTGAAGTATTTCGCACCCTGAAATCAACATTTTTGAAGTTTCAAAATATAAGGCCACCTACCGATATTATTATATTTTTGGAATTCTGGCACATCGCTGATTACAACAGTATTTTCATATCTGTCGATGGCAACCCATAAGTAAGCAGGAGTTTATGTAATGGGTGTGTTTCATTTACAGTTAGCAGATTTTACAATTTTAAACTGAAATGTGGACGGTAGAGAGACATGTAATAGTAGTAGGAGCCAAACAAAAACCAGTGAACAAAAAAATAAAACATGTGGAAGCTAGATTACCCAAATACAAACCTATGGCCTAGGGAGAACCACGCAATCAAATAAATCCCCTATATAATAACCTTAATGTTTCAAAACCTAATTTATCTTCCTCTGGTCAAACAAATAAGCGCCGTGGCTTTTGTTTCTTCCACTAATGAGTTCGGTCTTCAAAAGAATTCAACAACAATTAGAATAAAACCCTATAAATCCAACGGTGTATAAATTCGAGATGCAGGTTTGTCTCTCTACGTTTCTGGATAGGTTTTGTTACATTCGAACCCATTACAGTTCGCATGTTTTAGATACAGCGAAACTAGGGCTGACGAATTCGAGAATTTGAGCATCGATATGAGATTTTGATGTGGTACTTTAGTCCATGAGGGAAAAACCGCTTGAGTTTGCAAAGTATTGGAGTATTCAGTGAAGGATAAAATCGGTGGTTTCTTTGATGTCGCGATGCCCATACAGTGATGGAGTTCGACAGTTTTGTGTTGGAGACGTCTGGTTTTTTTTGCAGTGGACTATTTTGGTAGGATTCAGGGGATGCTCGATGGAGTTTGGCGAGAAGCGTCGCCATGGCAGATGGGTTCAGACTAGAGTTCCGTTTTGCTGAGGGATGATGGTCAGGCTCGATTGGGGTAGAGGTCTGTCTAGTCGAAGCAGCGAGCACCTGCTGGCATCGGAGAGGGATCCGATGATTGGTGAAGGTAGCTACGGCAGAGGGAGTTTGGTGTTCGAAGTTGTCTGAGTGGATAAATATTTGGGATTCGGGGAAGTAGTCTGAACGGGGTTTTCAGGAAGAAAGGATAAACAGGTCAGCGGGTTTTAAATTTGTCCATGGGCCAAGGAAATAAAGGGTGAGGCCCAATAGGGAAATTAAATCTCTAAGTTTTTATTTAAATTCATGTTATAATTTGTAAATGTCATAACTTGAGCGTACCTTATCAGAATTGAGCATAACAAGATCCGATGGGACCGTATGGACGAGAGCTTCACAATGAAGCTGACTGGGAGTGAATCCGAGCTCGTTACAATTTACGGCGAAATAAACTGTTTGATTCAAATCAAATAACAGTTTATCGTTCTTTAACGATGAACTGCAAAAGTGAGTAAATCTCACAAACTCTAAACAGTTTTATTTTCACGTTGTATTCTTAGAACTGATAAAATATTGTCTGTTTGACTGTGTGTTGATTGTTTGCTTGAACTGTTAGTCAGTTAGTAGAGATTTTATATATATATTTACGTATGTATATATATATAAACCGTCAAATAGTTATATGTTGATTCTGTTTATCAGAATATTATACTGGTGTTGTTTAACATCTGTGGATGCAGGGAAACAGGTTGGAGGAATCCAACTGGATTCCTCAACAGTTATTTTATTGTTTTTCATATATTGTGATATATGATGTGTTATGAAAACTGTTATTGATTTCATATGTTTAAATGATACCGATCATTGTTATACGACACGTTAAACACCGTAGGTGATACTAGAATGTAAAAAGGGAATTTTCAATGTTTAGATTGAAAATAAATCTTATTTATAAAATCGATAGGATTTTATAAAATGAAAACATTTATTTATTTAGGAAATAAATAAAGGAACATTTATTTAGATTATAAATAAATGGAATAAAGGAATATTTATTTAGGGAATAAATAAAGGAACACTTGTTCGGAAAATAAATAGAATTATACAAGGATAGATTTAAAACACGTGCTTCGCACACGGTATAACACGATATGGATTTAAATGAGATATTAAATAGGAAATCTGTTTTAAACAGATAAATTGAAGTAGATTAATTTATAAATAATGTTTTATAAATTAAATAAATTATTTATCGTTGATAAATGGAATATATATATAAGTCTGGACTTATATAGAGAAGTAGAAATGTTATTAAAAGGACATTTATAAAGAGAAGAACCATTACTAAAAGTAAATCTTTATAAATGGATAAACGTTGTAAAAAGTAAATCTTTATAAATGGATAAACGTTGTAAAAAGGAAATCTTTTGAAATGAATAAACGTTAATGAAGGGAGTTGATCGAATTTAGTTATTCGACATGAGTTATTCAAATTTGATATTTGAATAGGGTTAAACCCATTAGAGTGATTCGAATTTCTCATTCGAATAGAGTTAAAAAAAAAGTAATTGGTTAGGTTAACCAAAGCAAGTTAGTCGAGTAAATCAAAGTAATTGGTTAAGTTAACCAAAGTAAATTAGTTAAGTTAAACTAAGCGGTGAATCAAAGTGAATTTGTTAAGTTAAACTAAATGATTAATCGATGTGAATTAGTTAGGATTAATCGATGTGAATTAGTTAAGTTAAACTAAAGGATTAATCGATGTGAATTAGTTAAGTTAACTAAGTGGTTAATCGAAGTAAATTAGTTGAGTTAAACTAAGTAAACCGGCTAGAGTTAATCAACGTGAATTAACTAAGTTAAACTAAGTGGATTAGTTCAGTTAATCGAGACAAGTAAATCAAGTTAGGGTAAACCATTTGAGTTAACCAGTTAGAGTTAACCATTTGAGTTAACCAGTTTGAGTTGATCAGTTAGAGTTGATCAGTTAGAGTTGACCAGTTAGAGTTGACTAGTTAAAGTTGACCAGTCAGAGTGGATCAGTTAGAGTTATCCAAGTAGAGTTAATCGAGTAGAGTTGTCGAATATCACATATCCGAAGTAGAGTTATCGAATATAGGGTATTCGAGAGAAAAATAATCGAATATAGTTTATTCGAGTGGAGAAATCAAATGTTATTCATTTGAGAAGAGTTATCGAATATAGTTTATTCGAGTGGAGAAATCAAATGTTATTCATTTGAGAAGAGTTATCGAATATAGTTTATTCGAGTGGAGAAATCAAATGTTATTCATTTGAGAAGAGTTATCGAATATTATTCATTCGAAGAGTTAATCCGAAGGAGTTATTCGAAGTTAGTTAATCCAAAGGAGTTATTCGAAGTTAGCTAATCCAAAGGAGTTATTCGAAGTTAGTTAATCCAAAGGAGCTAGTCGAAGAGTTAATCGAATATAGTTATTCGAAAGAAGGTGTTAATCGAATATAGTTATTCGAGTAAAGTTAAAAGAGTTAATCGAATTTAGTTATTCGAAATGAGTTATTCGAATTAGATATTTGAATAGAGTTAAACACATTAGAGTGATTCGAATTACTTATTCAAATAGAGTTAAACACGTAAGAGTTAATTGAATATTAGTTATTCAATTAGAGTTAAATCGAATTTAGTTATTCGAAAGGAGTTAATCAATTTGAGTTAAGTTAATCGATTTGAATTTAAGTTGAATCGAAATGGAGTAAATCGATTAGAATTAAGTTAATCGAGTTAGAGTAAATCGAATATTGGTTATTCGAAGGTAAGTTATTCAAATTAGTTATTCTAAGGTAAGTTATTCGAATTAATGGATCCAAAGGAGTTAGTCGAATATTAGTTATTCAAATAGAGTTGAAGGAGTTATCGATTTTAGTTTGATCGAAAGGAGTTATCGATTAGTAAATCGAAAGGAGATTTTCGAATATAGCATATTCGAAAGAAAGAGATCGAATATTGTTTATTCGAAAGAGAGAGATTTCGAATATGAGTTATTCAAAGAGGGATAATCGAATATAGGTTATTCGAAGAAGAGTTAATCAAATAAAGATTACTCGAAAGAGAGTTATACGTCGAATTCGATTATAGCGAATTCGGGAAAGAACTATTTACTTTCCAGGGTTTAAATCAAGATTTAGTTATTGATTTAGAAATTAGGTGTCTGTTAAATTATTCGAGTTAGGAAATAAAATATATAGGGGTAGGAATTATAACGTTATAGTTATAATCAAACACTTTCATATAAGAAGTAGATTCGTAACCTGAATCCGAGAATTTGCGTAAACAGATGATTGGAAAAAGAGAGTGACGAGCTTCATCTATTTCACAGTAAAGGACGTTGTTCAATTAAGGTCTGAGAGGTAATTATACCCCAACTTGATTGACTTCAAAATTGACAAAGGAATAGTTGTGGTTCGATCTAAAAGGTTGATTTGGATTAAAGCTAAGGAATAAGCGATAAATGGATTAAGCGAAACGATGTTTTATACAACGTTCATTGGAAATCCGTAAATGAGTTTTGGAAACGTTTTCCAAATATAGTCAGATATGTTTTCTAAACATAGAAAATGAAATGTTTTCATGATAAGAATTTAAGAAATAGAGTTAAGCAAATTCAGAAACTAACTAGAGAGGGTAAGTTGAACGGTTTTCTAAGTGACGATCTGATGTTGGTTTCGACCTTCCGGATTGATACTTAGAGAATTGTTCTCATACTAGTTACAGTTAGGGACTGATAGTTACGAAATAATAGTGATGTGAAAATAAGCTATGGAAATGTTTTCCAATGATTAATAACATATATTTTCTAAATATATGAAATAAGGAAATATGAACATGTGATGATTGATCGATCGAATTTCCATTTGGAAATAAGATCGTTGTTTGTACACCGACATGTTTTCATTTGATAGTTGAATCACAGACTATCAAAGTTTTTACCATTTTAACGTTGTTAATATGGAGAGACCGGTTGGATTATTATCCAAAGAACCACTCTGTATCGGCATAAGCGTTGCGAGCAATATCTGCCAAAGATAAATTGAAGACGGAGTAAAGTGCAAGGGCTGTTGTATAAGTCTTAGATAACAGTGACTAAGCTGGATATACTGAATAGTGCCTTCGGTTTGTCCAGTCCCAGGACAACGTATATGGAAGAAGGTCTGACAGAGTATATCCAATGGATCGCGTAAGTTGATCTGTTCAAACGTATTCACGTTTGGTGGTGGAGGAATTCGTTTCTCTTAGCTGTATACCCGTGTTATTTTTGGATAAGTCAATTTGTGATTTGGCGGGTATGACGATGTGGCATTCAAAGTGAATGGTGATCAGATGTTCTGAAGATAGACGTAGCTTCTAGCCTCACACCGGGAAGTAACAAAAGTTGGGCTAGGCAGCATGGCTAGTTGGGTCATTCCCAAGCAGGGTGTATTGTCACCGATCTAGGGAATATCCATATTTATACTTCTTTTTGATTCTGTATCTTCAGATGACGGTTTGATGGCCTACAACCGTGGTGGCAATATATTCGCGACACTCAAGCTAAATGAGTGAGCGGTCATGTGTGGCCGGGTTGCAAGACGTTCTTGTTGAACCCTGAGTGTATCCCCTCTAGAGTACACTATTCAGAAGGTGCTCCCATACCTTGTCTGTTGGAATCCATTCTCCGATAAGAGCCCTGCGGTTTATGATTTTATACTATGTATGTAGAACGTGAGATGCAAGCGTTTCTGCTAGATTGATACCTATTTGTACTTAGACATTATTATAATATCACAATGATATTGCTTGTCAAAGTTGTTCAGATACTCATAAGGGGAAAACCCGTTCCGTATTTACGGCGTGGTCTTATGAGATATCCTATACCTGTTTTGAACTATTTTACTCATACCAGTCCCATGACCGACCCGGAGTTTACTTTGTTGTTTTCCCTAAACTCTTGGGTGCCTAAATTTGTACGGGCAGTCAAGTAGTCGAGATTTACAGATATACTTGGAGAGCTTGGAGCAGGAGGCTGCAAGATTCTATAGCTATAGTTATTTCCGCTGTGTTGTAAGTGTTGTAATCTGATAAGTGCTATTGTATATATATAACTGTTTACTTCAAAGTTATGTTATATATTATATGTTATTCATTCCGCTGTGAGATTCGTGTTACTCTGATGATTCTGATGTTCTTCTTCTTCTTCTATTCTATTAGTTCTATCTTCTCTTTCTCACCTTCTAAATTCTTTCACTAACGTCTCGGAATTTCCGACTCTCGAGGAGTCGGAAATTTCCAGCCGTTACAGTATAACGTGAATCCCCGAGCCTCACACCCCGGTATGAACCAGAAACGGGAGAGGACCTCAGAGCATGCATGCGTTTCCTTCTATCTAGAGGTGGTGTCAGTGCTTGAACTGGCTGACATTTATATTATTTTCAACTATGTGGTTGTTGTTGTTGTGAGTCGCCTCGGATATATCAGTCGATCCGGGACCGATGGAGTCATTCGTTGGCTCACTTACGCCCCAAAGGGCGGGGAAACACAGTGTTCAGGAATTTTAATCCACATCGGTGAACCAGCCCTGACGATCCAAAGGATTTACTGAGTACTTGCCTGAGGCTCAGGCTAGACAGTCTCGAATTCGGTAAGGACTATCTTTTACCTTGGTTCATGACGGAAATCCAATTTCCAAATACGTGACTGTGCGGTTTTGATTGTATACCTATATATGGCGACATAGTGGTATGGGGCATTAATGCCGTCTATGATTGATACTTATGATTTTAATTTTTTTTGAAAACATATAAACACTAGTAATAATATCAAATTCTTTTGTTTTATTCGTATCAAGCATATTTTGGCCATTATAAGGTAAAAACTCTATCCTCCGGTTTGCGTTGCATTGTGCGATGGGAACTGAGTCTTTTAATGGCCTCATTTTTATAAAAAGCATTGCGATGTTTTAAAAGATTTACTTGTTTTAAAGCACTGGCAATCCAATGGAGTAAACCCGTTCCGCGAAAGTGGCGTGGTCCTGTGATTAGCCATATTATAAAATGTGTTAAGTAGATTTCTCATACCAGTCCCATGACTGACTCGTAGTTTGTTTCACTTGCAAACTCGGGTGCCCCTTTTTCTACACGGGCAGCCTTGTATTCAGGTTTTAGCTGGCTCTTTCTGGATAGCTGGAGCTGAAGATGGATTCTATCATTTATCTCTTTTTATGATGCTCAGCTCTTATTGTACATATTATGTTTGTTTCCGCTGTAGACATTTATGTATAGCTGAACTGTATTTGTACTAAGTATGATCCTGTATACTGTGTAACTCTAATGATTTCGTTTATCCAGTGTATTATTTGTTCATGATCTGGTGTATTTATTTATTTATGTTCAGCTTTTATCTGTTTATGTGTCATATACCAAAGATTACCCTTGCAGCCGTCTGTACGGGGTTTGGGGTCGTCTCAACAACGGTCCCCCAATGCCTTATTTTACGGCGACCCTCTCGAGTCTCCCAACACTGTCGATCCAACCCTCAACAGGGACATGTAGGGGTAAGAGTCTCCCGTTCGCCACCAAACCGCGAAGCGAGAACCCCCTTTCATGCGTACCCAGCCTACTCAGGACCAACAACAAGGACTGGTATGAGAAATCTACTTAACACATTTTATAATATGGCTAATCATAGGACCATGCCACTTTCGCGGAACGGGTTTACTCCATTGGATAGCCAGTGCTTTACAACAAGTAAATCTTTTAAACATCGCAATGCTTTTTATAAAAATGAAGCCATTATAAGACTCATTTCCCATCACACAATGCAACGCAAACCGGAGGATAGAGTTTTTACCTTATAATGGCCAAAATATGCTTGATACGAATAAAACAAAAGCATTTGGTATTACTACTAGTGTTTATATATTTCAAAAACAATTTCAAATCATAAGTATCAATCACGGGATTAATGCCCTATACCACTATGTCACCATATATAGGTATACAATCAAAACCGCGCAGTCACGTATTTGGAAATTGGATTTCCGTCATGAACCAAGGCAAAAGATAGTCCTTACCAACTTCGAGACAGTCTAGCTCATGTCTCAGGCACAGCCGCAACTGCACCTTGGATCGTCAGGGCCGGTCCACCGATGTGGATTATTATGCCTGAACACTGCGTTTCCCCACCCTTTGGGGGCATAAATGAGCCAACGAATGACTCCATCGGCTTCACATAGTCACTGATACATCCGAGGCGCCTCGCAACAGCAACAACCACACAAGTGAAAATAATATAAATATCAGCTAGTTTAAGCACTAGCACCACATCTAGCTAGAAGGAAACACATGCCCTCCCTGATGTCCTCTCCCGTTTCTGGTTCATACCGGGGTGCGAGGCTCGCGAATTCACGTTATACACAAAGCTAAGCCACACAGGCCGTGCTTTGATCATCAACCACGAGACTTTGCTTTTCAACAGAAGCCTTGATCACTGCATCTTAGCATGCCACACAGGCAATTCACACCATGCAACTGATGGCTATCAATCACACAGAATGAATTCCAATGTCAGACACACAGTCCATTTACAAGTCCATTCTGGGTCTGAACAGAACCGGAGGCACTATATACCTCGCATACCCATCGATCTCCACGTACGTCTGGACGATCACCACTCATTATCCATATTTCAGGATGCCTCCCAATCAGGACATCAGTTATCATCCAACCGAGGTGAAGATCTCAGGTCTTCAACCACCGTCTTCATCTTCGACTTCTTATCATCGATTCAGTTATTCAAAATGGGATAAACCCGGTCTTTCTGAGCAACTCGCGTATATAATAAACAAGTGCTACACAAACACAACATCCGGTTCATTCCAATTCATTATTCACTAACCGTAAATTAGTAAGAGAATGATTTCCCAAATATTAACCCCGAAGGACAAAACCAACATCAGATCAAAACCCAAGAAACCATTCGACTTAGCTAACCTTTAGTTAGTTTCTAAATTTCACATTCCATATCATTTATAACATTTTATAATGATTTATCGCTATTTTTATTTATTTATTTATAGCCAATTCATTCAAACGATGCTTCGGCCCATAACGCGACCGTGGCGCTGATTTTCTTCAGATTCGATTTCACATATCTGAAAGTGTAACCATTGGATCTTCACAAATTTTATATCATTTGAAAGATCTTTTCAAAATGAATCCAACGGTTCCAGTTTTGGGAAAATCCGACGGTCGGATCTACCGGTACACTCGTTTGAAGTTTCGATTTCAAAATACGAATTACAGCGCCATCTGTGAAAACCCGTAACTTCCCCGGTAAGGAAAGAGGGGATACTCTGAGAACAACACACAAAAGAACGCAGACAGAAGAACATTTCATTGCTTATTACAACAATTCCATCAAATAACACGAATATACAGAGTATAAATCAATATTACACATTATAAAATATCAGAGATTACATTACATTACATTGCAACGGAAAATAATACAAAACACAACTAGAAGTAATACACGGATACAGAGCTTTCCGAGTATCGTTCCAGCTGTAAATCAGGATCCTGTGAATATAAATCTGCAAAACCAAAACTACTAGCTGCCCGCGTCAAAATAAGGGCACCCAGAGTTTAGGTTTAAACAATAAACTCCAGGTCAGTCATTGGACTGGTGTGAGAACTAAAACAGTTATTAATCTTTATTTTAAGGTTAGGTAAATCAAGGGACCACACCGTATAACACGGAACGGGTTTCCTCCCAAGAACACCAGTGCATAAAACAACAGCGCAGTGCTAAATAAAGAACAATGAAGCTATTATAAGAACCAGGTCCCATCACACAATGCAACGCAAGCCGGAGGATAGGGTTTTTACCTTATAATAGCCAAAGAATGCTTGATACGCTAAATTTCATCTTTTGATTCTTAATCAGACTCCAACCATAAATTAGTAAGAGGACGATTCCCTAAGTATTAACCCCGAAGGCCAAAACCAACATCAGACCAATAACCAGGAAACCACCCATCTTAGCTCGTTTCCAGTTAGTTTTTGATTTTATATACAATCATAAATATCAATCATAGACGGCATGAGCGCCCCATCCCACTATGTCGCCATATATAGGATTACAAATAAAACCGCAAAGTCACGTATTGGAAGTTGGATTTCCGTCTGTGAAACGAGGCAAAAGATAGTCCTCTACCAATTCGAGACGCTCTAGCCCGCCCCTCAGGTCAGAGCTCGAGTGACCTTTGGATCGTCAGGGCCGGTCCACCGATGTGGATTAAAATGCCTGAACACTGCGTTTCCTCGCCCTTGGGGCGTCAACGAGTCAGCGAATGACTCCATCGGCTTCACATAGTCACCGATATATCTGAGGCTCCTCGCAACAACAACAACCACATAAGTCAAACTCGTCAGGGCGTGTAAAACCACTTACGCCACTTCTAACTAGAAGGAAACGTATGCCCTCCCTGTTGTCCTATCCCATTTCTGGTTCACAACTGGGGTGTGAGGCTCGCGAATTCATGCTACACAAAGCGATGCCACAAAGGCCGTGCTTTGATCATCAACCACAAGACTTTACTTTTCAATAGAAGCCTTGATCATTTGCCACTTAGGCATGCCACACAGGCAATTCACTCCATGCGGTTGATATCCATCAATATATAACTCCTACGCTCGTACGTCTCAGAGAAGGGCGATAAGCAAGAGAATAAATTCTCCGCCACCAAACAGATGTATATTTAACAGAAATCAATCACACAGACTAAAATCCAATGTCAGACACACAGTCCATTTACAAGTTCGTTCTAGGTCTGAACGAAACCGGAGGCACCTAGTACCCTGCATATCCATCGATCTCCAAGTACATCCGGACGATCACTAACTGATTCCCTCCTCTTGGGTGTACGGCCCAATCAAGATCATCAGTAATCACCTGTAACACCCCACGTCCATTAATGTCACTCACGAAGGGAATGAATTAACTTCCATGGAGGTTATAAGTGAATATGGAACAGAAAAATTACAACAAGACAGATAGTAAATAGTACTTGGAAATCTAAAACTTCATTTTATTGCAGCGGAAATTAAACATGTTTGTTACATCATAAAACCATAGATCATAACCAAGTACAATATCCATCTTCATAAAAACAAAATACATAATCCCATTACATAAATAGCCATTAAAATGATAACAAGCTGGACTTTACTTCAACGGACCAAGCTTTCCAAAGAGAGATGAAGCAATTCAATCAACCTCCACTAGAGCTGGGCCCAACCTGAGGACCTGGAGGGGGAAAAAGGATAGAAATAGAGGGGGTCAAACATAAAGTCTGGCGAGTATGATAATTCTAACAATACTAATATCAAAATAACTAGACTAAGGCATAAGCTGGAAGACAAGTAAATGTCTATGAACTCGTAGGAAGATAAAGATAGCGTTTAAGATAACGTTAAAGATAACGGTAAAGGCACACCTAATTACTAACGAATGATTACTACACTGCACCGCACATTACTACACTACACCACACCAGTCACCCTATTGTTTGATCCCACTTGCTTCGCACAGAAACTTTATAAATAGCCTTACGTACCCCTAGCTGACTACATAGGTGCCGTCTGCCCCTATCTCCACTAGGTATACCCCACTACCCACTTTCGATCGGCTCCCTACTCGTAGATACCCGTGCTGCCCCACAGTGGGGTGTATCACTCCCCTAAAGTGGCAACCCGATACAACTTGAGAATGCACGGCTTATACCTACACGATGCAACAACGTCTTACCTACCAGCCCGGGTCCACACACGCATACGAAACCCGTTGGACTTGCGTTGCCACCGCTCCCCGTTTTGGCCTCTTACAGTCAAACCCAGCATGCGTGTCCCGTCCTCGACTTGGGTCAAGCCCACGAAGATACATTTGGGATACTGGTCGAAATGGGCCCCCACAAGCCACCCACCTAAGCTTGTCACTAGTATATCCCACTTAACCCTCTTAGTCATGTTCATTTACATGTGTGTTTAGTTAAGTCTTACTAATCGTATTTCACATGCCACTAAGGGCACCCCCTAGATTCCTCATGCCACCCAAGGCACCTAATTAACCCCATGTCCCACCTTACATGTTTATCTGGTAAAGTATTTCTTAATTCATTCAAGCCATAACCTCATAAAGACCTCTCACATTAGACTGACATTTATGGCAGCTGGATTTGCCGGGCGGGTCCGGGCAGTCTTACACCATAAAAGAGTCTAACCTCGTGTCTTTACAACCGTTATGCTTTAGTTTAGGCCTAGGACCTCTCACATTGGGCTGACATTTGTGACCACTGGATTTGCCGGGCGGGTCCGGGCAGGTTTACGTCACAAACGAGCCCAACCTCGTGTCCTAAGCATTGATTAACACTTAAAATCTTTTACCACAGTTTTAATAATTCCCTATTCAAATTATTAATTAGTCAACTTTTAATGATGTCCATAATTGACTCAATTATGGCCATCCACTTATGGCATGCAAAATCATATCAATTGCACCCAAACTTTTTAATATTAAATCCTTAATATTACCCCTACCCCACGTTTGTACGTTCGCTTATTCAACGCACAATATAGGCTAGACTTGTATAGTCTAACACCTAGCACAAAGATAAATTATCACAACATATAGACAATTAAAATAAATCTAATCATAATAGGGGTGAAACTTGCATTAACTACACATGTTAAGGATCAAAAGGTGTCAACTTGTTAAATGTCTCAATTTACATGATATGATCATAGCCCAAATCTATACATAAACTTGCATATGGGGTTTTTAGGCAACATAATGATGGTGTGAACTAGCATAGGATATCACATATGTCATAGCATAATTCTAGATGTCATAATAGATGTCTTGGCATATGTTCATAACTTTTCTAATCCATATAACTTGCATACGTGACTTGTCATATAGATCAACATAACCCAAACAAGATGATTTAATTAATATGAACTAACTAGCATAGATGGTAACATCATGGCCTTTTTAACATGTATGATTCATCACTACTTAGCATAGAAACTTTCAACATACATAACATCATCATGGCATGATTTACAACATATAAGATATCATCATCACATAATATTGGATTTACAATATACATGATAGCAAAAGGGGTTTACAACAACATATATGATAATTCCCATCATCTACTCATAATCCATTCATAACTCAACCTAATTAAAATGATAATAATCTTGTTAAGATCATCATACTCACAATTTAGGGAAGAAAAGAGAGAGTTTTGCTTTGCTTTAGGGTTGAGAGAATTAGAATTGAATTTGCTTTTCTTCTTTCTTAGTTGGCAGCGGCTCCATTGATTTCCATGGCGACGGTAACTATTCTATTTTAATTAGGTTTAGGGTTAGCCTTAGGATGTATTTATAGGTGTAGGAGGTTATTTAGGACCATTAGATTAACCTTGAACCATGAGAACCAATCAAATGCAAAATCAGCATTTGAGCGAATCGGCCCATGGGTTGACAGCCAAACACCCTGGATTAACCCCTAGTTGACCCAGCAAGGCTGGGGTCGACCTCAAAAATGGGCCGGTTCGGTTATTTTCCCTCCCAATTCGTTGTTTTGAACTTTTTTGCATATTTATTTATTTAATTTTTAATTTATTTATATATATATATATATATCAATATATATATATATATATATTTCTCTGCGCAACCCATTTCACTTAATTCTTTTCTAAAAATTAAGTATACTTTAATTTGTGAATTTTAATGTTATAAAATTACGGGGTGTTGCATTCTCCCTTCCTTAAAGGATTTCGTCCCCGAAATCTCCAAGTCAAGAAGAATGTATATCCTACCATCTAATCGTCCATCTACTCATCCATCAAAAACCAGCATCCATTGTCCTTAAAAGACTTCTAATGCTTTAATGTTTATATGCACAGTGTGTGTATATGTCCGTATCTAATGCAAAATTAGGCGGTCTACTGATTCAGTCGACCTCCTTAGTGCAATTCATGATAGTGCCATGCGTCCAATATGTATGCAAAAGATTCCTAATGATACATATTAATTCTATATGCGTGCACAACCATCCACCCGAATGCAGCAACTATATGATAATACAACCATTACACATCCATTTTACTAAATACATCCATATATATGCAATATGCAATATGAAGTGACTGAGCCGATCTGGTGCCTAATAGTGTGTGTATATGCATCCACGAGCAACCACTAGCAAACACTTGCATCCACTTTGCATCCACCATACATAACATGTCTCAAACACATGTTTCAACCATAGGATTATCCTAACTAAAGGTCAAAGATACTAGCGAGAGGATATACTAAAGATAAGATAAGTACAAGCTAAGCGATAAAGGAGAAATTAAAGGACATACCCTAAAAAAGAAAAGAGTATCGTGAACGCATCTTCTCTTCCGTCTCCCAAGTAGCGTTGCCCTCATCATCTCCCCTTTGCACTTTGACTAATCTGACCTCCCGATTCCTCAACCTCTTGATCTCCGACCCAAGAATGCGCGTAGGAGCTCGTCGAATTGTCGCATCACGCTCTATCTCCACCTCTCTAAGCAAGCTCGGCTCTACCACTTCCGCGGTCTCGTGCAAGAACTTCCTCAAATGTGACACATGGAATACGTCATGTACACCACTAAGTCTCTCGGGCAACTCCACTCTATACGCCATCCGTCCAATCCTCTCCTTAATAGGAAACGACCCTACAAACCTTTGTGCTAATTTCCCAACGGACCCAAAGCGAACAACGCTTCGTAATGGAGACACTTTGACAAAGACCATGTCCCCAACTTCAAACTCGAGATCTGTCCTCCTCTAATCCGCATAAGATTTCTGCCTATCTTGCGCTGCTTTCATCCTCCTTCGAATCAAGTCGATCTTCTCCGAAGTCTCCCTAATCATATCGGGCCCAAGTAAGATCTTATCCGTAGATTCCCACCAACATGTAGGTGAACGACAAGGTCGTCCATATAGAGCTTCGAATGGTGCCATACCAATGCTAGACCGAAGGCTATTATTATATGCGAACTCAACCAATGGAAGATGCTCTTCTCATGTACCCCCAAAGTCTAGGATACAAAGCCTCAACAGATCCTCTAGAATGCGATTCACCCTCTCAGTCTAGCCGTCCGTCTGAGGATGATATGCGGTGCTCAAACATAACTGAGTCCCTACCGCCTCTTGTAAGCTTCTCCAAAATTCGCTAGTGAAAATAGGATCGCGGTCGCTCACTATGCTAGAAGGAACACCGTGCAAACGAACTATCTCTCAAACGTATGCAGAAGATAACCATGGAGCAGTCCTCTTACTCTTCACTGGAATAAAATGGGCGCTCTTGGTAAGTCTATCTACTATAACCCAAATTCCAGTATTACCCTTCCTCGATCGCGGTAATCCATCCACAAAATCTATCGAGATGCTTTCCCATTTCCATAGTGGAACCTCCAATGGGTGAAGCAACCCACCGGGTTTCTTTTGCTCCGCTTTTACTTGTTGGCACACCAAGCATCTAGCGACATACTCGGCCACGTCTCTCTTCATGCCGGCCCAAAAGTAAACTCTCTTCATGTCTTTGTACATCTTGTCCCCGCCGGGATGAATGGTCATCTTCGAACGATGTGCTTCATCAAGAATAGTCTTCCTTAGGTCATCCTCTTTTGGTACACAAAGTCTACCATCCCTACATAACCAACCCTTATCGTCTAGGGTATATCTACGGAGATGGCTTGATGACTCCCCTCCATTGAGATTTTCTACTAACTCAACTAATTGTGGGACGTCTCGCTGTGCCTCGCCAACCCATCCCCAAAGCGTAGGTCTGACCTCCAAGGATGAAAGCAAACCGGGTATGAAGTCAACGGAAGGTCTAAAGTCAAACATCGAAATGAATTCTAAACTTTGCCGCTCAACAAACAAAGGACTTAAGGATAATCTTTTTCTACTTAAGGCATCGGCCACCACGTTACCCTTGCTAGGGGTATAGGCTATTTCGAAGTCGTAGGACGCTAAGAACTCCATCCACCTTTGCTGCCTTAAGTTCAAGTCCTTTTGAGAGAATAGGCATTTTAAAGATTTTTGGTCAGTGAATAGTTCGAATTTCTCGCCAAGAAGATAATGACGCCAAGACTTAAGCGCGAAAACAATAGCGGCCAACTCTAGGTCATGTATGGGGTAATTCTTCTCATGCGCTCTCAACCGCCTTCCACCATAGGCTATTACCCTGCCCTCTTGCATTAAGACTGCGCCAAGTCCTATCCCACAAGCGTCAGTATAAACGGTAAACGGCTTACTCCCGTATGGCAATACTAAGACTGGGGCTGAAGTCAAAGCTCTCTTCAAACGTTGGAATGCATCATCACAATCTACGTCCCATGTGAAAACTAGGTTCTTCTTCGTCAAGCGTGTCAATGGAGCTGATATCTTTGCGAAGTCTTTGATAAACTTCCTATAGTAGCCAGCCAACCCCAAGAAACTTCTCACTTCAGTAGCAATTTTAGGAACCTTCCAATCTTGGATGGCCACCACCTTCGCGGGATCTACAGCTATCCCTTCTTTGGAAACCACGTGTCCTAAGAACCGTACTTCCTCCAAAAGTGACACTTAGAAAATTTAGCTTTAAGCTTATGCGCTCGAAGAGTCTCCAACACTTTCCTAAGATGTAGGGCATGCTCTTCTTCATCCTTAGAAAAGATCAAGATGTCATCTACAAAGACTACCACAAATTTGTTAAGGCACTCCCTAAACACCCTACTCATCAAATCAACAAAATATGCTGGGGCGTTTGTCAAACCGAAGGGCATCACTAGCCGTTCATAGAAACCGTCTGGAGTCCTAAAGGCAGTCTTGTCTATGCTATCCTCAGCCACTCTCAACTAATGGAACCCAGTGGCTAAGTCCAACTGCGAAAACACCGAGACGCCAACTAACTGATCGAAGAGATCGTCAATCCTCGGCAGTGGGTGTCTGTTCTTCTTAGTAAGCTTATTAAGTTCTCTATAGTCCACACAAAGTCTAAGGGACCCATCCGCCTTCGTGGCAAATACTACTGGAGCACCCCCACTCCGATATACTTCGTCTTATGAACCCCTTCTCAAGCAACTCCTTCACTTGCTTACCGAGTTCCCTCCTTTCACGTGGAGCCATGTGGCGTACTGGCAAAGATACTGGTTTCGCATTATCCACAAGATATATTCGAAAATCTATCTCCCGCTTCGGAGGCAAGCCCTTCACCTCCTCAAACACATCCGAATATTCTCGGACCACTCTAACAGATCATAGATTTTCCTCAGACGCGTCAAGAAATTCTAGATAACTTAGCATAATTGAATTTATGGGATTACAAAAGATTTCGAGAGTGTTGCCAAGGCGAGTCACGAGCCTAACTACTCTCCTTTCACAATCAAGAACGGTCCCATTTCTGGATAAACAATCCATTCCTAAAATTAGCCCATAGCCCGTGAAGCCCAACACATAAGCATCACATCTAAACTCAATGCTAAGTATAGAAATTTTAAAATCCAAACACATCATAGACAAATAAGCTGAGCCCCCAATTGGATTCGAAACAACTAAGGGATCCTCTACTAAACTGGTGTTTAAGTGCAGTGATTCAACTAATGATGTAGAGATAAACGAATGTGATGCGCCCGAATCGAATAAGGTACGGACATGATGATCAAACAGAAAAACTAAGCTTTCAACAGAAATGGTTCTACCTCGTTTTTGCAGCGGTGGGATCGCGAGAGCCTGAATTTGTCCCCTTGCCTGCCCTGGTGCCATAAGAGCCTGCACCTGTCCTCCCGAGGTAGCTCCTGCCCTCTGCCCCTTCTTTGGGTAGTCCTTCACTAAATGTCCTGCATCGCCACAATGAAAACAACCTGTCTTCTTTTTCTTTCGGCAATCCTTGCTGAGATGGCCTGGTGTCCCATAGTTAAAACATTTCTTCTTTCCCTTGCCGTTATTGTCTTTACCACCCTTCTTGTTTTGCTGTTGTGGTTTCTTCTGATCCCCCTTCTTCTCGGGTGCCTTATCAGCTTTAGCGCTTTTCTCCTCATGCATAAGCGCCATTTCTACTAACTTCTCAAAGGTGGCCCCCATCGGGATGTGGGTCATAGCCAACCCTTGCAATGGTTCATTCAAGCCATTCACGAACCTCAGCGCCTTCTTCTCTGGCGTGTTCACTAAGTCCAAGCCAAACCTTGCTAACTGATTAAATTTATTGACATATTCTTTCACTGATGAGCTTCCTTGCTTCAATGTCAAGAACCTTCCATATATAGATTTTCTTCCGCCCTTGAGAGAAACTTCGCCTCGAACCTACGTCTGAAATCCGCCCAAGAGTCAACAGGACGCTCCCTATTAGTGACCTCCCACTGAACGAAGCCTCTCCCTTCATCAACCAAGCTGCTAATCGAACTCTCCTCCCTTCTTCTACTTCAAAGATTTCTAGAAATTCTTCCACCTCCTTAATCCAATCTCTAGCTTCCACAAACGTTTCTGACCCTTGAAATGGTTTTCCACCCATAGCCTTGAATTCCTTGCATGTCTTTGCAAAGTATCTAAGCGAGGAGGAGGAGGAGGAGGAACGGGTGCAACTGGTGGTGAAGGAACATTGGCTGGACCTGCAGCGGCCCTAGCCTCTAATAACCTCCTATACCATCCTGGTATCGTTACACCGTCGGGTAGATTAAGATCTTCAGCCATGCTGAAACGAAAAAGGAAAGATTCAGAATGGAGAATTCGAAAGATAAAGATATGGGCTATTGGGGATTATGTTTTTTTTTCTTAAAAACTTTTCTCTTTAAATTTCTCATTAAAACATGTTTTTGAAAGCACTTCTTCCAAAAATAACTATTTTTCTAAAGTATTTTTATCTGTTATAGTAACCTTAAGCTCTGATACCACGTGTAACACCCCACGTCCATTAATGTCACTCACGAAGGGAATGCATTAACTTCCATGGAGGTTATAAGTGCATATAGAATAGAAAAATTATAACAAGACAGATAGTAAATAGTACTTGGAAATCTAAAACTTCATTTTATTGCAGCGGAAATTAAACATGTTTGTTACATCATAAAACAATAGATCATAACCAAGTACAATATCCATCTTCATAAAAACAAAATACATAATCCCATTACATAAATAGCCATTAAAAAGATAACAAGCTGGACTTTACTTCAACGGTCCAAGCTTTCCAAAGAGAGATGATACGTACCCCTAGCTGACTACATAGGTGTCGTCTGCCCCTATCTCCACTAGGTGTACCCCACTACCCACTTTCGATCGGCTCCCTACTCGTAGATACCCGTGCTGCCCCACAGTGGGGTGTATCACTCCCCTAAAGTGGCAACCCGATACAACTTGAGAATGCACGGCTTATACCTACACGATGCAACAACGTCTTACCTACCAGCCCGGGTCCACACACGCATACGATACCCGTTAGACTTGCGTTGCCACCGCTCCCCGTTTTGGCCTCTTACAGTCAAACCCAGACATGCGTGTCCCGTCCTCGAATTGGGTCGAGCCTACAAAGATACGTTTGGGATACAGGTCGAAATGGGCCCCCACAAGCTACCCACCTAAGCTTGTCACTAGTATATCCCACTTAACCCTCTTAGTCACTTTCATTTACATGTGTGTTTGGTTAAGTCTTACTAATCGTATTTCACATGCCACTAAGGGCACCCCCTAGATTCCTCATGCCACCCAAGGCACCTACTTAACCCCCATGTCCCACCTTACATGTTTATCTGGTTAAGTATTTCTTAATTCATTCAAGCCATAACCTCATAAAGACCTCTCACGTTAGACTGGCATTTATGGCAGCTGGATTTGCCGGGCGGGTCCGGGCAGTCTTACACCATAAAAGAGTCTAACCTCGTGTCTTTACAACCGTTATGATTTAGTTTAGGCCTAGGACCTCTCACATTGGGCTGACATTTGTGACCACTGGATTTGCCGGGCGGGTCCGGGCAGGTTTACGTCACAGACGAGTCCAACCTCGTGTCCTAAGCATTGATTAACACTTAAAATCTTTTACCCCAGTTTTAATAATTCCCTATTCAAATTATTAATTAAGTCGACTTTTAATGATGTCCATAATTGACTCAATTATGGCCATCCACTTATGGCATGCAAAATCATATCAATTGCACCCCAACTTTTTAATATTAAATCCTTAATATTACCCCTACCCCACGTTTATACGTTCGCTTATTCAACGCATAATATAGGCTAGACTTGTATAGTCTAACACCTAGCACAAAGATAAATTATCACAACATATAGACAATTAAAATAAATCTAATCATAATAGGGGTGAAACTTGCATAAACTACACATGTTAAGGATCAAAAGGTGTCAACTTGTTAAATGTCTCAATTTACATGATATGATCATAGCCCAAATCTATACATAAACTTGCATATGGGGTTTTTAGGCAACATAATGATGGTGTGAACTAGCATAGGATATCACATATGTCATAGCATAATTCTAGATGTCATAATAGATGTCTTGGCATATGTTCATAACTTTTCTAATCAATATAACTTGCATATGTGACTTGTCATATAGATCAACATAACCCAAACATGATGATTTAATTAATATGAACTAACTAGCATAGATGATAACATCATGGCCTTTTTAACATGAATGATTCATCAATACTTAGCATAGAAACTTTCAACATACATAACATCATCATAGCATGATTTACAACATATAAGATATCATCATCACATAACATTGGATTTACAATATACATGATAGCAAAAGGGGTTTACAACAACATATATGATAATTCACATCATCTACTAATAATCCATTCATAACTCAACCTAATTAAAATGATAATAATCTTGTTAAGATCATCATACTCACAATTTAGGGAAGAAAAGGGAGAGTTTTGCTTTGCTTTAGGGTTGAGAGAATTAGAATTGAATTTGCTTTTCTTCTTTCTTAGTTGGCGGCGGCTCCATTGATTTCCATAACGACGGTAACTATTCTATTTTAATTAGGTTTAGGGTTAGCATTAGGATGTATTTATAGGTGTAGTAAGTTATTTTGGACCATTAGATTAACCCTGAACCTTGAGAACCAATCAAATGCAAAATCTGCATTTGAGCGAATCGGCCCACGGGTTGACAGCCAAACACCCTGGCTTAACCCCTCGTCGACCCAGCGGGGCTCAGGTCGACCTCAAAAATGGGCCGGTTCGGTTATTTCCCCTCCCAATTCGCTGTTTTGAACTTTTTCGCATATTTATTTATTTAATTTTTAATTTATATATATATATATATCAATATATATATATATATATATATTTCTCTATGCAACCCATTTCACTTAATTCTTTTCTAAAAATTAAGTATACTTTAATTTGTGAATTTTAATGTTATAAAATTATGGGGTGTTACATCACCAAAACGACGTAAAGACTTCCGGTCTTCGACCACCGTCTTCATCCTCGACACCACGTCGAATCAGTTATTCAAAATGGTATAAACCCGGTATTTCTGAATAACTCACGTATATAATAAACAAGTGTTACATAAACCCAACATACGCCTCATTCCAATTCATCAATCAGTAACCGTAAATTAACAAGAGAACAATTCCCCAAATATTAACCCCGAAGACCGAAACCAACATCATATCAATGCCCAGGAAACCATCCTTCTTAGCTAAACTACAATTAGTTTATAAATTTCACATTCTTAGGGAAAGGTTCCCATTAATTTTATCAAAGATAAATTCTTTAAATTTATTCTTTAATCTTCCTTTAAATATCACTTCAAACTAGTCGGGATTAGTGAACCACACCGAAGTAATTAATTATTTTATTTCCCAATCCCAACCTATTTATCCCATGAAGTAAAACTGGTCATACTTCATATCTAACACCACGGTGTTATCAGTAAATTCAATTACCATTTCACGTTCAAATCTAATTAAAAATTTAACTACCGCCTGGAGTAAAACTGGTGATACTCCATTCTCGGTCTTTTCAATATAATTAAAGATTCATTAAAACTCCACTTAGTTTTAATCTTTAACTGGGTTAAAAAATTAGTGTCATTTAAAACACGGTTCATGATAAACCCCAAAATCACATCACATTTCAATCAGTCCCTAACCGTAAATTAGCAAGTGAGCAATTCCCGAAGTATTAACCCCGAAGGCCGAAACCAACATTAGATCAATACCCCAGAAACCATTCAACCTAACTAATCTCCGGTTAGTTTCTGATTTTGTTAACTCCTTTGGGTCTAAGAATAGTATTATTGAAGATACCGTTCACAACAACCCAAAATCACATTCCATTAATTATCGGGTTAAAGAACAAGTGTTATTTAAAACAATGTTCATGATAAACCCAAAAATCAATACCAATTCAATTCCAATTAAATATGATTTAATTGGTACACTTCATTAAATATAAATAAAAAGATTTAATCTTTTTCTCAATTGGGCTTAAGAATAGTGTTAATGAAGACACCATTCACGACAAACCCAAATCACATTTGATATTAAATACAAGGCTCTGAATAGAAAATATATCGGCTTATATTCAATATCAAATTCTACGACCAACAAACATCGTATTGGAAATAACGATATAAATATATCTTTCAAATTTCCATAACAATATCTGTATAATCACGAAATCCAACATTGAAATATTCCAAAGACAATTTCAATTCAAATCCATTCCAAATAATTATTGGAAATTCTTTTTTCTTTTAAAACCATTTCAAATCCAATTTATTTATTTAAAAATAAATAAATTATTATTCAAAATCAAAATTAGTTCATTTCGATAAAAATCTATTTTTATACTTTCGAATATGGAATTTTTCACCCCAATTCTTCACAAATCATTTCTTATGGTTTTACACAAATTATTACTATTTTTAATAATTTTATCAAGGCCCGTACAGTCGATTTCCATCAACTCCCATCGAACTGCACTTACACCGACCTTTTCCAAATTTGATTTGGACATAATTCCAAATCCAACTGTTAGATTTCAAATCCCTAATATTCATTAGAAATCTCTTTTCGATACGAACCCAACGGTTCCGGTTTTAGGACAATCCGACGGTCGGATCTCCCGTAATTTCCATTCGAAGTCAATGGTCGAAATACGCGAACTACTACGGCGCGAGGCGTTCTATTCAAGCCATTATATATATAATATACATATATTATAAATATTTCATCGATTTCCTTTCAAAACGTATTTTATAAATCGTTTTAAATCCGTTTTCAAAATGATTTCAACGTCATATTCAATTTCAAATCAAAATTGAATATTCCCTTTCATTAACATATAAATGATAATATTTTCAAAACGTTATATTTTGAATTTACTTCCTTTTTGATATTTTTTATGAAAACGAATAAAGTCGATATAAATATTGCTCGCGTCAAAATGGCGCAAATCTAATAAACTTGGCTTCGTATATTTCCATTTTCAAATATTCTATTTCAAATTTTATATTCAAAAATTTCTTTTTCAGATATTCTATTTCAAATATTATATTTCAAATATTTCTATTCAAATATTTCTTTTTCAAATATTCTATTTCAAATATTTCTATTTCAAATATTTCTATTTCAAAACTGGAATGAGGCCCAATCAATTACCATAGATTTTATTTCTATGGATTTCCATACAACGCATGTATATATCAACAATGACAAATAATCAACCATCATCCAAAGTGCATTCTACACTGTATAAGCATCAAATATAAATATTCAACGCTTATAACAGCTGTCAATCAATCGATCGACATAAAACTAATTATTGGGATTAGTGTATGTCATATATCACCCCAATACCCATGTGGGTTTTCAAACAATCAAAAACAATTTTTACTTATGCAGTTGGGCAATGTGTAAAATTTATTATCCCAATCAATATCAGTCAAATGTGTGTATATAAACAAATCGTTCGATTTGTTTATATTAATTTATTTCATTTCATATACACGTTAAAAATTCTATTTTTAACTATAAAAATATTTTTATTCCAATCCACATCACACAATCAATTACACATCAAAATCACACAAACAAACAAACAAGCCGTCCATGGTCTGTGGACGACGGGTGTCGGGTGCTACTAAACAACGTCTGCATCCTAGTATATATTTAAACTAGAAAATTAAATTAAAAGTGAGAAGTTCTCACCTTTGGGATCCACTCCTCCGTTCTCTATTTCTATACGGTTTGAATTTGTATTTGTTTCCCGTCGGTTCCATCAGTCTGTTTCAAATGATTTTTATATTAAAAATCACATTTTTATTTCAAAGCTAAATGGATAAAAATCACATTTTTATAATGTTCAGTTATAAAAAAAATCACATTTTTATACTGTTCAGATATATATAAAAATCACATTTTTTTATATTGTTTAACCCAGGCAATTTTTATTCTAAAAACAATGCGATATATATTTTCAAAACATTACGATATATATCTTTAAAACATTTTATAAAAATTATATTTTTAACGCTGCTATTTTTGTTTTATAAAACCGTAGGTTTATTTTTCCATCTCTACATGTAAAACAACAATATTTGTATTTTTAATTCGAAGATGTTTACATTTTAAAAATAAGATTTTTATTTACAAAAAAAAATTTCTTTTATAAACTAATTATATATATATATATAAATCACATTTATATATATATATAATATATTTTTTCCCTTTCAAATCATTCTATTGTAAATAAATAAATAAAATAAAAATAAAAAAATGAACTACCTCTCACTGTTAAGTCCTCTTCCAGGCCACGACAATACACTGAACCCAAAACCAAGCCCCTAGGGTTTCAAACCGCTCAGCCATAGGACCACCTGCACTTGATCGAACACCTCCACCTCGTAGCCATGTCCAGCACCTCCCTACAGCCGGATCCTCGTCAAACTCGCGCGCCGTATGCGACCATAAAATGGTCTTGAGAGCGGTGACTTTGAGTGGAGAAATCACTCGATTCAATTCACAAAATCCCATTATATTCGTTGGAGTTGTAGTTCTTCACCTTCTCTCCCGTCAAAGAACATTTCATTGCTTATCACAACAATTCCATCAGATTACACGAATATACAGAGTATAAATCAATATTACACATTATAAACTATCAGAGATTACAATCCATTACATAGAAGCGGAAAATAATACAAAACACAACGAGAAGTAATACACGGATACAGAGCTTTCCGAGTATCGTTCCAGCTGAAAATCAGGATCCTGTGAATATAAATCTGCAAAACCAAAACTACTAGCTGCCCATGTCAAAATAAGGGCACCCAGAGTTTAGGTTAAAACAATAAACTCCAGGTCAACCATGGGACTGGTATGAGAACTAAAACAGTTATTAATCTTTATTTTAAAGTTAGGTAAATCAAGGGACCACGCCGTATAACACGGAACGGGTTTCCTCCCAAGAACACCAGTGCATAAAACAACAGCGCAGTGCTAAATAAAGAACAATGAAGCTATTATAAGAACCATGTCCCATCACACAATGCAACGCAAGCCGGAGGATAGGGTTTTTACCTTATAATAGCCAAAGAATGCTTGATACGCTAAATTTCATCTTTTGATTCTTAATCAGACTCCAACCATAAATTAGTAAGAGGACGATTCCCTAAGTATTAACCCCGAAGGCCGAAACCAACATCAGGCCAATAACCAGGAAACCACCCATCTTAGCTCGTTTCCAGTTTGTTTCTGATTTTATATACAATCATAAATATCAATCATAGATGGCATGAGCGCCCCATCCCACTGTGTCGCCATATATAGGATTACAAATAAAACTGCAAAGTCACGTATTGGAAGTTGGATTTAAATCTGTGAACCGAGGCAAAAGATAGGCCTCTACTGATTCGAGAAGCCCTAGCCCGTCCCTCAGGTCAGAGCTCGAGTGACCTTTGGATCGTCAGGGCCAGTCCACCGATGTGGAATAAAATGCCTGAAAACTGCGTTTTCCCGCCCTTTGGGGGCGTCAATGAGTCAACGAATGACTCCATCGGCTTCACATAGTCACCGATATATCCGAGGCGCCTCGCAACAACAACAACCACATAAGTCAAACTCGTCAGGGTGTGTAAAACAACTGACGCCACTTCTAACTAGAAGGAAACACATTCCCTCCCTGATGTCCTCTCCCGTTTCTTTTTCACAACCGAGGTGTGAGGCTCGCGAATTCACGCTACACAAAGCGATGCCACAAAGGCCGTGCTTTGATCATCAACCATAAGTCTTTTCAATAGAAGCCTTGATCATTTGCCACTTAGGCATGCCACACAGGTAATTCACTCCATGCGATTGATATCCATCGATATATAACCCCTGAGCTCATACGTCTCAGAGAAGGGCGTTAGGCAAGAGAATAAATTCTCCGCTGCCAAACAGATGTATATTTAATAAAAATCAATCACACAGACTAAAATCCAATGTCAAACACACAGTCCATTTACAATTTCATTTTGGGTCTGAACGAAACCAGAGGCACCTAGTACCCCACATATCCATCGATCTCCAAGTACGTCTGGACGATCACTAACTGATTTCCTTCTCTTGGGTGTACGGCCCAATCAAGATCATCAGTAATCACCCAAATGACTTGAAAACTTCCGGTCTTCGACCACCATCTTCATCCTCGACACCACGTCGAATCAGTTATTCAAAATGGTATAAACCCGGTCTTTCTGAATAACTCGCGTATATAATAAACAGTGTTACATAAACCCAACATACGCCTCATTCCAATTCATCAATCAGTAACCGTAAATTAACAAGAGAACAATTCCCCAAATATTAACCCCGAAGACCGAAACCAACATCATATCAATGCCCAGGAAACCATCCTTCTTAGCTAAACTACAGTTAGTTTATAAATTTCATATTCTTAGGGAAAGGTTCCCGTTAATTTTATCAAAGATAAATTCTTTAAATTTATTATTTAATCTTCCTTTAAATATCACTTCAAACTAGTCGGTATTAGCGAACCACACCGAAGTAATTATTTATTTTATTTCCCAATCCCAACCTATTTATCCCAAGAAGTAAAACTGGTCATACTTCATATCTAACCGCACGGTGACGACACGGATTTCGCTCGGACCTAATTGATCGCCAAATCGACCAAGACCGTTCGAATCCCGCATACGCTAACTCTGGACATACAACACATCAGAACAAATAACAAAGACATTTATAAACATCATAATAATGCTACATCAAAGTACAGAATATCAGAGTATATCGAAATATAATACAGCGGAAGATTAATTTACATCAAATGTAATACAATGCACAGCGAAAGACTATAAATATCTGGACACAACTTAAAGCTTCAATCCAGAATCCTGCTCAGTATATCTACAAAATAAAATGACTCGACTGCCCGTGTGGAAAATAAGGGCACCCGAGTTTGCAAGGGAAAAGCAAACTACAGGTCAGTCATGGGACTGGTGTGAGAAACTCTAAACAGTTATAATTAACTTATTTAATAATATAGCATATCACGGGACCACGCCGCTAACGCGGAACGGGTTTGCCCCCATGAATGCCAGTGTATAAAAAACAATCAATATAGATATATGGATCTACTATGCATCAATCAACATGCAATATCCCAATCTACCCATTTAGATTAATCACCACACTTAGATTTTCCTAATCCAATTCAATTTACAGAAATTATTCCTTTGGATTTTACTCCCGATTTCTTATTTCAAATCATTTGAAATACATATCTAACTTTCTATATCAAAGTAGATTTCACTTCGGGATCTCAAATCAAATCATCTGGAAATATGAATTCCAAAACATAACAATGCATATAAACAAGTATGCAACCAAATATCGTGCTCCCCATCGACAAGGCAAAGGGTACGCACCTCGCAACTCTATATATTTAAATGTGCACCTACCCCACATAGGAGCAGGCTACACCGACGATGCACCTCCCACACATGGAGAGCATACACTGCCTTTTCACCCATACTTTTAGTCTCAGGGTTACCCGAATCTTTAGCCACACACTAAATCATTTCATATCCCGAAGTAGGGAAAAGCATTTCACAACATAATAATCACAAGTACTTTCAAAATATAGTAATTCACATTAGTAATTCACACATATGATCAGTCACTATTAATCACATAACCCTTGAGCTCGTACGTCTCAAAGAAGGGTGTTAAGCAAGAGAATAAATTCTCCGCCACCAAACAGATACATCATCGAGTTTTGGGCCTCGAAATCCTTTCTGTTTTATAAAACATTTTTATAAAACATTCCCTGTCTAAAATCGGGAATATATTTCTTTTCACTTAAGGAAAATATCATTCCAAAATCATTCGTTAAACTTGAAATGAACTCAACATCGCTAAACACCTTATCATCAAATCGTGAAGTGTTTCACAAGGTGTTAACACACAGATATTTCTACCCAACCCAATGCTAAATGTAAAGGCATATTCTGCTCATAAACTGGTCGAGCACCATCCAAACAATCAATCAACCACAATCAATATCAACAACTAAGTAAATTTGGTTTAATAACATCACATGTTTTGGTAAATTTAATCACCATTCATTCATCCAAATCTAATTAAAAATTTACTCAAACCCCAATTGGTTTCATCTCTAAAATCATTTCATATTGATTGTTCTACTTTTTGGAAATTAATCCTGCTTTTACGTGGGTTAAAAAACTATTGTCTTTACACACAATTCACGATAAACCCCAAATCCAATTTGATATTAAACACAAGGCTCTGAATAGAAAATAGTATCGGCTTATATTCAACATCAAATTCTGAAACCAACAAGTATCGTATTGGAAATAACGACATTAATATATCTTTCAAATTTCCACAACCATATCTGTATAATCATGATATCCAACATCAAAATATTCTGAAGATAATTTCGATTCAAATCCATTCCAATTCATATATTGGAAATTCTGGTTATTTTTAAAACCATTTCAAATCCAATTTATTTATTTAAAAATAAATAAATTATTATTCTAGTTAATAACTAGTTCATTTTAATAAAAATCTATTTTTATCTTTTCAAATATGGGACTTTTCAGCCCAATACTTTCCAAATCATTTATAATGATTTTACACAAATTATTGATATTTTTCATAATTTAATCAACGCCCGTACAGTCGATTTCCATCAAAGGCCATCGAAATGCACTTACAGCGATCTTTTCCAAATTTGATTTGGACATATTTCCAAATCCAACCGTTAGATTTCAAATCTCTTGTATTCGTTAGGAAGCTCTTTTCGATACGAACCCAACGGTTCCGGTTTCAGGAGAATCCGACGGTCGGATCTCCCGTAATGTCCATTCGAAGTCAATGGTCGAAATTCGTGAACTACCGCAGCGCGGCGCGTTCTATTCAGGCCATTATATTATATATATATATAATGTGTATAATATATATTTAGCCGATTTCTATTTAAAACGAATTTTATAAATCGTTTTAAATTCGTTTCAAAATGATTTCAACTTCATATTCAATTTCTAATCAAAATTGAATATTCCATATGCAAGACAATTTTATACAGTGTATATATATGTTAAAAATTATATTTTTAACAATCAAATCATTTTCACATTTCATATATATATATCGTTTCCATTTCATATATACATCGTTTTCACATTTCATATATATATCGTTTTCATTTCATATATACATCGTTTTCACATTTCATATATATATCGTTTTCATTTCATATATATCATTTTCATTTCATATATGTATCGTTTTCATTTCATATATATCGTTTTCATCTCATATATATATATATTGATATATATTATTTCCACCTTTCATATATATAATATTTTCACTTTTCAATATATACAATATTTTCACTTTTTAATATATATGATATTTTCACTTTCAATGTATACGATATTTTCACTTTCAATATATACGATATTTTCACTTTTCAGTATATACGACATTTTCACTTTCAATATATACGATATTTTAACTTTCAATATATACGATATTTCCACTTTCAATATATACGATATTTTAACTTTCAATATATATGATATTTTAACTTTTCATATATATATATATATTTCATTTCACATCATAATCAATTTATTTCAACTATTCTATAGCACTTTAAAGTGCTACGGTTTTTGATTTCACTGTACCGGGTGCAAAATAAAACGGATTTTAGTGAAACCAAAAATATTTAAAAAGTTGGTGTCGTTGGAAAGATATTTCCAAAGCGAACCCAATGGTTTGATTGTCTGGAATGTTTAATTCAAATATGATGAAAAACAGCGCCAGAATTGATTATATTTATATGTATATATAAATATAATTAAATTAAATCGAATAATGACGCTGCAGTTCGTATTTTGAAATCAAAACTTCAAACGAGTGTACCAGGAGATCCGACCGTCGGATTTTCCCAAAACTGGAACCGTTGGATTCGTTTTGAAGAGATATTTCTAATGAAGCATATGTTGTGTTTGTGTAGCACTTGTTATTATATATGCGAGTTGCTCAGAAAGACCGGGTTTATCCCATTCTGAATAACGTAATCGATGATTTATTGGATCGTCTGAATGGAGCACAAGTATTTTCAAGGATGGACCTAGCTACAGGTTTCCATCAGCTTCGTATTGCCGAAGAGTGTGTTCCTATGACAGCACTCAGGGGTCCAGACTTATTCTATAAGTGGTTAGTAATGTCGTTCGGCTTATGTAACGCTCCAGCTTACTTCGTCGATTTAATGAATAGAGTGTTCAGAGGGGTCTTGAATAAGTTTGTTTTGGTTTTTATTGACGATATTCTAATCTTCTCTAAGTCAAAGGCCGAACAAGAAAAACATTAGGAGAAAGTTCTAGAAATTCTGAGAACGAATGTATTGAAAGCTAAACTTTCCAAATGTATATTATGGCAAGATGAAGTAAAATTTCTTGGCCACGTCGTATCAAAAGAGGGAATTTCTGTGGATCCAAGTAAAATCATTGCTATTCAAAATTGGAAATAGCCTAGTACTCCCACAGAAGTCCGAAGTTTTCTTGGATTGGCTAGTTATTACCGGAAGTTCGTTAATGATTTTTCGAAGATATCTAGTCACTTAACAAAGCTTACAAAGAAGCACGCAAAGTTCATGTGGACTCTAGAATGTGAGGAGGCATTCGAGGAGCTGAAATTAAGATTAACAACTGCTGTGGTGTTAACGATTATCGACGGCAATCACGACTTGAAAGTCTGGAAAGATGCCTCTAGAGAAGGCCTTGGTGCAGTATTAATGTAAAGAGGTCAAGTGGTAGCTTATGCTAGCCGTCAACTGAAGCAACATGAAAAGAACTACGTTACTCATGATCTTGAGTTGTTGGCTATCGTATAAGCTTTGAAATATCTTTTCTGTGACCTGGCACTTGATCTGCTATTTGCAAAAGTACTAGAAAATGAGTGTCAGAAACAGAAGGAATGCAGAACCAGATATTGAGGCCCTATTAATTAAGTATTGAAATATGGGTGGAATACCGTTATCGGGCGAAGAATCTATTATGAAAACACAAGTTGGATTCGTTCTGCTGAGAAAATCTTTGACGGTTTAAAGCTGGGAGATGACCAGAAAAGATTACTGGCATCTTGGGCACTCAAAGAAGAAGCTTTGTTCTGGTGGGATTCGATTATTAAAGATAATCTAGAAGGGGATATCACCTGGTATAGATTCAAAGTGATTTTCCTAGAAAGATTTACTCCTTACGGTGGCAAGGGTAATCTTTGGAATATAACACATAATCAGATAACGGCATAACAGAAATAAATAAATACACCAGATAATGTACAAATAATAAACTGGATAAACATAATCATCAGAGTCACGCAGTATACAGGATCATACTTAGTACAAATACAGTTCAACTATACATAAATGTCTACAGCGGAAAACAAACATAATATGTACAATAGGAGCTGAACAGCATAAAAAGAGATAAATGTTAGAATCCATCTTCAGCTCTAGCTATCCAGAAAGAGTCTGCTAAAACCTGAAGATAATGCTGCCTTAATGACCAGAGAGACGTGTTTATTGTCATCTCCAGACCCGTGTGGTGTTTTTTATTATTCTGGAAATTTACCGTTATATTTTACATAGTCCATATCAGTCATCAGTTCAACCTGTAAAATATAGTCATCGCCATATAAGCCTTTCGCTCGTGTGGTAAATCTTTAACCTCGTCACACAAGCTCCAAATGCTTATGTGGTATATGATGAAGTATGCCTATCTTCAAGAAGTATGCCATGTAGCGTAGTTCAAAATTAATTATTACTATACTATGGCGACATTTATTATTACACACACAACAACCAGGACTCCGCATCCAATGGCATTCACAGGAGTTGATATAATAATATTTCGCATTCAACTCATTGAGGTTTACCTATTTGTTGGGCACGCAAATAAATTCTTTACTCAACAGCTAATCCATTTACCTGTTGAAACATATATAATGCACACGTATATATTTTTCTTTTCCACAAACTAATCCTATGTGGTTTCAACCAAATAATTCTCAACCACAAACGGGTATTTTTCAACCACAATCAATTTCTACCACAAACGATTCTTATCAACCATTCACTATCAACCAATTTTCACACCAATCACAACCAATAAATATTGTCCATGGTTTGTGGACAAGAGGCGTGTGTGTGTGTTTGTATATATATATATATATATATATATATATATATATATATATATAACTATATTTCACTTCCATTTCAACACATATATAATTTTTACAATGCATATATAACTTATACATCGAATGTACAACTTATACAACGCTTATACATGAGGTGTACAATGCTTATATAACTCGTACATCGACTAATAATTTATACATCGTTGTTTTCCGTATCGTTTATAATTCAGAAATCCCACATTGGGTTCCACTCCACCCAAAAATAGCTGAAGGCTCAGAAAAATATGCGGTCTCTTGTAGAATGTAGAAGGCGTCCACACGAGTCCATTGTCTCTTGTTTCACTGAATTTCATCAACAAACGTAAAAGATATGATTTTTACAGTGAAATCAAAAACTGTAGTGCTTTAAAGTGCTATTAAATAGTTTAATATAATTTAAACCGTCCCTCAGAAGTTTTGTTCAAACCTAGGTCACGGATTTGCGCGCAAACGGTGGAGCTTGAGGGCGATCGGCCTATGCCACGCTGTCGGCCTTGGAGAGGCGCACGTGCGCCAGTGTTGGGGCGGAGTTCGGTGGCTCCAAGCGTCGGCGGTGGCTACTTGAACGACGAAACTTCCCGAGCTCGATTCTCCTTTAATGCTGAACGAAAAAAATCCAATCCCTGTATGGATTTGAGGCTCTTGTGATGCTCTACAAAAACCTCAACAGGAGCTCTTGATTTTAATGAGTGGTTTGATCGGATTTGAGGGGAGAAGGTGGGAGCAAAAACCACCGTCGCGATTTAGGTATCGGGGAGAGAGAGAGTCTGATGTGGACGAATGAGAGATTTTTATTTTATTTATATATTTTAAAAATCCAAAAATACCCCGCATCTCCCACGACCTCCAGTCCAAACCCAACGACTATCGTCCCTAACTGAATACCCCCATTTCGAACACAATGGGATATGTTTCGAAGGCCCATTCGACTGTTTCAATCAGTTTTCCTTCAAATTAAAATATAAAACATTGAATATTTAATTTGAACATAGATTTCAATTTGCCGGGGCCACATACTGATTCTAAAAATTCTAGAAAAGTAAATCTTCCTATGTTTTGATGATACGGTCCCAACAAAACTAGTTTCATCGAATTCTGAGACCGTTTGAAAAATGGCCCTTTTCTGCTCGATCCAATTTAATAGAAATCGACCAAACATATTTTCCTTTGCCACGCTCACATACTAGCTTCAAAAATTATGAAATTTGAAACCTAGCAATAATTTGACATCCCGGATCCAACAAAAGAGGTTTCGTCAAATTCTGAGGTAGTTTGCAAAATGGCCATTTTCACGGGCTATATAAACTCTATAGCGACCTTTCTGAAAATTCGTTTGGCCATAACTTTTGCTTCCCTCTATGAAACTTCGATTTCTCAGATTCATTAGAAAGATATTCACTAACAGAATTAAATATTTTTGGTTTCACTCAAATCCATTTTGTTTTGCACCCGCAATCAGTCAATGTTTGAATTCAAATTTTGAAACTACCGCGCCATTTCAGGCCTTTTTATAATTAAAATTAATTATATTCGTTTTCCAACGTCGATTCAATCTTACTCTTAATCGTTATTATTTAAAATATTTATATTTTGAATTCACTAAAATAGCCATTTTAAAATTTTCAAACTGGTTCAGATTTTCTGGGTTGTTAAAATAGTCCTCACCGATTCGAGACAATCTAGCCTACCATGTCTCAGGATCAGAGCTCGAGTGACCCTTGGATCGTCAGGGCCGGTCCATCGATGTGGATTAAAATGCCTGAACACTATGTTCCCCAACCCTTTGGGGCGAAAATGAGCCAAATGACTCCATCGACTCCACACAGTCACCGATATATCCGAGGCGCCTCGCAATAGCAACAACCACACAGGTGAAAGTAATATAAATATCAGGGATGGTTGGTCACTGACACCACCCTAGCTAGAAGGAAACGCATGCCCTCCCTGATGTCCTCTTCCGTTTCTGGTTCACAACCGGGGTGTGAGGCTCGCGAACCAACGTTACACAAAGCTATGCCACACAGGCGGTGCTTTGATCATCAACCACAAGACTTTGCTTTTCAACAAAAGCCTTGATCAATTGCCACTTAGGCATGCCACATAGGCAATTCACACCATGCAACTGATGTCTATCGATATACAACCTCTTATCCCGAACGTCTCAGAGAAGGGTGAAGTAAGGGAATGAATTCCCCTTCACCAGGAAGATGTATATTTAATAGAGATCAATCAACACAGAGCAAAATCCAATGTCAGACACACAGTCCATTTACAAGTTCGTTCTGGGCTCGCATATCCATCGATCTCCATGCACGTCTGGACGATCACCAACTAATTCCCTCCTCTTGGGTGTACAGCCCAATCAAGATCATTAGTAATCACCCAAACGATGTGAAGACCTTCGGTCTTCGACCACCGTCTTCAACCTCGACAGCACGTCGAATCAGTTATTCAGAATGGGATAAACCCGGTCTTTCTGAATAACTAGCGTATATAATAAACAAGTGTTACACAAACACAACATAAGCCTCATTCCAATTCAGAATATTCTTTTATTCAAATATTCTTACACTTCGGGAAAGGTTCCCATTAATTTTATCAAAGATAAATTCCTCAAATTTATTCTTTAATCTTCTTTTGAATATCAATTCAAATTAGTCGGGATTAGCAAACCACACCGAAGTAATCATTTATTTTGTTTCCCAATCCCAACCTATTCATCCCATGAAGTAAAACTGGTCATGCTTCATATCTAACACCATGGAGTTATCGGTAAATTTAATTACCATTTCACATTCAAATCTAATTAAATATTTAACTATAGTTTGGAGCAAAACTGGTGATACTCCATTCCCGATCATTTCAATCTAATTAAAGATTCATTAAAACTCGACTTAGTTTTAATCTTCCCAAATATCAATATTAATGATTGCTTAACTTGGGAAATCATATCCTGTCTTTAACTGGGTTAAAGAACCATTGTCATTTAAAACACCGTTCAATATAAACCCAAAATCACATTCCATTCCAATTCAATTATTGAAACTTCGGGTTACTTTCAAAACCCCTTTCAAATCCAATTTATTTATTTAAAAATAAAAAAATTATTATTCTAGTTCAAAACTAGTTCATTTCGATAAAAATCTATTTTTATCTTTTCAAATTTGGAATTTTTGATCTCAATTTTTCACAAATCATTTCTTATGATTTTACACAAATTATTACTATTTTCAATAATTTTATCAAGGCCCGTACAGTCGATTTCCATCAACGGCCATCAAACTGCACTTACATCGACCTTTTCTAAATTTTATTTGGAAATAATTCTGAATCTAACCATTAGATTTCAAATCTCTAATATTCGTAGAAAGCTCTTTTCGATACGAACCCAACGGTTCCGGTTTTAGGAGAATCCGACGGTCGGATCTCCCGTAATATCCATTCGAAGTCAATGGTTGAAATTCGCGAACTGCCACGGCGCGGCGCGTTCTATTCAGGCCATCATATTATATATATAATATATATAATATATACTTCGTCGATTTCCTTTCAAAACGTATTTTATAAATCGTTTTAAATTTGTTTTCAAAATGATTTAAACTTCATATTCAATTTCTAATCAAAATTGAATATTCAACATCATCGATATACAAATGATAATATCTTCAAAATGTTATATTTTGAAATCACTTTCTTTTCTATATTCATTATAAAAATGAATAAAATCGATATAAATATCGTTCATATCAAAATGGCGTTAATCTAGTCAATACGGCTTTTATTCAACACATGAATGTTTATTCTATTCAACACATGAATATTTATTCTATTCAACACATGAATTTTTATTCTATTCAACACATGGATTTTTATTTCTATTCAACACATGAATTTATTTTCTATTCAACAGATGAATATATTTCTATTCAACACATGAATTTATTTTTATAATATTCCTTATTTTCCAAATTTATATGAGGCCCAATCAATTACCATATAATGGTAATTATATGGATTTTCTACAACACATGTATATAATAGCAATGATAAATCACCAACCATCATCCAGAGTGCACCACACAACTGTATAAGCATTCTATATAAATAATTAACGCGTACACAGTCTGTCAACCCATCGATTGACATACAACTAAACAATCGGGGTTAGTGTACGTCAAATATCATCCCAATACCCGTGTGGGGTTTCAAATCAACAAACACGGATTTTTTTTATTCGTGCAGTTGGGCGATGTGTAAAATTAATCGTCCCGAATCAATATCAGACAAATCGGTGTACATAAACAAATCGTTTGATTTGTAAACGAATATTTATTTTACTTCAACACATGAAGATATATTTTATTTCAACACATGAATATATATTTTATTTCAACACATGAATATATATTTTATTTCAACACCTGAATATATATATTTTATTTCAACACATGAATATATATTTTATTTCAACACCTGAATATATATATTATTTCAACACATGAATATATTTTTTATTTCAACACATGAATATATATTTTATTTCAACACATGAATATATATATTTTATTTCAACACATGAATATATATTTTATTTCAACACCTGAATATATATTTTATTTCAACACATGAATATATATTTTATTTGAACATATGAATATATATTTTATTTCAACACATGAATATATGATTTTCACATCACAATCAACAGTCAAATTTCATAACACAAACAATCACACAAGTCGTCCATGGTCTGTGGACAACGGGTGTCGGGTGCTGCTAAGCACCGTCTGCATCTCAGTATATATTTCAACTAGAAAATAAAATAAAATTGAGGAGTTCTAACCGACTAGCTAAACCAAACGCCACGACTCTTCATATGTAGGAAATCTTCGCCGTGCTCGCCTTCTGTCACTTTCGTTGTCCGTAGCCACTACATATATAAAAATCACATTTTTACTTCGCTTTCAAAATGATAAAAATAGCATCTTTTGCACGGTGTTTTCATCATAAAGATTATATTTTTATAACGCTACTTCTAATATAAAGATCGAATTTTTATATTGTCGCTATAAGAATCACATTTTTATCTCAACATATATATAATAAAAATCAGATTTTTATTTCGCTACACATATAAAAATAATATTTTTATATCTCTACATATACAAAAATCATATCTTAATACTTTCTATAATATAAAAATCTAATCTTTATAATTTCTATAATATAAAAATCATATTTTTATTCTTCCTAAGATATAAAAAATATTTTTTTATATCGTTTTCTTGATGATAAAAATAAAGTTCATATTTTTATTTCTCTTTATATATAAAAAAAGTCGTATTTTTATTCTAAACAACTTCTATAAAAATCATATACCTTTCATAATAAACATCTAATCGTTATATAAATACAAATCTAAACTTTCTATAAATAAAAACATTATCTTTATTAAAATAAAAATCAACCCTTTTCTATGATAAAAATATAATCTTTTTATGTATATAAAAATTTAACCTTTCAATGTTAAACATCTAAGTTTTAAACAATTTGAAATCAATGCTTTAAATAATTAAAATAAATAAAATATAAATTAAAAATCACTTTTTTGGGTTTGGAAGTCGACTTGAAGGGGGGGAAGCTGCTCGCTGGCGCTCAGGCGGAGGAGGTGCTGGTAGGAGGCGGCTCAGTTGAGGTGGGGCAAATATGGGCGGCTAGGTTTACGGTTTGGAGGGACTTGGGGTCTTCGCGACTCGGACCGGGGAAGTAGGAGGAGAGAGGAAGGAGGGGGCGGCGACTATCAGAGGAGTGCGGCTAGGGTTTGGGGGCATCGGATTTTTGGGTAACGGGGTTCGGGATTCCTCAGATCGGAGGAGAGAAGAGAGCAAGGCGCGAGGGGGGGTTCTGATGGGTGGCGGCGCCCCCGACGGTGACGCGATTGAGCGCGGTGAACGCAGCGGTTTTCCACTGCGTGATTTTTTTTTTCTTCATTCAAAAATAAACAAACGTGGCGAGGGGGGGAAGAGATAATGAGGGTTGACTTGGGCTTTGAATATATATATATATAATTATTTATTATTATTTTTATTTTTATATTCCCATAAAGTAGCTTACAATTTCGATCTCCAAACGAGACCCACCGCCTGTCGTCCATAGCTAATTACCCCCATTCTAAACACAATGGGATATGTATCATAAGCTGATTCGATCGTTTCGATCGGTTTTCGTCAAAATCAAAATATAAATCTATATATTGAATTTGAACGCAAATTTCAATTTACCGGGACTATATACAGTCTGTAAAAATTCCTGAAAAATATATTCTAGCTTCGTATTGACAATAGGTCCTAACAAAACTAATTTTGTCGAATTCTGAGACCGTTTTAAAAATGGCCATTTTCCAGTCGATTAAAATCAATTGAAACTGTCAAAACACGTTTTCCTTTGCCACGCTCACATATTGATTCAAAAAATTACGAATTTTGGAATCTAGAAATAATTAGACATCCCGGATCGAACAAAATTGATTTCGTTAAAAACCGAGGTCGTTTGCAAATTTTCATTTTTAAGGCCCAAAATTTCCATAGCGACTATTCTCAGTTTTCATCTGGGCATAACTTTCTATCCCCGCTATGAAATTTCAATTTTTCTGATTCCTTGGAAATATATTCTCAAATATATTCTAATACTTTTGGTTTTGCCAAAATCCGGTTTATTTTGTATCCCATATAGTCATTTGAAATTCAAAATCGAAATTCCAAACTACCGCGCCATTTTCAATTCCTTTTATAATTAAAATAAAATATTTATATTTTAACGACGATCTATATAAATATATACTTTCTAATTCTATTCAAAATAAATTTCTCGTCGTTATTATTTAAAATATTTCATTTTAAATACCCAAAATTCACTAAAATTGCCAAAATAAAAATTTTAAATTGGCTCGGATTTCCAGGTTATTACAAGACGACACCTACGATAGCAGCTAGGTACAAGTAACTACCAAGTTTGTCATGTGGGTACAGTTAGTGGGAAGGGATCAACCTTTAGTAAATTGAGACTAGTAGATTTGCAGTGTAATTAAGTAATGTGGTGTAACTTAGCAAAAGTGCGGTGTAACGAAATACGTGTTGGTTGAGTTGGATAGTCTTTTGGGTGCTAGCCTGATGTTGACTTCAGTCTTCGGGGTTAGTACCTGGAGGGTTGTTTGCTTAGCCAAGGTGTAGGGTTGTCTTAGTACTTAGGCACGGAATCATCTTGTCCATCCTTTTATCTACAATATCCATGTTACAGCCAAGGTGTAGGGTTGTCTTAGTACTTCGAAGTATTTTAAAACTGGTTAGACAATAATAATAATATTAAAATATTATTTTCTACGTATCAAGCATGTTTTATCAATATAAGGTAAAACTCGATCCTCCGGTTTGCGTTGCATTGTGTAATGGGACTTGAGTCTTATAATGGTTTCATTTTTCTAAAAAGTATTGCGTTGTTTAACGATTTACTTTATTTCATGCCAAGATGCAAATAATCAAGGCTTTTGATGAAAGCAGAGCCGTGTGGTTGATGATCAAAGCACGGCCTGTTTTGGCGTAGCTTTGTGTATAGCGTTACTTCGCGAGCCTCAAAACTAGGTAAGAGTCAGAAACGGGACAAGTGAATGCAGGGAGTGCACATGTTTCTTTCGAACTAGAAGTGGTGTCAGCATTTGCAAGCCCTGACATTTTTACTTATGTGGATGATGGATTATGAGGCGCCTCGGATTTATTGGTCGATAAATACCAAATTGTAGGTTCAATAGGACCGGCAAACATGTGTTCAGGTATAACTAGTCCACTAAGGTATATTTGTGGACCGGACCTGCAGGATCCAAGGGTTAACTACGGGGATCCTGAAACATTGCTAGATTGTCTCGAATCGTTAAGGAGATCGTCCCTAGCCTTGACTCATTATGGAAACCCAATTTACAATACGACATTACGATTTTGATTGTAAACCTATATATGGCGACATAGTAGGATGAGGTACTATGCCATTTAGGATTGATACATCTACTTCGAAGTATTTTAAAACTGATTAGACAATAATAATAATATTAAAATATTATTTTCTACGTATCAAGCATGTTTTATCAATATAAGGTAAAACTCGATCCTCCGGTTTGCGTTGCATTGTGTGATGGGACTTGAGTCTTATAATGATTTCATTTTTCTAAAAAGCATTGCGTTGTTTTGAATAAAAATTTATTTAATTTATGCACCGGCAATCCAATGGAGTAAACCCGTTCCGCGATAGCGGCGTGGTCCTGTGATTAGCCTTATCATTATTAGATAAGTTAAGTGAGATTTCTCATACCAGTCCCACGACTGACTCGTAGTTTGTTTCACTTTTCAAACTCGGGTGCTTTCTTTTCCACCCGGGCAGTCGAGTAGCTTATTTTGCAGATATATTGAGCAGAATTCTGGTTCGAAGCTTAAAGTTGTGTCCAGAGAATTGATAGAATTCCGCTGTATCAGATTATTAGTTCCGCTGCAATGTAATAAATTCGCTGTAAATTATCTTCCGCTATTGTATTATTATATCGATGTACTCTGATACTCTGTACTCTGATGTAACATTACTATAATGTTTATAAAAGTCTTCTATTATCTGTTCTGATGTGTTTTATGCCCAGAGTTAGTGCATTCGAGGATTTCCAACTTTTGGATCAGACCTGTGTGGTTTATGGTTGATTCAAAGGGCGGGGATTTTCGGGTCATTACACCATATCAGTCAAATGGGTGCACATAAACAAATAGTCCGATTTGTAAATGAATATTTATTCTATTTCAACACATGAACATTTTATTTTATTCAACACATGAATATTTTGATTTTCCATTCCACATCCCTAACCAAATTCACATAAACAAATCCATCCAAACACACAACCAAACAAGTCATCCATGGTTTGTGGACGACGGGGAGCCATTCATATATTCAGTTATAAAATAAATAACTGTACAAAGAATTCAGTGAGAGAGTTCTCACCTTTAGGTTCCACTCCTCCATTCTTTATTTCTGAACTGTTCAAATTTGAATTTTTCCTGAATTCTGATTAGCTCCAAATCGCTTCAAATCATTTCCATATTGTAGCGCACGCCAGTATGAGCGCAACATGACTGAAATCACTCAATTCCGATCTCATATGAAAAAGATACGGATTTGCATACATCTCATTACATTAATTAATTAAACTAATCCCCTTTTATTACCTTTCTTCCCCGATACACTCTGTATACGCCGAACCCATTTGAACCCCTGATCGATTTCTAGGGAACCTATAGTGGCTTGAATTTCCGTACCCTTTGAGTTGACTAATCACACCACAAGTCCAACCCAAATTGCACAGAAATACGAATCACAAATAGAAAGAAGTTAGAGGATGAGAAATAGGAAGAAAGAAAAGTTAGAATAGAAGAAAAAGCGAAGAGAACAAATCTCACAGCGGAACGAATAAAATATATTCATAACATAACTTTGAAATACAAATCAGTGATTGTATATACCTACCATCATCAGAGCATAACATTTATTCCTGGAACAGTTATAAACACCTATTTCCAGATATAAACATGATACATAGCGGAAAATATAATAGTCTAAAGCTAACTGACGAGCCTCCTGCTTTAAACTCCTCCAAGAGAATCTGTAAAATCCTGACTACTTGACTACCCGTATAAATTCAGGCACCCAAGAGTTTAGGGAAAACAAAAAAAATAAACTTTGTGTCAGTCATGGGACTGGTGTGAATAATCTCCAACCATTTGTTTAACCTTCAAAAATCCATTCGAAAGAAATGATAGTCGTAAGACCGATCCACACATAAACACGAATGGTTGTTACCTTACGATAACCAAAAATATTTTGATATCAAATCCATTGATATTATAATAGTGTCTACAACAAATAAATAGAATCTAGTGGAACGCTTGCATCTCACGCTCCATATATAATATAAAATCAAAAACCGTAGGGCGCTTCTTGGACATTGGATTTCCAACATGACAAGGTATGGAACCACCTTCTAATTAGTGTACTCTAGAGAGGATACACTGGAGTTCAACAAGAATGTCTTGCAACCCGACCCACACATGACCGACCACTCATTTCGCTTGAGTGTATCGAATTTATGTCACCAACGGTTGGGATCAGCAACCTTTTCCCGAAAGGGACAACATCGATAGATTAAAGAAGCAAATAGAATTTCTCTAGATAGGTGATTATACATCCTAATGGGAGCGACCCACATAGCCATGCTGCCTGCCCGATTTTTGTCGATTCCCGATTGTGAAGCTTGAGGTTTGAGTTATCTTCTAGAACATCTGGCCACCATTCACTTTGAATGTCACATCGTCGGATCCATCGGAAATCGCTATTTTATTCCCAAAAAATACTCAAATTGGTAGGCTAAGAAATTTCCCTTCTTTGCCACCAACTTCGTACGTTTGAAGGAATCAACGTACGTAATCCCTTTGGAAATACTCTGTCAGACACTCGTCCTTACAAGTTGTCTTGGGTCTGGACAAACCGAAGGAACCATTCTATTAATCCATCTTAGGCCATTTCTACCTAAGATTAACAGAACAGCCCTTGCACTTTACTCCGTCTTCATAATCTCTTCAACATAAGTTGATTCGTAACGCTTGTGCCAATACGGAGTGGTTCTCGGATATTAAATCTGAACCCGGTCTCTCCGTATTGACAATGGAGGTATAAAATAAATCAAAACTTTGATAGTCGGTGATTTAACTATCAAAGAAACATCCATACAATCAACGGTCCTATTTCCAATTGGAAATCGTATCGATCAAGCATCAAACAACACTGGGCCCCTTTAAATCAATTCCTTGTTATATTATCATTTACAATTCCCATTCCCCATCTTTTGTATTCTTTTGAAGCTCAATTTCCCCTCTAGATTCTTTGTAAAAGCTTTCCAATATTATAATTTCTTTATTCAAGAAAATATCTCTTGTTCCAGTAAGAAGACATATATATATATATATATATTAACGAATCCTTATTTTCTATATTCAGAAAATATACCTTATTAATACCGAAAAATATTTCCTTCACTATCGAACCTTAACCATTTTTCCATCAATCATGAAGTCAATCAAGTTGGGTTATAATTACCTCTCAGACCTTAATTGAACAACATTATGAACTTTGAAATAATCAAAGCTCACAACTTCAAACAAAACATTACTTACACGACTTTCAAAATCAATCTAAGAACACACTTCTTTTATTGAAAAACATTGATTATAGCGGTAGCGTTATAATTGCTATTTCCAAATATTTGATTTATAAATCATTACTTTCAACAATAGTGTTATAATCGCTGTATAGAACATTTATTATAGCAATAGCATTAAGATCGCGGTTTAGATTTACAAAAACATTTATATAACAGCAGCGTTATAATTGCTGCTTAAAACATTTATTTTAATGATAGTGTTATAATCGTTGTTTCCAAGTATTTGGTTTATAAAAATATAACTTTACTTATTGATTTCAAATAAATAAGTAAATAAATAAATAATTAAAAAAACTAAATTTTATTCAAAATGGAAAGTAAAAATAGCTATTTCCCTAAATCCGATATAGTCGAATTCAAATAAATAACTCTCTCCTGAATAATCTATATTCGATTTATACTCCAACTTGGGAATGATCTACCATTTCAGTTATAACTCAAATTTCACTAATAACTATATCCATTTGCAAACCGTTTTCTCTCAAATTGTTAGTCACTTCCAAATATGAATATTATTCCTCAATAGGAATCTAGACTCGTTTATTGAATCAGCTTGATTTGATTTATATATTTTATCATAACATATTCAAATCTCAGTCGTCGAGTCACTTAATAAACCCACATCACATTCTATTTTAGTTTCAAATTTATGTTCATAAAACTACTATGGACATCTTTCCTTTTATATAAAACAATTCGATTTCCTTTCCAAACTTTTATACATTCCATACTTCTGAAATCAAATCCGTTGATTTTATACTTGTAAAAAACATCTCAATCCAAATTTCAATTTATAACTTCTATTTAGAATTTTTCATAAAATGCCTCATTTTTACTACAAACGGTTATAATCTTACTTATATTTTCTTTATAACAGTTAAGTTCAAAATCTCATTTCAATTATCGATTTCAAAAACCCATTTCCCTTTTTCAATGTAAATTCAAAACTTTGAACTTGTATTTCAATTCTTCCAAAAATACTTCACTTAATCTATAAACATACTTATAATTCACCTCTTGTTGTATCTATTTAAAACAAGTTCTTATTTCCAGTTATTTCGAAATTAAATTCGTATATTGGAAATAAATTCCCTTTTTAAAATCCCTAATTAATTTTCTTTATTTGAAAATATTTTTACTTTTTCGTATTTAAATACCAAAATTCTAGGGTCATTGATATTCAAACACAACACAATCAATCATAGATTATATGACACATCATACAACATAATAAATAAAAACAGTAATATATTGTTGAGGAATCCAGTTGGATCCCTCCAACCTATTTCCTTGTATCCATAGATGTTAGTCAACATCAATAATATAATTTTCACATCAATATGAAATATCATAGTGAACGGTATAACTATATCAATCATTTCAACCAATTTTATCAACCATTCACCCAAACAACCATTACATAGTATAAAATTACTATAAATAAAATTAAAATTCATTTATATTAAAATAAAATGAGACAGAGTTAGTGAGTTTACTCACATCGGTTTGAAGTTGACGGTTCTGCCTTTTTGTTTCATTTAAAATCAAATTAGCGTTTGATTTTATTTAATCATGAAGTTCTTGCAACTCAGTTCTTGGCGGAAATAGTTCCATGATGTAGATTTCGTTGCTGCGATTCTAATGTAACTAATGTGGTTCAATTCGTTCCTCATTTACTAAGCGACCATAATTAGTTGCTATCCATGTATCAACCTCCTCCATATAACATTCTTCTTCCCATTCAGGAAAATTGTTGCTCCGCCATTTCAACGGAATGCAACCCTTATTCTTCCATATTTTAGAAAACAACACCAAATGTTTAATTCCTTTATGGTTCTGCCTATCGAGTTAATCTCTACAGTTTCAAATAAATTCCACCTCCCCCTCAAATGGTTCTAACCGCACTATCATAACCCATCACAACATCTTCTCCCCTGTTAAAAACATTCGAACCCCTCACAACCACTACACGATACCCCACGCATGTTAGTCCCTTTCCCATTGTAAACACCTACATTGTAAAACTCATCTACTGTTAACGCACCTTCACCTTCAAAAAAAATCATGTTAAAGCACCTTCACCTTCAACAAAAATCATCCGCAAAGAATTCCTTTTCAAAGAAAACAACTGACCACCTCCTATACATTTCTCTGTTACCTTCAGCCACCTATTCTCTTCTAACAGACTATTCACCGCCACTTCTTATTCTATATAGCGAACCCAAATCAAACTCCATCACTACACTTCTCATTTTATTATCCCCATCACAAAAACAACCGACCAAATTCCCTTGAAACCCACACATCCTAGCTCACGAATGAGCTTACCAAAACCCCAAACCATTGTTGACGTCAACATAGAACTGTCTCTCCCATTCTTCCTAACAAAAAAATTTGGCTTCCTGCTGTTCAAAAACCAAAGACTACAACATCTTCAAAACTCGCACCGCTCCACCGTAATCCACCTCCGAATACCCCCAGTTGATCGAGCATTACCTGAGTAACCACCACTCCTTTCCTAACGCAGTGCACCCAAAACTCGCGCCTTGTCCTCAGGAACACTACACCGGTCTTGGTACGACCCAGCCCCGCATCTCTTGATAGTGCCCTGATGCCCTAGGATGTTGCTGTAGGCGTCAAACTCCAGAAATTAAAACAAGTACACTTTTTTATTTTTGTATTAAGATTCGGATTTTTATTTGAATTTTGAAGGGAACAATTCCTTTCGATTTTTATAGGAAGAATAAAAGAACCGATGGAAAAGAATTTGGGGATTTTGTGTTTGATTTCGTTTGTGTGAAAGATGAAAAACAATGAGAATATAGTATTTAAATGGGACGATGGTTTGGTAGGCAAGACATCAGTTGCCTTGGGACTCACGGAATTGGAATTTGCTTGCGATGCACTGACTGAAATGTTTGGTGAGCACGGTCCCTTCAATAGATTGGCAAATACGTATTTTACTTGAAGGGTACGGTGTCAAAAAGTTTTAGGCGCAAGCTGTCTTAAGATATACAGAAAAGTTAGTAACATCTATTTCTTAGTGTTATTTAAGTTTAAATGATCTCGACACTCCTGTTAATGTATAGATTTTGGCCAATAGAAATAAAAATATAGTTGTGATCAGTAATGTGTCATGATCCCAAAAGTATAATAATATCGGTAGTTTAACTTATATTATGAAACCCCAAAAATGCTGATATAGGGTGTAAAACACTCCAAATAAAAAGTAGCTTATTTTCCAAAATAAAAATAATAGTAAAATTCTAAAAATTAAATCATCACTACGTCTCAAAGGGGATGTTCAAATTAAAGACCGATACTCAAATATATTTAAATAACCGTTATGGCTTATATACGATTCCATAACGACTTTCTGAAAATTAGATTTGGACGTAATTCACAATATATAACACGAAATCTCGATTTTTCACTTCCATTAGAAAGATACAGTTTAATAGATTCAAACATTTCTTGCTTAAAAAAAAATCCGACTTATTTTAGATCTTGTATATTAAGTTGAAGTTTAAATCGTAAATTACGAACTACCGCGGCTATTTCGAGCTCGTTTTAAATTATATTATAAATTATACATTTAAATATCGTTTAATTAAATTGATTCCTTATAAATTTCTATATATAATTCAAATAAAATATTTAAACAATTTAAATATTCAGAATTCAACGACTAAAAATCCGGTTCATTACATTCCTTCCCCCTTATAATAATTTCGTCCTCGAAATTGCTAAGCAGTAAAATGCTATAACTCTAACTCCTCATAATCTGCTTAGTTGAAATCTTATATTCCATATCTTCATAACAATATTCTTACCCGACCTTCGAATTCTCATATCAATACTTGACCATTCATAATTCTTTCCAAATGATATATCCACCATTTTTGAACAATCCATCATCACATTCTTTTCTTCAATCCATATACTGTTTTACATATCCACACCCATTCCAATTGATTTTGAATCCATTTATCAATTTCGTCATTCCACTTGAAATTTTATTAACCAATTCTGGTTTTCTTATTTTAGCAACTCGATTTTAGATTATCAAAAAAATCATGAAAATTTTCTAACTTCTTAAATTTTCGAATTTTTTTGCTAGCATCTCCTTTGCACGGCTCAATCTGTACAATCACAACTCGCCTTTCTGGGACTTCTCCAATCCAAAAGAGAATCAAAAAGCCAAGCGACTTGCCCCATAGGCTCAGAAAATCATCAAACCCCAGTAATATTGTAAACGTGTACCTTTTTGTCGGGCATAATTCTATCTCTTGCATTTGCCTTCATTCGGTATCAGCTCAGCATACATTATATCCATTTCCAGTTGGTTTCAAATCAATCCAGCTTCAAATTTTTAACTCTCTAATCAACTTCTGATTAGTTCGCTTCCATTTTATCAATTCAAATCTGATTTCTATTTAAGTCAATCCACTTATTATACTTGAATCAAAATTTACCACAATTCAATTTCAATTAACAACATCCAATATATATTCAACTTGCTTATTCACAAGCCGAATTCATATAAATATTTCAAATCTCAACATTTTCATTATTTAATTTCATTCTGAATTATTTCTGAACTAATCAAATTTTGTTTATCTTAAGTTAGATTTTAATTTCAGAATTCAAATTTTCGGGTTTTATTTCAAATTAGTTTGGAATCATATATACATATATTTATAATGAACTCAATTCAAAACATTTGAATTTCTAAAACATCTTGTCCTTTTTAAACAAATTTTTCATTCCCAAATTACTATGGTAGCAATCCGTCACTCAAAAACTTGAAAATGAATAATGATAATGTCGCGACCCATTATCAGAATTATTTTCTTGCCACTGAAGTGATTTCAGTGCTTAATCCCTTTAAAAATCTATTTAAACCATTCTTATTCAAAAATATTTTAAAGTAATGTTATATCACTTTATTATATTTCAGAAAATATTTTCTAAACATCCGGAATTTGAATTCCAATTCTGATTTGAACTTAATCTTGGTTTGTCTCATTTGTATACATTATCCGTATACAAATTATATAACCATTTCAGTATTTCATAATTCCACTTGATTGTAATAACAATCAACATGTTCATATATAATAATTCAGAAATTATTCCTTTTATATCAAAATAATTTTTAGCCAAAATTATTTCATTTACCCATTTTGGAACAATACCATATTGAATTGCTTTGTTCGAGAGTTAGAAACACCTATCAATACAGTTGTACATCCTGTATCGAGCAGAATTCATAAACCACTCAACAAACCAGCTAATACTATATAAAACAATATTATATCAAATCTACAAATATGCGCTCATATATATACACCTAAAATCAACCTAGGGCATTTCTAACCTCATCTCTATTGAGTCACGCCACAGAGCCAAGGTTACTACTCAACCTTTAGCTCTGATACCAAATGTAATGGCCCGAATTTCTGTACCCTTTGAGTTGACTAATCACACCACACGTCCAACCCAAATTGCACAGAAATACGAGTCATTAATAGAAAGAAGTTAGTGGATGAGAAATAGAAAGAAAAGTCAGAATAGAAGAAAAAACGAAGAATACAAATCTCACAGCGGAACGAATAAAATATATTCATAACATAACTTTGAAATACAAATCAGTGATTGTATATACATAACATCATCAGAGCACAACGGTTATTCCTGGAATAGTTATAAACACCTTTTTCCAGATATAAACATGATACACAACGGAAAAAATAATAGTCTAAAGCTAACTGACGAGCCTCCTGCTTCAAACTCCTCCAAGCAAATCTGTAAAATCCCGACTACTTGACTTCCTGTATAAATTCGGGCACCCAAGAGTTTAGGGAAAACAAACAAAATAAACTCTAGGTCAGTCATGGGACTGGTGTGAGTAAACTCCAACCATTTGTTTAACCTTCAAAAATCCTTTCGAAAGAAATGATAGTCGTAAGACCGATCCACACATAACACAGATGGTTTTTACCTTACGATAACCAAAAATATTTTGATATCAAATCCAGTGATATCATAATAGCGTCTACAACAAATAAATAGAATCTAGGGAACGCTTGCATCTCATGCTCCATATATATTATAAAATCAAAAACCGCAGGGCACTTCTTGGAGATTGGATTTCCAACATGACAAGGTATGGAAACACCTTCTGATCAGTGTACTCTAGAGATGATACACTGGAGTTCAACAAGAACCCGACCCACACATGACCAACCACTCATTTCGCTTGAGTGTATCGAATGTATATCACCAACGGTTAGGATCAGTAACTGTTTCCCGAAAGGGACAGCATTGATAGATTAAAGAAGCAAATAGAATTTCTCTAGATAGGTGATTATACATCCTAATGGGAGCGACCCACATAGCCATGCTGCCTGCCCGATTTTTGTCAATTCCCGGTTGTGAGGCTTGAGGTTTGAATTATCTTCCAGAACATCTAGCCACCATTCACGTTGAATGTCACATCGTCAGATCCGTCGTAATTCACTAATTGATTCCCACAAAAATACTCAGATTGTTAGGCTAAAGAAGTTTCCCTTCTTTGCCACCAACTTCGTACGTTTGAAGGAATCAACGTACGTAATCCCCTTGGAAATACTCTGTCAGACACTCGTCCTTACAAGTTGTCCTGGGCCTGGACAAACTGAAGGCACCATTCTATTAATCCATCTTAGGCAATTTATGTCTAGGATTAACCGAACAACCCTTGCACTTTACTCCGTCTTCATAATCTCTTCAACATAAGTTGATTCGTAATGCTTATGCCAATCCGGAGTGGTTTTCAGATATTAAATCTGATCCCGGTCTCTCCGTATTAACAATGAAGGTATAAAATAAATCAAAACTTTGATAGTCGGTGATTTAACTATCAAAGAAACATCCATACAATCAACGGTCTTATTTCCAATTGGAAATCGTACCGATCAAGCATCAAATAACACTGGGCTCCTTTAAATCAATTCCTTATTATATTATCATTTACAATTCCCATTTCCCATCTTTCGTATTCTTTTGAAGCTCAATTTCCCCTCTCGATACTTTGAAAAACCTTTCCAATATTATAATTTCTTTATTCAAGAAAATATCTCTCATTCCAGTAAGAAGGCATATATATATATATATATATTAGAAAATCCTTATTTTCTATATTAAGAAAATATACCTTATTAATATCGAAAAATATTTCCTTTACTATTGAACCTTAACCATTTTTCCATCAACCATGAAGTCAATCAAGTTGGGGTATAATTACCTCTCAGACCTTAATTGAACAACATTCTCATCTTTGAAATAGTCAAAGCTCACAACTTCAAACAAAACATTACTTACATGACTTTCAAATTCAATCTAAGAACACACTTCTTTTATGGAAAAACATTGATTATAACGGTAGCGTTATAATCGCTGTTTCCAAATATTTGATTTATAAACCAATACTTTTAACAACAACATTACAATCCCTGTATAGAACATTTATTATAACAATAGCGTTAAGATTGCTGTTTAGATTTATAGAAACATTTACTATAACAGCAGCGTTATAATCGCTGCTTAAAACATTTATTTTAACGATAACGTTATAATCGTTGTTTCCATGTATTTAGTTTATAAAAATATAACCTGTACTTATAGATTTCAAATAAATAAGTAAATAAATAAACAATTAAAAAACTAAATTTTATTCAAACGGAAAGTAAAACTAACTACTTCCCTAAATCTAATATAGTCGAATTCAAATAAACAACTCTCTCTTGAATAATCTATATTCGATTTTTACTCCGACTTAGGGATAATCTACCATTTCAGTTTCAACTCAAATTTCACTAATAACTATATCCATTTGTAGACCGTTTTCTCTCAAATTGTTAGTCATTTCCAAATATGAATATTATTCCTTAATAGGAATCTAGACTCGTTTATTGAATCAGCTTGATTTGATTGATTTATTTATTTTATCATCACCGATTCAAATCTCAGTCGTCGAGTCACTTAATAAACCCACATCATATTCTATTTTAGTTTCAAATTTATGTTCAAGAAACTACAACGGACATCTTTCCTTTTATATAAAACGATTCGATTTCCTTTCCAAACTTTTATACATTCCATACTTCTGAAATCAAATCCGTTGATTTTATACTTGTAAATAACATATCAATCCAAATTTCAATTTATAAATTCTACTTAGAATTTTTCATAAAATACCTCATTTTTATTACAAATGGTTATAATCTTATTTATATTTTCTTTATTACAGTTAAGTTCAAAATCTCATTTCAATTATCGATTTCAAAAACCCATTTCCCTTTTTCTATATTAATTCAAAACTGTGAACTTATATTTCAATTCTTCCAAAAATACTTCACTTAATCTATAAACAAACTTATAATTCACCTCTTGTTTTGTCCATTTAAAACAAGTTCTTATTTCCAGTTATTTCGAAATTAAATTCCTATATTGGAAATAAATTCCCTTTTTAAAATCCCTAATTTATTTTCTTTATTTGAAAATATTTTTACTTTTTGGTATTTAAATACCAAAATTCTAGGGCCATTGATCTGCAAACACAACACAATCAATCAAAGATTATATAACACATCATATAGCATAATAAATAAAAATAGTAATATAATGTTGAGGAATCCAATTGGATCCCTCCAACCTGTTTCCCTGTATCCACAGATGTTAGTCAACATCAATAATATTAATTTCACATCAATATGAAGTATCATAGTGAATGGTATCACTATATCAATCATTTCAACCAATTTTATCAACCAAACAACCATCACGCTATATAAAATTACTATAAATAAATTTAAAATTCGTTTTTATAAATATATAAACGAGACAAAGTTAGTGAGTTTACTCACATCGGTTTGCAACTGACGGTTCTTCCTTTTTGTTTCATTTAAAATCAAATGAGCTGTAACAACCCTGAATTTTGGGGCCAATTTAAATTATTATTATTTTTAGAAATTTTAATGGATTTAGAATATTTAGAAATAAAATCTTAGATGCCTTAGCAAAAAAATATTATTTTGTTTGATCATGTTGTATTAACATGGAATGTTACGTTGCTTGATCATGTGGTATTAATATAAAAAAATGTCATTATCATATGAAATGTCATATTAGTGTGAATGCCATTATAGTTAGAAAGGTATATTAGTATAAAAATGCCATTTTAATTAGATAATGTTATATCAAAATAACATAAATAGGAAATTGTTTATAAATTTCATTTATGTGGCATTAATAGGAAATTTATTACAAATAAATAGCTATTTATTTGTCATTTGAATTCGGTTAGGGTGATTTGCTGAATTATATCGTTGTATGATAGAAATAAAGGGTGTAATTTAATACTGGAAATAAACTACAACAGATTGCTAAAGTCCATTAAACTGAATTAATAAGGTAACGGTAGAAGATTGATTACAATAGAATAATTGATTTACTTATGCAACCATTTGCTTTTGTCCATATACATTTAACATATAACAATATTTGGATTGCTAATTTATTTTATTTTATTTTTTAAATCGTGTAACTCATTGACATAATTAAGTCAAACCAAATTTAGTGGAATAATATATATATATATATATATATATATACTTAATGAAATTTAATTACATTTGAAACCAAACACTATAAACCGGTGTAATAACTAACTTGAATTTTGGTATGTGAATTTGTTTTAAAAATATTGTAAATTATTTAAGAAATCAAAACGATATATATATATATAATGTACCAATTTGAAATAAACTTATATGGTTAAGATGATGACTGCGAATTATGAATGTAACATGTGTAAATAAATACTAATTGGTCATATGGTAATTATGTTGTTATATATTTTGAAATTTTAAATTCACAAACTTTGTCACAATTAGCATTAACTCTTTAAATTATATCCTCTCTCTCTTTTATTGTTATCTATTTTTGAAATTTGAAAAATGTGTCATTATAGCGTGCCATAAAAGGGGATGTCAGGAAACATAAATGGGAAGTAAATAAGGCAGCCTTAGTCAGCAATTCATTTTTCTTTGTCACATATAAAATACAAAATGTGAATGGGCCTTGAGGAATAAAAGAACAAATAGCAATGATATATATAAACCTTAAAAATTTACAAAGCCAAAATCCTAATAGTAATATGACCAGCCGCCACCAATTCTTTGAACAGCCATTGTATTCTCTCCTTCCTCCCTCACTCTAATACGATTCTTTCATCAATTCTAAGAATTTCCAAATGGTAAAAATCTTTAAGAGAGTTCTACAGTTTCAACAGTCTCGATCTCCTCAGGCTCATGTTGTTGGCGCAAGTGGAGGAGGTTGGCAGCGACTTGTTGGTGCATTCAAATCTGCCGCCGGTCGATTTCAGTGATGTGCGTTTTGAAGAAGGAGCGGTTTACAGAAAGGATTAAGGGTAACAATTTAATTAGGATGATATAATTCAAATATGTAATTAAAGTATTGAACGATTAAAAGGTCATATCTTATCCAAATCAAAACGAAATTGAGCGATTTTCAAAGCGTTGAAATTGTGAAGAAAAGATCTGCGAGATGGAGTTGAATAAATCTAAAACAGAGCATTTTGGTAATTCAGGAAATTTCAAATCTGAATTATTCGGTGAGAAATTCTATTCTTTAATTTTATTATTAAAATTTGTTAATGATAATTGTAGTATTCTTCATATGCCGTAATACTCTGCTGTTTTCTATACATGATTTGATCTGTGTATCATTAGAATGTTGAAATTAACGTTTATGTTAATTAGAGAATTGAATCAAACAAAACTATCATTGTGTTATTAGAATGTTGAAATTAACGTTTATGTTAATTAGATAATTGAATCAAACAAAATTATCATTTTGTTAATAGAATGTCGAAACAAATGTTTATGATAATTAGAGAATTGAGTTGCGACAAAATTATCATCTTTATCAAATATAAGAGTTGCGACAAAATTATCATCTTTCTCAAATGTAAGAGTTGCGAAAAAAAATGAATGAGAAGTTTGACATGAGACTTGGCACCCAATTATACATTGTTATCCTATGTATTGACATGAAAAACTTACACTAAAACAACATGATTACATGTATTATTATGAGGAATGGACATCATAATTAACACCAAAATATTAGTTGTTGCCATATATAGGAATTGTTATGGGAACATTGACAACAAAATTTTAGTGTTGTTAAGTTTTATATAAAATAAACATATTTTTAGCGTCGTTAAGATTCGTGAAAACGAGCATAATTTTAATGTCATTAAGTTTCACCTAAAATGAAACATTATTTTTAGTGTCAAATTGTGTCATTAAAAATGAAACATAAATTTAGTGTTCTGTAGAATAATTAAAAATGAATATTTTTAGTGTCATATTGAAACATTGAAAACGAACATATTTTTAGTGTCATGTTGATTCAACTAAAAATAATATATTCTTAGTGTCAATTTGTTGCAATTTGAAATAACATATTTTTGTTGTCATTTATATTACAATAAAAAGATTTCATGTTTAATGTAATATGGTTCATTAGAAGGATTAAAGAAAAAGAAAAAAAAAGTTTAATTAGAATAGACATGCCATTTTTATTAGGAACATGATTATGTAAGATAAATTTGTCATTTGTGTAAAAATTGAATTTGTTATTTATTTAAAAATTGAATTTGTCATTTATGTCAAAATTAGTTTGTCAGTTATGTGAAATTTAATTTGTCATTTATGTGAAGATTGGAATTGGCATTTATGTTAGGATAAACTTGCCCTTCATGTTAAAATATTATAATGTCGTTTATTGAAAATGTCATTAAATTAGAATGTCATTAAAACTAGAATATCACTAGATTGAAAATGTCATTAAATTAGAATGTCATTAAAACTAGAATATCACTAGATTGAAAATGTCATTAAATTAGAATGTCATTAAAACTAAAATATCACTAGATTGAAAATGTTGTTAAATTATAATGTCATTAAAACTAAAAGCTCATTAGATTAAAAAGGTCATTAGAATTCATAGAAAATATGTTTCCATATAAAATATCCTCTTTATATGACAGTAGAATTCAACACTTTTATTTAATAATGGCATGTGAATAAAAACATCAATTTTGTTAAGAAGTGCCATGTAAAATAATATTTTGAGTAGAACAATTATAATGATTAACTAAAATTGTACTTGGACACGAGGTTAGGTCACATTTGTGGTGGAAGTCTGCCCGGACCAGACCGGCATATCCAACAGCCACAAATGTTGGGCCTAATGTGAGAAGTCCAAGAGCGCAAATGCAAATTGGGCCAAGACACGAGGTTAAGCCCAACTTGTGGGATAAGTCTGCCCGAAACCGACCGATCTATCCAGCATCCACAAGTTGCAGGCCTAATGTGATATGTCTGGCCCATATTAAAAATATAAACGGTTAAATAGAGAATTGGACATTAGAATCAAATTTACCTTTTTAATGTAATTATAAAAGATAGAAATTAGCTCTGTTATGAAAATTACATTTTTAATGTAATTTAAAAGGGAGGGATTTTACATTATATTGAAAATTACATTTTTAACGTAATTAAGAAGAAGAATTGGATGATGTAATCAAATTTGCATTTGTTTAATGTAATTTAAAAAGTTAGAATTTTCCACTGTAATGTTAACTACATTTACAACATAATTAAAGAAGGAAATTTTACAATGCAATTGAAAGATAGGATTTCTCAGTATAATGTCAATTGCATTTTCTTAATGTAATCAAAAGAAAAAATATTACATTTTTTTTGTAACAAAAGAAGTTAGAAGAAATACAGTCTTTATAATGTAATAAAAGAGAATATAATGTAAAAAAAAAAATCACATTTTCTATAGTGTAAAGAATAAGAAGAAAATACTACATTTCCAATAAAATGAGAGAAAGAGTGTAAATAAAATATGAAATAGATATTTACATTTTCTTAGGTAATAAAAAGAAATATTTTGGATGACACTTTCATTTACATTTTCATGTAAATAGGATATGTAGAAGAAAAGGAAAACATTTATTCACATGTAGTGTAAATAAATAAGAAAAAGAGATGTCTTAATGACATTTTCTATGCAGTAAAAGAATAAATTGAAAGCTACATTTTGGTTGTTATTTACAAATAAATAAATGTGGGGATGGAATTGAAATGTTCATTGAATATGATACCTCGATATGATACACGAACATGATTATGCGCTGTTTGTTTGGTCGATTCGTTGCCCTTATATGTTAATGACTACATGGAATGATTTATATCTACTTTTATCAAAATAAAAAGAGTGATAATTAATAACGTTATGAAATAATTTAAATGATAATTATTCGAAGATTATTTGAAAAGACCGAGTTATACTCATTTCAAATAATCATACGACGTTTTAAATGGAAGAATTGAAGACGTCAATTAAAGACCGACGATCCTCACATCGAATGATTAACTAGTGTTGAGGCCCTTGATAGATTTGCTCCCAAGACCGGGCTAAGATGGTAGTTATCCGGACGTAATGTTTATTTGTACGGATTTGACTTTCGCTCAGACCCAGAGCATAAGTTTATAAATGGATGTTTGTCTGACATTGAATTTTGTTCTATGTAAATTGATTTCTATTAATATACGACCGTTGGTGGCAGAGAATTTATTCTCATGCTTAACGCCCTTAGAGGTTGTGTATTAATAGTTATCAATCGCATGGGGTGAATTGTCAATGTGGCACGCTAAGATGAAGATGATCAAGGCTTTGTTGAAAAGCAGGTCTTGTGGTGAAACGACCCGCAAATCCGTACCCTTTGAGTCGACTAATAACACCACACGTCCAACTCAAATTGCACAGAAATACGAACCATTTTTAGAAAGAAGTTAGAGGATGAGAAATAGAAAGAAAGAAATATTAGAATAGAAGAAAACGAAGATCACAAACTCACAGCGGAACGAATAAAATATATTAAATAACATAGCTTTTGAAATACAAAGCAGTAACTGTATATATACATACCATCATCAGAGCACAACAGTTATCTCTGGAACAGTTATAATCACCTGTTTCCAGATACAACAAAATACACAGCGGAAAATATGATAGTCTATAGCTAACTGGTGAAGCCTCCTGCTCCAAGCTCTCCAAGTATATCTGAAAAATCCTGACTACTTGACTGCCCGTACAAATTTGGGCACCCAAGAGTTTAGGGAAAACAAAACAAAATAAACTCTGGGTCAGTCATGGGACTGGTGTGAGTAAACTCCAATCATTTGTTTAACTTTCAAAAATCCTTTCAAAAGAAATGATAATCGTAAGACCAATCCACACATAAACACGGATGGTTTTTACCTTACGATAACCCAAAACACTTTGGAAATCATATATTATCTGATATTATAATAATGTCTAATCACAAGTAATTAAAATCTAGTAGAACGCTTGCATCTCACGCTCTACATATATAATATACAATCAAACTCGCAGGCGCTTATTGGAGATTGGATTCCAACTTGACAAGGTATGGGACCACCTTCCGAACATGTATCTCTAGAGTCAAATACACTGGGTTCAGCAAGAACATCTTGCAACCCGGCCCACACATGACCGACCACTCATTTCGCTTGAGTGTATCGAATGTATATCACCAACGGTTGGGATCAGCAACCGTCTCCCGAATGGGCAGCATCGATAGATTTAAGAAGCAATTGGAATTTCTCTAGATAGGTGATCATACATCCTAATGGGTGCGACCCACATAGCCATGCTGCCTGCCCGATTTTTGTCCTTTCCCGTTTGATGAGGCTCGAGGTCATAACGTATCTTTTGACAGATCACACCTCCATTACTTTGAATGCCACATCGTCATACCCGCCAAATCACAAATTGATTTCACCAAAAATACCACGGGTATACAGCTAAGAGAAACGAATTCCTCCGCCACCAAACGTAAGTACGTTTGAAGAGATCAACTTATGCGATCCATTGGATATACTCTGGCAGACACTCGTCCATACACGTTTGTCCTGGGACTGGACAAACCGAAGGCACTATTCTGTAAACAGGATAGCCCTTGCACAACTCCGTCTTCAATATATTCAGCATACTTGATTCGCAACGCTTATGCCAATACGGAGTGGTTCTCTGGATAATATTCCAACCGGTCTCTCCATATTAACAACGTTCAAATGGTCAAAACTTTGATAGTCGGTGATTTAACTATCAAATGAAAACATGTCGGTGTGCAAACAATGATATTATTTCCAGAAGGAAATTCTATCGACCCAACATCATTCAACGTTTATCCCTTTTAGTTCATTCATTTATTCATTTATTCATTTCCCTTTTCACTTTCATTTACATTCCTTATTTAATATATTTAGGAAATATACGCTATTAACATTGGAAAACATTTCCATTATCTGTCCTCTATATTCAGAAAACATTTCTGACTCTCATTTGAAAAACGTTTCCAAATCTCCTTCATTTTTGTTTTAAACAGATGTTTGAATAAACATCGCTATGCCAACTCACCATTTCACTCATTTACTAAATCCACTTAATCACTTCCACTCTCGAACCTTATCCACTTCTTAGTTAAAACTAAAGTCCATCAAGTTGGGGTATAATTACCTCTCAGACGTTAACTGAACGACATTCTTAACTTTGAATTAGTCAGAGCTCGCAACTTTAAACCAAACATTGCTTACATGACTCTCGGATTTTATCTACGAACACACCTTCTTTATAAAAAATATTGATTACAACGATAACGTTATAATCGTTGTCTTCAAATGTTTGGTTTATAAAACATTGCTTTCAACAACAGCGTTAAACCCCCTGTCTTAGCATTATAGAACACTTATCATAACCATAGCATTAAGATTGCTATTAAAACAGTTATTATAACGGCAGCGTTAAAATTGCTATTTAGATTTACCAAGACATTTATTATAACAGCAGCGTCTAAAATTGCTGTATAGATTTTCAACATCTATTATAACAACAGCGCTAAAATCTCTGTTTAGTTTTATAAAAACATTTCTTACAAAGACAGCATTAAAATCGCTGTTTAAAATTTATAAAAGCATTTCTTATAACAACAGCGTTATGATTGCTGTTTTGAATAAAATACCGTGTGCGACGCACACGCTTCCGTTGTTCATTTATAAACTCTGTTTATTTTAAACAAATTCAAGTTCTCCTTTGAACATATTTATAAACTATACATTCTTCTAACCACTTAATTCGATTTCTATAAATCCCCTTATTTTATTTACAAAATATTTCCCTGTTTTAAAGCATTTATTCTTTCTTTAAACTTTCCTCTGTAATTTGCTAAATTCGGATCCATTTCCAAATATTGGTTTCAAAACCGATACTCACTTTCAATTATACGTTCATATTTGAACTTACCTTTTAATTTATCCAATGGTTAATGGTCCACTTAATTTATATCTTTATTTATAACATTTTTCTTGGTTTACCCAATGGAATAGGTTTCCATTTGCAACTCAATGAAAAAGAAATTATTTCTAATTTGGAAATAAATTCTGCTTTTAAATTCTAATTTCCCTTTTTCACATTCGATGATATTTTACGGTATCTAAAATACCAGGTTCCTAAGGCCAGGGTAAATCAAACACACAAATTCAACCATGAATAATGTAGCATAACATGTATAACTATCAAATAAAACAGAAAATAAAATGTTGCGGGATCCAGTTGGATCCCTCCAACCTGTTTCCCTGCATCCACAGATGTTAGTAACATCAAAAATATCGCATTAATGGAAAAATCAATCAACGATGTGATTATATCAACCAATTTATCAACTATTCAATCAACACAACCATTTCACATTATAAAATAATTTTAAACGAGTGAGTTTACTCACCTTCGTTTTGCAGTGACGATTCTGCTTTATTTCGTTTACAATTAAACCAGTGTTTGTTTTTATCACGAAATGTCCCTAACTCGGTTCCTGGTGAAATCAGTTTCACAAGGTGGATTTCGTCGTTCCGGTTTCAACGGGCCCGGTTGTGCCCAATTCTGTTCATGGATGCACAAGGTATGTTCTTTATAAGTTAGAATATAAATTAGTATCATTAACTATTAAATTTATATTAATTTAACCTTAATTAATTACCTTTTGCCACCCTTTAAATGCTAATACTTCTTCTTTAAATGAAACCCGCACGTCACCTGTAACCGCCCATGACGCAACTTCCCTCTTTCCTATCACCTTCCCTGCTTCATGCATTTAGAAACCAAGAACTCCACGTAATTACTCCTCAAGCATTTTAACACCCTTCACAAATCACGTTTTACTACAAACTCCTTCCATACACCATTTCATGATTCTTCTAGTCGCGTTACAGGTCCATCACATCGTTCTCTTCTTCTTCTTTTTTTTTTTTTTTTTTTCCTTCAGAGGATCAGACTTTCACCCCACAACAAACATTGCTTCACCGATAATTCCCCCATGCTGACCACGTTCAAAACATTAAGCCATTCAAAACAAGCCAAACCCATGGTTTCTTCCCAGTTAACACAACTCCTTCACTAAAACCGAACTTTACTGGAGCCGAATCTCCATTCTGCAACCAAAACTCCACACACCTCAACAAGCTCAACCAACACCGTGATTTCCATCCGGCGCCCTTTCCCAGAACCTGACTGATGCCAATCACGACGGGTTTCTAGGTCCATTTTTTTCAGGAAAACTACCGCCATAAGCTCACAACTTAGTTGACACCAAACTCTTTTGCTTCTAAGATGAAATTCTGACCCAAATACGATCACTATCAGGGATTAAGATTTTATTCTGATTTGGTTTTAGAATGGAAAAGAGCGAAGAGGATTAGTGTGTTTAAATAGGTAGGAATTTCCGTGGTATCCAAGTATTAGGTGTATAGGACAGCTGTAAAATAGTCGTAGGTCTGCATTGCTTTTCAGCTTACTTTGTCGGCAAGGTTTTGGAAATAGGTTGACAATCCTTCGCATGCTACACTATAGGTTTGTACATTATATTTATTATATTAAGTATAAGAGCTACAGAGATTTTATTAATATTTTATTTTAACGAAACTTCGTGGTGAAGTATCAAGTAAAATTTACCGCAAACTAACCACAGTCGATTTCTGTTTACTGATGAAAAAGCTAATCTTGGTGTAAAAAGGTATTCTGAACCCAATGGGACAAGTTTCGTCGAATTCTGACATCGTATGAAAAAATTTCCTTTATAAAACCAGAAATCAACACGCATTTAAATTTTTCACGATCACCAGATAAATCAAATCAACTCGAAACTGCGAACGCCGACAATAACTTTTCGATACGAACCCAACGGCACTAGTTTCGTCGCATTCTGAGACTGTCGCCCCGGTAGGCTATTTTTAGGTGTACCGCAATGCCATTTTTAACGCCAAATTATCCGGTCTTTAAAATTAACAAACTATATAGCTATCCTGACTCTAATCGACGATACGAACTCAACGGAACTGGTTTCGTGGCCTGATTTGATCGTTTGTTCAAGTTACACTCTAATATCCCTTTATTCAGTTGAATAAATTTAATTGCACTGAACGAGCGTTTATGGCTACCGTGGTTACATACGACATCGGTTTGCCACGCAATTCAACATTGTACAATAATTTAACGATACGGTCCCAATGAAACTGATTTCGTCGAAATCTGAGTCCGTTCGCAAAATGGCTATTTTAACACGTATAATTTAAATAACGATTTTCCACAGCGACTATTTCAAAATTTGATTTGGCCATAACTAACAAATTATAACACGAAATCTAGATTTTTCTCTTTCATATGAAAATTATAATCAATACGGTTCCAACGTGTCTTGTTTCACAGAAATCCAATTTATATCGGATCCTGTATTCTCAGTTGAAGTTCAAAACTCTATATTACGAACTGCCGCGCGATTTCGAGCTTGCTTTATAATTATATTATAAATTAACGTTCAAACTTCGTTTTATAAATAAATTCCCTATATAATCCTATATATAATTCAATTAAAATATTTAAACCAATTTAAATATTCAGAGTTCAACGGCTGAAAATCTGGGTCGTTACATTCCTTCCCCCTTAAAATAATTTCGTCCTCGAAATTGCTAATGGTAGGAAAAGATGCTACATTCCCTATTAACAAGGTCCAATAATCCTTTTTGTTCACTTCTTAATTTCAGCTTAACTGAACCAATTTATTTTAAATTAAAATATTTATTTATTCTTATTAACGAAAATTTTCAAAAATTCTGAAAATTTTCTAACACTTTAAATTCTGAAAAATTCCGGCAGTATCTCCTCTGCACGACTCAATCGGTACAACCACAACTCGCCTTTCTAGGCCTTCTTCAAACCAAAAGGAAATCAAAAAGCCAAGTGGCTTGCCTTATAGGCTCATAAAATCATTAACCCAAACAATATTGTAAACATGTACCTTTTTGTCGGGCATAATCCTATCTCTTGCACTTTCTTCCATTCAATATCTGCTCAGCATACATATATCATTTCCACTTGGTTTAAAATCAATCCAACTTTTGATCTTTAACTTCTGATTGGATCACTTCTATTCACTAATCCAAACTGAGTTCTATTTTCCAAAACCAATCTACTTATCCTGCTTGGGTTCAATTCCATCACGGTTTAATTCCAAACAACAACATCCAATGTATATTCAACTTTTCACACATAAGTCGAATTCACTTTATTAATTCCAATTTCAAGCATTTCTCTTCGTTTAATTTCGTTCTGGATTATCTCTATTACAATTCAAATTTATTTAACTTAGGTTAAATTTTAATTTCAGACTTCAAATTCCCGGGTTTTAGTTTGAAATCATATATATTTATATACATATATTTATAATCAACTCAATTCAAAACTTTTGAATTTCTAAAATAACTTGTTACTTTCAAACAAATCTTTCATTCCGAAATTACTATGGTAGCAATCCACCACTCGAAACTTGAAAATGAATACCGATAATGTCGCGACCCATTATCCGAATTATTTTCTCGCCACTGAAGTGATTTCAATGCTTAATCGCTTTTAAAATCCATTTAAAACCATTCTTATTCAAAAATTTCTTCAAACTAATGCCATATTACCTTTAAAATACTTCAAGGAATATTTCAAAACTTCCGGGATTTAAATTCAAATTATGGTTTGAATTAAATTTCAGTTCAGCTTATTTGTATATCCTATTCTTATACAAATTCGATTTGGTTTTATACAACCATTTCAATATTTTATAATTTCCTTTGATTGTAATAACAATCAACACATTCGATAATTTCAGAAAATTATCCCTTTATATCAAAATAACTTTTGGGCAAATTTTATCACTTACCCACTTTAAAACAATACTGAGTCGATTTGTTCTGTTCGAGAGTTTAGAAACACCTATCGATACGGTTGTACTTCCTGTATCGACCAGAATTCATAAACCACTCAACAAACCAGCCAACACAATATAAAACAATTTTTATATCAAATCTACAAATACGCGCTCATATATATATATACACACTCAAACTCAATCTAGGGTATTACTAATCCCATCTCTATTGAGTCACGCCACAGAGCCAAGGTAATCATTTAACCTTCAGCTCTGATACCAAATGAAACGACCCGCAAATCCGTACCCTTTGAGTCGACTAATAACACCACACGTCCAACTCAAATTGCACAGAAATACGAACCATTTTTAGAAAGAAGTTAGAGGATGAGAAATAGAAAGAAAGAAATATTAGAATAGAAGAAAACGAAGATCACAAACTCACAGCGGAACGAATAAAATATATTAAATAACATAGCTTTTGAAATACAAAGCAGTAACTGTATATATACATACCATCATCAGAGCACAACAGTTATCTCTGGAACAGTTATAATCACCTGTTTCCAGATACAACAAAATACACAGCGGAAAATATGATAGTCTATAGCTAACTGGTGAAGCCTCCTGCTCCAAGCTCTCCAAGTATATCTGAAAAATCCTGACTACTTGACTGCCCGTACAAATTTGGGCACCCAAGAGTTTAGGGAAAACAAAACAAAATAAACTCTGGGTCAGTCATGGGACTGGTGTGAGTAAACTCCAATCATTTGTTTAACTTTCAAAAATCCTTTCAAAAGAAATGATAATCGTAAGACCAATCCACACATAAACACGGATGGTTTTTACCTTACGATAACCCAAAACACTTTGGAAATCATATATTATCTGATATTATAATAATGTCTAATCACAAGTAATTAAAATCTAGTAGAACGCTTGCATCTCACGCTCTACATATATAATATACAATCAAACTCGCAGGCGCTTATTGGAGATTGGATTCCAACTTGACAAGGTATGGGACCACCTTCCGAACATGTATCTCTAGAGTCAAATACACTGGGTTCAGCAAGAACATCTTGCAACCCGGCCCACACATGACCGACCACTCATTTCGCTTGAGTGTATCGAATGTATATCACCAACGGTTGGGATCAGCAACCGTCTCCCGAATGGGCAGCATCGATAGATTTAAGAAGCAATTGGAATTTCTCTAGATAGGTGATCATACATCCTAATGGGTGCGACCCACATAGCCATGCTGCCTGCCCGATTTTTGTCCTTTCCCGTTTGATGAGGCTCGAGGTCATAACGTATCTTTTGACAGATCACACCTCCATTACTTTGAATGCCACATCGTCATACCCGCCAAATCACAAATTGATTTCACCAAAAATACCACGGGTATACAGCTAAGAGAAACGAATTCCTCCGCCACCAAACGTAAGTACGTTTGAAGAGATCAACTTATGCGATCCATTGGATATACTCTGGCAGACACTCGTCCATACACGTTTGTCCTGGGACTGGACAAACCGAAGGCACTATTCTGTAAACAGGATAGCCCTTGCACAACTCCGTCTTCAATATATTCAGCATACTTGATTCGCAACGCTTATGCCAATACGGAGTGGTTCTCTGGATAATATTCCAACCGGTCTCTCCATATTAACAACGTTAAAATGGTCAAAACTTTGATAGTCGGTGATTTAACTATCAAATGAAAACATGTCGGTGTGCAAACAATGATATTATTTCCAGAAGGAAATTCTATCGACCCAACATCATTCAACGTTTATCCCTTTTAGTTCATTCATTTATTCATTTATTCATTTCCCTTTTCACTTTCATTTACATTCCTTATTTAATATATTTAGGAAATATACGCTATTAACATTGGAAAACATTTCCATTATCTGTCCTCTATATTCAGAAAACATTTCTGACTCTCATTTGAAAAACGTTTCCAAATCTCCTTCATTTTTGTTTTAAACAGATGTTTGAATAAACATCGCTATGCCAACTCACCATTTCACTCATTTACTAAATCCACTTAATCACTTCCACTCTCGAACCTTATCCACTTCTTAGTTAAAACTAAAGTCCATCAAGTTGGGGTATAATTACCTCTCAGACGTTAACTGAACGACATTCTTAACTTTGAATTAGTCAGAGCTCGCAACTTTAAACCAAACATTGCTTACATGACTCTCGGATTTTATCTACGAACACACCTTCTTTATAAAAAATATTGATTACAACGATAACGTTATAATCGTTGTCTTCAAATGTTTGGTTTATAAAACATTGCTTTCAACAACAGCGTTAAACCCCCTGTCTTAGCATTATAGAACACTTATCATAACCATAGCATTAAGATTGCTATTAAAACAGTTATTATAACGGCAGCGTTAAAATTGCTATTTAGATTTACCAAGACATTTATTATAACAGCAGCGTCTAAAATTGCTGTATAGATTTTCAACATCTATTATAACAACAGCGCTAAAATCTCTGTTTAGTTTTATAAAAACATTTCTTACAAAGACAGCATTAAAATCGCTGTTTAAAATTTATAAAAGCATTTCTTATAACAACAGCGTTATGATTGCTGTTTTGAATAAAATACCGTGTGCGACGCACACGCTTCCGTTGTTCATTTATAAACTCTGTTTATTTTAAACAAATTCAAGTTCTCCTTTGAACATATTTATAAACTATACATTCTTCTAACCACTTAATTCGATTTCTATAAATCCCCTTATTTTATTTACAAAATATTTCCCTGTTTTAAAGCATTTATTCTTTCTTTAAACTTTCCTCTGTAATTTGCTAAATTCGGATCCATTTCCAAATATTGGTTTCAAAACCGATACTCACTTTCAATTATACGTTCATATTTGAACTTACCTTTTAATTTATCCAATGGTTAATGGTCCACTTAATTTATATCTTTATTTATAACATTTTTCTTGGTTTACCCAATGGAATAGGTTTCCATTTGCAACTCAATGAAAAAGAAATTATTTCTAATTTGGAAATAAATTCTGCTTTTAAATTCTAATTTCCCTTTTTCACATTCGATGATATTTTACGGTATCTAAAATACCAGGTTCCTAAGGCCAGGGTAAATCAAACACACAAATTCAACCATGAATAATGTAGCATAACATGTATCACTATCAAATAAAACAGAAAATAAAATGTTGAGGGATCCAGTTGGATCCCTCCAACCTGTTTCCCTGCATCCACAGATGTTAGTAACATCAAAAATATCGCATTAATGGAAAAATCAATCAACGATGTGATTATATCAACCAATTTATCAACTATTCAATCAACACAACCATTTCACATTATAAAATAATTTTAAACGAGTGAGTTTACTCACCTTCGTTTTGCAGTGACGATTCTGCTTTATTTCGTTTACAATTAAACCAGTGTTTGTTTTTATCACGAAATGTCCCTAACTCGGTTCCTGGTGAAATCAGTTTCACAAGGTGGATTTCGTCGTTCCGGTTTCAACGGGCCCGGTTGTGCCCAATTCTGTTCATGGATGCACAAGGTATGTTCTTTATAAGTTAGAATATAAATTAGTATCATTAACTATTAAATTTATATTAATTTAACCTTAATTAATTACCTTTTGCCACCCTTTAAATGCTAATACTTCTTCTTTAAATGAAACCCGCACGTCACCTGTAACCGCCCATGACGCAACTTCCCTCTTTCCTATCACCTTCCCTGCTTCATGCATTTAGAAACCAAGAACTCCACGTAATTACTCCTCAAGCATTTTAACACCCTTCACAAATCACGTTTTACTACAAACTCCTTCCATACACCATTTCATGATTCTTCTAGTCGCGTTACAGGTCCACCACATCGTTCTTCTCTTCTTTTTTTTTTTTTTTTTTTTTTCCTTCAGAGGATCAGACTTTCACCCCACAACAAACATTGCTTCACCGATAATTCCCCCATGCTGACCACGTTCAAAACATTAAGCCATTCAAAACAAGCCAAACCCATGGTTTCTTCCCAGTTAACACAACTCCTTCACTAAAACCGAACTTTACTGGAGCCGAATCTCCATTCTGCAACCAAAACTCCACACACCTCAACAAGCTCAACCAACACCGTGATTTCCATCCGGCGCCCTTTCCCAGAACCTGACTGATGCCAATCACGACGGGTTTCTAGGTCCATTTTTTTCAGGAAAACTACCGCCATAAGCTCACAACTTAGTTGACACCAAACTCTTTTGCTTCTAAGATGAAATTCTGACCCAAATACGATCACTATCAGGGATTAAGATTTTATTCTGATTTGGTTTTAGAATGGAAAAGAGCGAAGAGGATTAGTGTGTTTAAATAGGTAGGAATTTCCGTGGTATCCAAGTATTAGGTGTATAGGACAGCTGTAAAATAGTCGTAGGTCTGCATTGCTTTTCAGCTTACTTTGTCGGCAAGGTTTTGGAAATAGGTTGACAATCCTTCGCATGCTACACTATAGGTTTGTACATTATATTTATTATATTAAGTATAAGAGCTACAGAGATTTTATTAATATTTTATTTTAACGAAACTTCGTGGTGAAGTATCAAGTAAAATTTACCGCAAACTAACCACAGTCGATTTCTGTTTACTGATGAAAAAGCTAATCTTGGTGTAAAAAGGTATTCTGAACCCAATGGGACAAGTTTCGTCGAATTCTGACATCGTATGAAAAAATTTCCTTTATAAAACCAGAAATCAACACGCATTTAAATTTTTCACGATCACCAGATAAATCAAATCAACTCGAAACTGCGAACGCCGACAATAACTTTTCGATACGAACCCAACGGCACTAGTTTCGTCGCATTCTGAGACTGTCGCCCCGGTAGGCTATTTTTAGGTGTACCGCAATGCCATTTTTAACGCCAAATTATCCGGTCTTTAAAATTAACAAACTATATAGCTATCCTGACTCTAATCGACGATACGAACTCAACGGAACTGGTTTCGTGGCCTGATTTGATCGTTTGTTCAAGTTACACTCTAATATCCCTTTATTCAGTTGAATAAATTTAATTGCACTGAACGAGCGTTTATGGCTACCGTGGTTACATACGACATCGGTTTGCCACGCAATTCAACATTGTACAATAATTTAACGATACGGTCCCAATGAAACTGATTTCGTCGAAATCTGAGTCCGTTCGCAAAATGGCTATTTTAACACGTATAATTTAAATAACGATTTTCCACAGCGACTATTTCAAAATTTGATTTGGCCATAACTAACAAATTATAACACGAAATCTAGATTTTTCTCTTTCATATGAAAATTATAATCAATACGGTTCCAACGTGTCTTGTTTCACAGAAATCCAATTTATATCGGATCCTGTATTCTCAGTTGAAGTTCAAAACTCTATATTACGAACTGCCGCGCGATTTCGAGCTTGCTTTATAATTATATTATAAATTAACGTTCAAACTTCGTTTTATAAATAAATTCCCTATATAATCCTATATATAATTCAATTAAAATATTTAAACCAATTTAAATATTCAGAGTTCAACGGCTGAAAATCTGGGTCGTTACATGTGGTTATAACGTTACTTCGCGAGCCTCACAACCCAATTGAGTCTGAAACGGGAGAAGGGAACGCAGGGAGAGGTGCACGTTGCTTTCTAGCTAGAAGTGGTGTCGGTGCTTAAACTGGCTGATATTTACTTATGTGGATGATGGAATGTGGCGTGCCTCGGATGATAGGTCCTATAGGACCGGGAAATGTGTGTTCAGGAATTGCCAATCCACGAAGCTGTATGTGTGGACCGACCCTGCAGCTTTCCAAGGGTTCACTGCGAGGGATGCTGAGACATTAGTTAGAGTGTCTCGAATCGGTAAGGAGCTCCTCCCTAGCCTTGACTCATGATGGAAACCCAATTTCCAATACGACCTCATGCGGTTTTGATTGTAGAACCGTATGGCGACATAGTAGGATGGGGTACTATGCCCTCTATGATTGTTACATTATGATTGAATTGTTTTTTATTAAAACATATACACACTAATATCAAATCCATTTCTATCGTATCAAGCATCTTTTGACCATTATAAGGTAAAACCCTATCCTCCGGTTTGCGTTGCATTGTGTGATGGGACTTGGGTCTTATAATGGTTTCATTTTTCTAAAAAGCATTGCGTTATTTTACGATTTACTTTATTGTTATGCGGGGTAATCCATTGGAATAAAACCCGTTTCGCATTAGCAGCGTGGTCCCTGGGATTTTCCTTATTAATATTAGTTAAATTAGCTAAGAATTCTCACACCAGTCTCATGACTGACCTGTTGTTTGTTTCCACCTTTACAAACTCGGGTGCCCTCTTTCCATACGGGCAGTCGAGTAGTTTGTCTACAGGTCCTTATCTTGAGCAGGATTCTGGATTGAAGCTTAAAGCTGTGTCCAGAGCATAGTTGTCTTCCGCTGTATCTATTTTATTGTTTCCGCTGCAATGTATTATAATATTGTAATTTATCTTCGACTGTAATTTTAATCAATGTACTTTGATATTCTGTACTCTGATGTAACGTTATTGCAATGTAATAAGAGTCTGCTATTATTGTTCTGATGTTGTTGTATTCCCAAAGTTAATGTGTTCGGGTTTTGAACAGTCTTGGTCGATTTTGCGATCGATCGGGTCGGGCGGAAACCGGGTCGTTACATGAGCATTGGATTTTATTTAATCATGAAGTTCCTGCAACTCAGTTCTTGGCAGAAATATTTCCATGATGTAGATTTCGTTGTTGCGATTCTAACGTAACTGATGTGGTTCAATTCATTCCTCATTAACTAAGCGGTCATAATTAGTTGCTATCCACGTCTTAACCTCCTCCATACAACATTCTTCTTCCCATTCAGGAAATTTGTTGCTCCGCCATTTCAACAGAACACAACCCTTATTCTTCCATATTTTAGAAAACAACACCAAATGTTTAATTCCTTTATAGGTCTGCCTATCGAGTTAATCTCTACATTTTCAAACAAATTCCACCTCCCCCTCAAATGGTTTTAACCGCACTATCATAACCCATCATAACATCTTCTCCCATGTTAAGAATATTCAAACCCCTTACAGCCACTACAGAATACCCCACGCATCTTAATCCCTTTCCCACTGTAAACACCTACATTGTAAAACTCATCTACTGTTAATGCATCTTCACCTTCAACAAAAATCATACGCACAGAATTCCTTTTCGAAGAAAACAACTGACCACCTCCTGTACATTTCTCTGTTACCTTCAGCCGCCTATTCTCTTCTAACAAACTATTCACTGCCACTTCTTATTCTATACAGCGAACCAAAACAAAATTCCATCACTACACTTCTCGTTTTATTATCCCCATCACAAAAACAACCAACCAAATTCCCTTGAACCCCACACATCCCAGCTCACAAATGAGCTTACCAAAACCCCAAACCATTGTTGACATCAACATAGGACTGTCTCTCCCATTCTTCCTAACGGAAAAATTGCGGCTTCCTACTGTTCAAAAACCAAAGACCACAACATCTTCAAAACCCGCACTGCTCCGCCGTAATCCACCTCTGAATACCCCCAGTTGATCGAGCGTTACCTGAGCAACCACCGCGCCTTTCCTGACACAGTGCTACCAAAACTCGCGCCACCTCCTTAGAAACACTACATTGGTCTTGATACGACCCAGCCCCGCCTCTCTCGATAGTGCTCCGATGCCCTAGGATGTTGCTGTAGGCATCAGAATCCAGAATTTAAAACGAGTACACTTTTCTATTTTTGTATTAAGATTCGGATTTTTATTTGAATTTTGAAGGGAACAATTCCTTTTGATTTTTACAGGAAGAATAAAAGAACCGGTGGAAAAGAATTTAGGAATTTTGTGTTTGATTTGTTTGTGTGAAAGATGAAAAATAACGAGAATAGAGTATTTAAAAGAGACGATGGTTTGGTAGGCACGACATCAGTTGCCTTGGGACTCACGGAATTGGAATTGTCTTGCGATGCACGGACTGAAATGTTTGGTGAGCACGGTCCCTTCAGTAGATTGGCAAACACATATTTTACTTAAAGGGTACGGTGTCAAAAAGTTTGAGGCGCAGACTATCTTAAGATATACAGAAAAGGTAGTAGTACCCATTTCTTTGTGTTATTTAAGTTTAAATGATTTCGACACTCCTCTGTTAAAGTACAGATTTTGATCAACAGAAATAAAAATATAGTTATGATCAGTAGTTTAACTTATATTATGAAACCCCAAAAATGCTGATATAGGATGTAAAACACTCCAAATAAAAAGTAGCTTATTTTCCAAAATAAAAATTATAGTAAAATTCTAAAAATTAAATCATCACTACGTCTCAAAGGGGTTGTTCAAATTCAAGACCGATACTCAAATATATTTAAATAACCGTTATGGCTTATATACGATTCCATAACGACTTTCTGAAAATTAGATTTGGACGTAATTCACAATATATAACACGAAATCTCGATTTTTCACTTCCATTAGAAAGATACAATTTAATAGAATCAAACATTTCTTGCTTCAAAAAAAATCTGACTTATTTTAGATCTTGTATATGAAGTTGAAGTTTAAATCGTAAATTACGAACTACCGCGGCTATTTCGAGATCGTTTTAAATTATATTATAAATTATACATTTAAATATCATTTAATTAAATAGATTCCTTATAAATTTCTATATCTAATTCAAATAAAATATTTAAACAATTTAAATATTCAGAATTCAACGACTAAAAATCTGGGTCGTTACAGCACCAAATCCTGAGAGAATTACGGCGCCGGACAGTGATCTAAAGCCTCCACATGCAGCGCCTTGGCGGCACCTTCCACCTGGACAACTGCCACCTTACTCGAAGCTCACTCCAGCCTATAGCCCCGTTCGTACTCGATGAGTTTGATCACAAATTCAGAAAGAATTTCTTCATAGAATTTGATCATACCCCTATGATCTTGTAGATCTTTAGGGGCACTTTGATTTTCACTTTATGGATTTCAGGAATTAGTGGGAGGATTAGAAACGATTTGGGAATTATTTTCAAACGATTCGGGCCTTCTATTCTAGGTGGCGGCGGCTCCAAACGGGATTGGGGTTTCTGTGATATTTGGGGGTATTTATACCCTATATAAATTATTATTTTATTATTTAATTTCTAAAAATACTTGCTTGTTGATACTAACTCCAAATCCAACCCAACGACTGCTGCCCTAGCCAAATACCCCCCTTTCGGCCACAATGGGATATGTCCGGTAAGCCCGTTCGATTATTTCGATCAGTTTCCATTTAAATTAAAATATAAATACATTTATATTTCATTTGAACATACATTTTAATTTATCGGGGCCATATACTGACTCCAAAAATTCCGGAAAAATAAATCTAGTTATTTTGACGAAACGTTCCTAACAAAACTAATTTCATCGAATTTGGAGATCGTTTGAAAAACGGTCATTCTCTAGTAGATTAACTAAATTAACCAAACACGTTTAAATCCACCACACTCACATATTAATTCCAAAAATTATGAAAACTGGAATCCAGAAATAATTTGACATTCCAGATCCAACAAAAGTGGTTTCGTAAAAAATGGAGGTCGTTTGCAAAATCTCTATTTTGAAGGGCTATATATTATATAAAATTCCATAGTTACTATTCTGAATTTTCAACTCGACATAACTTTTTATCCACGTTATGAAATCTGGATTTTTCACGTCTGTTGGAAAGATATTTTCAAACAGATTCAAATATTTCTGGTATTACCGAAATCCGATTTATTTTTAATTTTGTACATTCATTTGAAATTTGAAATCGAATTTTCAAACTACCGCACCATTTCCAATTCCTTTTATAATTAAAATAAATATTTATATTCTAAATTTGATTTAGTACATTATAATACTATTTAAAATAAATTTCTAGTCGTTATTATTTAAAATAAATCATTTTAAATACTCAAAATTCATTGAAGTAGCCAAAATAAAAAAATTAAATTGGTTCTGATTTTCCGGGTTGTTACAAGTTTGGTGATTAAACTAGATATGGCGAAAGCTTTCAATAGCATGCATTAGTTTTTAATTATGAGAGTCCTCAGTTCTTTTGGTTTTCCTGAACCTTTGATCGATTTGGTTTGGAGGCTCATTTAAAATTACTGGTTTTCTGTTCTTATCAACGTGGCGACCTTTTTCGTTGTTATTGCGGAGGCTCTCATGAGGGGGGATGCACTCTCTCACTAGTACTGGAAAAATTCACCATTTTGGCATTCCAAGTTGGTTCCCTGTAGCCTCCACTCTTTCCTTTACTGATAACATCGTCATTTTAACAAATGGTAATTGCCGCTTCATTCATAGCGGGCTTTCTTTTCTCCATCTCTATGAACGTTGTTCAGGGTAATTAGTTAACGCTTCGAAGAGTTGCTTTGTTCTTGTTCGATGGACACTAGAAGGATTATATGGATTGAAACCTTTTTAGGTATTCATGTTTCTTCTCTCCCTTTGTATCATCTTGGCATCATTCTTTTCTGTGGCCATAGATTAACCTCAATTTTCGACCCCCTAACAGGCAAAGCAAGGGGAAGATTCTTCGCTGGAACTCGACACTCATCTCTCAAGACAAATGATTTATTCTCATTTAGTCAATCCTCGATTTTCGGGTCTTATGTCTTCACAACCATGATGCCTACTTATTCGTTTTTTTCGTTCATTCCTATAATGACCTGCATTTTTGCCAAGCTTTCACTGATAATTTAACCGACTCAAACTATTTATAAAGACATGCTTTTAAAGGGACTTACACATTTGCACAAAAGCAAAATAACTTTTCCACTATCATTACAATAGTATTACATCACATTTACAAGAAATATCAGAATACAATAGAAAAACAGCAGAATCAAAAACAAATACACTTTCAGCGGAATGAAAATGAACCAAAATACAGCACTAGCTATAATAGTGAATCCATCTCTTAGGACTAAATCTACAAACCTAACTACGAGCTGGCCATGAAATATTATGAGGACCCAGAGTTTAGGTGTAGGAACAATTAACTCCAGGTCAGTCATAGGACTACTGTGAGACCTTAAAATTGTTGTTTTAGGGTTTATTTTAAAGTTAGGTAATTCATCGAACCACGCCTCTAAATACGGAACGAGTTCACTCTATGTGAATGCTAGTGCATAGATATTCGCAATGACTTTTTGAAAAATGAAACTAAGATAAGGTCTCGTGGAACACACACAATGCAAACGCACACATGTGCAAGGTTTCTCATTACGATAATAAAAACTGCTTTGATACCTGAGAATCCTCTACCATATTACTACTAGTCATAATTTGAAAAACCTTTTGAATGTAAATGTATTAATGGTAGCCAGCATAATGACACATCCCATTATATTGACGTACTCTTACCAGTAATTGGCAGGCTATACAATCAAAACTGTACAGGCTTTAGTGGAGATTGGGTTTCCAACAAGTGACCAGGTAGAGGAACTTATTTACAGAACCGAATTTGAACACCTCTAACGGGACGTCCGAGGGTCAAATGATGCTCGTCATGCTACACAAAGTCGGGTTATTCCTTATTGGATAACTTAGAGTACGCCTAATTGTGTCACCTCCTGGTCGTTACCAACCTTTAACCGGGTACCTATCAACAACAACCACAAAAGTAAATGTCTTCCACATAGGTTAATAACTGGGCTCCCTACCAAGGTACATCTTTTATCTAGAAGGAGAAAACACCCCCATAACCTTGCAGCATTTCTTGTTATTTTAGCCATTTACCGAGGTGTGAAGCTTGGCCAGGTCATGATATACACAAAGCTACGCTTTAATAAGCCATGCTTTGATTATTAATAGCTCATCACTTAAGTATTCCACATTGTCGATTTACCACGCATAACTGATATCATCAATATATAACCTCTAAGCTCATACGTCTCAAAGAAGAGTGTTAAGCTAAGAGAACAAATTCCCCGCTACCAAAATGATATGTATTAGTAAAGATCAATGTTACATAGTCAATTACAATGTCAGATACATAATCCATACAAGTCCATTTAGGATCTGAACGAAACTGAAATCCAAAAATTTTCCAAATGCATATAGACCTCTTTCCACTTAAAATTGGATGATCGACTTAACCAAGACATCAACAATCAATCCAAAGGATGTGAAGATTCCCAGTCTTTAATCGTCTTCTTCAATGTCTTCAATTGCTCCATAACATCGTTTTATTACATGTAATGGTTTTCAGACATAGATCTGATCCCGGTCTTTCCAAATAATAAGCACAATTATAAAATCATAATTATGGACCACACAAGATTTCAACCAAATCTCCGTAATTAATCGGTCGATCAAAACTTTTATAAGTTCATTCTTATGTTATTCTCAAATCCTTTTCATTTGACAGCTCATTAACCAAAATTTAGTTTCTTTGAAAATCCTTATTCCACATTTCAAAATTTCAACCATGATTCCTACTTTAAAAAATTACCCAAAATTCAATTCTTAAATATTAATTAAAAGATTATGATTTTTTCCCCAAATTCCTTCTTCCAAAATTTTCTTAAATCAAAGATTTGATTAAATCTCTAATTACGTTATGAATTTCCATAACTCAATCTCATCAGGTTTCAAGAATGATATTATTAAAGATACCATCCACGACAAAATCTAAATCAATCGATACTGAATATAAGTTGCACAAAAATTTTATCTACTTATATTCGATGCCAATTCTCATAATGACCGAGTATTATAAGTGGAATAACGATATAAATATCTTCCAAATTCCTCAGATAATATACGCTTACATAATGGAATTTCATATCAAATATCCAGAGATTATTTATATCTTGCTTATCTTAATCAAATCGAGGAATCCTTATCTTAGTTTGAAAATTTACCAGACACATTGATATTAGATCAGAACAGAAGTTCATCAACTTATCCTTAATATTAACCTCTGTATCCAACCCATATTATAATCGGAATAATAGTAAACTACCTTCTAAATTCCTCCAATAGTAAGAGTTATCATCTACCAAATTATTATTAACATCTGAAGATTCATCTCTAACCATATCCAATTTATTTACAATTGGAAAACCCTTTTTATATCAAATAAGTCAATATAAATTCCATATAAAATATTTTTAATAATTTTTACCATAGAAACACTTTACAAATCATTTAAAAATGACTACTTTAAGTGCGGATGATAATTTGTGGGTTAAAAACTTTAAAACATATTGTTTTCAAAGAAGCGTTACAACAACATTTCAAAAGCGTTACAAAATTGTTATATGGCTAGTTTGATCAAAATAACCTCATTTGTAACGTCCTGGATTTTAGCGATATGATAATTAATTAATTTAATTATTTAAATTGTGATTTAGAGATTTAAATGGTTTGAATTAAATAATATTGAATATTTAATTAATATGAATAATAGAATAATATATTCAATTTCGAAATAATCGGATTTAAGCTGAATTGACATTGTTGTGTGAATTGGATAGTGTAATAGATTTGATTGAATTTAGATTTGAATTATAATAAAGAATTTATTTAATAAACGACGTTAGAACATATAATTTATAATATAACTAGTGAGCTTGTAACATCATGGTATTTCGTAATATTACATTTTGAACTTTAAGTGAATGTACATGATTCAATATAAGTCGGATTTCTTTGAAACAAGAAATGTTCAGATATATTTAGTGATGTTTTTCTAATGGAAGAGAAAATTTGAGATTTCGTGTTATAAATTGTAAGTTATGTCCAAATCAAAATTTCAGAAAGTCACTATGGAATTCGCTTATAATTTATAATGATTTATTTATATAGTAAAAGAATTTTTATTATATGTTGAATATCGAGTAACTTAGATTTTAAAATATCAAGTTATAAATCCAAACTTGTTTATTTTGGAGCAATATGATATTCTATTTCGATATATACGATAATATTAATTTAATACTATTAAATTGAATTGTCTTTAAATTCAGTAATATTTTATTGGTTTATTTAGACCATAAATAATAGCCATTTATCAAACGATCTCCGTTTTCGATGAAAACAAATTTTATAAAACCCGTAATGATTAATTATTGCTAGATTTCAATTTTTGCGCCAATCGGAGTTGTTTTATGGCCCTGTGAGAATTAAATGTGAATTAATTGATATTTTGGCTTCAAAATAACACAATGTGAGTAAACGGACTCGGAATTCGATGAAACAAGTTTCATTGGATCCATAATGTCAAAATATAGTTGTGTTTCAATTTTCATTGAAATTGGATATCACATGTCACTACACGGATTTTAAATTATGAATACTAATAGCGGTAAGCTATAAATTAATTTAATATTCAAATAAAAAAATATTTAAACTATTCTATAAATACCCATCACTTACCCTAAACCTAATTTCATTTCTCCCATAGTCAACACAGCAACATTTTCATGCTGCCATCTCCCTGTGGAAAAACATGAGTAATACTTCTTCAAAAATTCCAAACAATTCACAAAAAAATATAATTTACTAAAACCGTATATTTGGATCCGTGGTGGCTTTAACTTCATCCGTATATGCTTTTTGTCGAGAGAGAACATACTGCAGTTTGATGCGTATGTATAGCACCTTAGGATTGAGCTAGATATTGGTGGAAAATGGTGCTTACGTGTAAAATATTGATGGATTCAGCGAAATCTTTTGTCGCAAGTTTCCTGTAACAGCAGCAGCGAGGTCGAAGATGCATTTGCAAATGTGTAGTTCAAGTTCTGCGATTATGGGATGAGGTGGAAGGGGAGTTGAAGAGGGTATTTGAAGTGATTTTAGTTGATTTTTTTTGTGGAGTGTAAAGGGAGAGATGAGGGGAGACATTTGCGGTAATGGCCTATAAAGAAGGAGTGCGGGTTCGTATATGTCTGGGGGAGGAAGATCATTAGTGTATAAAACGTGATTAGGTAGAATGATCAAATTTAATTATTTAGTTAATTAATTTATTAATGACCATTATATGTATATAAACTTGTATAATGTATATCTTTATCATACGATATCAGAATCTAACGAAACAAGATCCGTTGGGATCGTATAGACGAAGGCTACTTAATGGAACTAGTACAGATATATTTGGAGCTCATCTCAATTTATGGCGAAATAAAACGCCTGATTGGATCTATTGAACGTTTATCATTATTTAACGATAAATGACCAATGTGAGTAAACTTACTAACTCTGTCCAGTTTATATTTTTATAAACGTAATTTACTATTGACAAATGATGATTTATGACTATGTAATGATTGTTTGGATCAACTGCCAGTTAATTGGTTGAAATTAAAGATTTATATATGTATCGTTAATTAAATATTGGTTCTGTTTATCAGATATTTCATATTGGAATGAAATTGACGTTATTTGACATTTGTGGATGCAGGGAAACAAGTTGAAGGGATCCAACTGGATTCCTAAATATTTATAATATCGTTTTTCATATATTGTGATACATTATGTGATATATAATCTGTGATTGATTTTGATGTATTTGGATGATACTGGTCTTTTTAATTGGTATTTTAAATACCATTAGAAGTACTGGAATGAAAAAAGGGAAATTTTCAAAGTGTATATTGAAATAAAAATATTTATATAAAATTAAAGGATTTTATAAAAAGGAATTTTTGCAGTGGATATTGAATTTAAGAATTTTATAAAATCAATGGATTTTATAAAAGGAAATATTTGGAAAATTAATAGAATTAAAAAAGGGAATTTGCGAGATATAAAAAATTATGAGAAGACTGATATAAAGTAGATTTTTGTTAGAAATTTGTTTTATCAGATAAACTAAGAAAATTAATTTATAAGGGATACTTATATATTAATTAAAATAATTATTATTGGATAAACTGAATATTTATATATATAAGTCTGAAATTATATTAAGAAGTAAGAAATCGGTTTAAACACCGATATTTTTATGGAATGTAAAATTAATAGTTATAAAATTATAAAGGAGATTATAACTCTATAAATAGAAGTATAAATAGAATTTGGAAATGGGATATTATTTTTAAATGTGAAATCAAACTGAATTGATTTGATAAAAGAAATGTTATTCACATTCGATGTGAAAAATGGATTAAAGTAAATATTTTGCAAATAAAAACATTTATAAAGAAAATTGGATTTTGAAATAGGAATTTAAATGGGAATAGAGATAGAAAATTGCATTAAAATAAAATAGTGGATTCTATATCTGGAAAAATAGATTAGTTGTGTATTTATAAAATAACTCATTAAATAGAATTTGAACCTGTAACAATATTTATAAATTGAAATCAATTTTTGACTTAATAAAACAAGTTTAGTTTCTATAAAGGAATAAGATTCACGTTTTAAAGTGAATAATGATTTAAAAGCAAACGTTTTGCAGATTAAAATGATAACAAAACGAAAAGATTAAAGAATTGAAAGTGATAAATTCAAAGGTGGATTTAGAATGAAAACGGGAATTGAGTTAACATGAAATGGTAATTTATTCTGAAGTTCAGAATGTTAATCAAATAGCGATTATTCGAAGGAGAGTTATCAAATAAAGATTATTCAAGAGAAAAATATACATTTGAATTCGACTATATCGAACGTAGGAAAGTACTATTTACTTTCCTTTTTTAAATCAAGATTTATTCAATAAATTAATTAATTTATATTTATTCAAATTAATGTATAAAAGTTATATTTTGAAGTTTGATATTCCGAAATTATGGATTATGACGTTATCGTTATAATCAATGTTTTTCATAAAAGCATTGGATTCATAAACTGAATCAGAGAGTTGCGTAAACAATGATTTGATAAGAAGATAAGAAACGAAGTAAAGGAAATTAGAAACTGATTGGAGATTAGTTAAGTTGAATGGTTTCCTGAGTATCGATCCAACGTTGGTTTCGGCCTTCGGGGTTGATACTTCGGGAGATATTCTCTTACTAATTTACAATTAGGGACTGATGAATGTGGAAGAACAGTGATGTGTGAATAAGGAATGGAAATGTTTTCAGATGTTAAAATCATATATTTTCTAAATATAAAAAATAAGAAGTTGTGGGTATATGGAAATGTTTTTTCGAGAATCATGAAAGGCTAAATGGGTTTGAAGAAATATATGGAAAAAGGAGAATGGGGAAATGAATAAATTAATGATAAATTAATTTAAAGGGATAAATGTTGATTGAATGATAGAATTTCCATTTAGAAATAAGATTGTTGTTTGTATGGGTGTTTCCCTTTGATAGTTAAATAACCGGCTATCAAAGTTTTTGTTCCGATGTCAATACGGAGAGACCGGGATCAGATTATTTTCTGAAAACCACTCCGTATTTGCGTAAGCGTTGCGAATCAAATATGCTGGAGAAAATTGAAGACCGAGTTTCTACAGGGGATGTTCTGGCATTCCTAGTAGAAATTGCCTAAGATGGATTGACGGAATGGTGCCTTTGGTTTGTCCAGTCCCAGGACAACCTGTATGGACGAATGTCTGACAGATTATCCCTAACAAATCAGATATATTGATATCTTCAAACATATTTCGTCTAGTGGCAAAGAAATTCGTTTCTCTGAGCTTTATACCAGTGATATTGTTGGGAAATCGATAAAGGGTTTAGCAGGTTTGACGACGTGATATTAAAAATGAATGAAGATGTGGCAGATAAGTGTGGCCTCAAGCCTCACAACCGGGAAATGGTCAGGAGGCATGGATAAGTGGGTAGCTCCCAATTAGGGTGCATTGTCACCTGATCTACAAAAAATCCATTTGCTTCTTAAATCTATATCGATGTTGTGAATTTTGGGAAATGGTTGGTGGTCCAAACTGTTGGTGATAATACATTTGGTACACTCAAGCGAAATGAGTGAACAGTCATGTTTAGCCTGGGTTGCAAGATGTTGTTGTTGAACCCGGAGTATTCCTCTTTAGAGATAAACTGTCGGAAGGTGATCCCATACCTTACCAGTTGGAATCCAGTACCCAATAAGCGCCCGCGGTTTTTGATTATATGTTATGTATGTGGAACGTGAGATGAATGCGTTCCGCTAGATTGCTATTTATTTGATTTAGACATTATTATAATATCCGAAGAGTTTTTAATTTAAAGAAATATTCTGGGTTATCGTAAGGTAAAAACCATATGTGTTTATGTGTGGATCGGTCTTACGATTATTCTTTCTTTTAAAATGATTTTAAAAGTTAAACCAAGTGGTTGGAGTTTACTCACACTAATCTCATGACTGACCCAGAGTTTATTGTGTTTTGATTTACCTTAAACTCTTGGGTGCCCAAATTTGTACAGGCAGTCAAGTAGTCAGGATTTTAAAGATATACCTGGAAAAGTTTGGAGTAGGAGGCTTCAGTGACGACCGCCCATAACCCATGCACTAAACAAGAGGAATAATGCGCCGAAAAGTTTCCCAGGAAGCTATGGACGATCATCGGAGTAGGTAAAAAACATCGGAACCTTTCATAGAACTCACAGCGCAAGGATAAAATATAATAGAACATATACAACAGGTAATAGTAATGAAGCATCATATAGCAAACTTTTGAAACTTTCTCAACTTCCTAAAAGGTTATCCAACAAATACCAAAGTTTGTACATAAGGCCTCACTACAACCCTTATAGAGCACTCAAACAGCGAAAATAGAAAGACTATATAGTAATAAAACAAGTACATCGGCCTCTTGCTCGCCTCTGCACGGCAACATCGTCCTCACTAATCACCTGTAATTTGCTACTTAATCTACCCATCCACAACCGGATGTACAGCCCATGGTAATAAGAGGAGACATAAAACCTTGAGTCAGACAACAGTCCTAGTGAGCAATAAAACAGCTAACAAACTTCAACAATAAAGTATATGAGCATGGATAGATACACTTACTAATCTACCTACAATACCAGAGAAGAACTCAACCTAATCTTCCTCACATCGGACAGTGATAGCTTTTACAATAAACAAGTCAACCATTCATCCATGGAAACCAGAATACCGTTTCAATCATGGTAAGCCCTCATAAAATCTCGATTATATATATATATATATATATATATATATATATATATATATATATATATATATATCTCATGCAGACTGTCCTAATTGGATTCAGCATCCCTCAAGCACAAGCCCCAGAGGCCTAAACCAATATCAGAAAAGAACCCAAGGAACATCTCCCTTGACGTTGGACAATCTATATTAGACAATACAAACAGAACAACCAATCATCCATGATCGACTACGGCTATCACCACCAATCCTTCTTTGAAACCATCGTTAATCGTATGACGACCAACCCTGCCATATGTCAAGGGCTAGTGGTAACCCCAGTTGTAGCATAAACTCCATACGTCTTTCAAAGATACATATGTATGTCCAACCTTGACAACTAGGCCTTTCAACGATACACAGGATACTCAACCTACAACCGCTCTTTTGGGTGCCCCTATCGTACCCCTTCTTTGAGCCTGCTAAACCTTACGACAACGATAATCTTTCGGTTTTCTCATCTCTAGTCATCCAAGTTGACGAATTTTCATAGCCCAAGCAACCTTCTCAAGCAACCATTATCTATCAACTCACAACCTTTGAGTTGTCACCCTATTCGTTGTTCTACACCGATCAATGAACACATTCAACACTTCAAATATTCCCACTTGAATTATCCTCAAATTATCACCATCACCGAGCCAAGTTACACTGCTGCGCTGCGGCTTGAGTAGGGTTCGGGTGGTTGCCCCCGAAAAATACTTTTTCATGCTCTCTTCTTCAAATTCAGGTCGTACCCGTAAAAACGTACTTTTTCAGAAAATGACCCCATTGAAAACAAACCGTAGCATTATCACTATCAACTGCAACGTTTGAAAGCACTGCCAAAAACATGGCCGACCGACCAGACCTAACCCAATCGACCAGAAGCTTCACCACTTCAACTTTACATCTGACCCGACCAGTAACCAACCGACCTGACCGACCATTCTTGCTCCCACCTGACCGACCCGACCAACAACCAACCAATCCGACCGACTAGGCTTGCTCCCACCTGAACGACCCGACCGACCAACCTTACTACCATCTGACCAACCCAAACAGATATTTGAGACCGACCCTGTAACAACCTGCTCATTCCATGATAATGGATTTTAAATATTTTATTTAAATCGATCGTCATATCCGAGGTGTCACTCAAAATGGCGTTTTTCACAAATGATAAAATTAGGATTTGGGACCACTTCCATTGAGTCCAGATCAACGTTTACGACCTTTTTGACTATAAGCATCGATACCTTTTTAGTTAGTGAAATTTGGCCGGTTCTCATTAGAATGTGTGGCCAAAATATCATTTTTCACATATGAATGAATTTGGACTCGAAACCACTTCCATCGGGTTCGAAACGTCGTTTAGGTGTTCGAAAACTATAAGGCTCGATATGTTCCGAGTTCATGAAAATTGGCACTTTGGGCTAGGGCTTGGTTGAGCTAACCTAGCTCATCATATAATTCATCTAGCTTCCTCCCACTCTTCATTCATTCTCCAAACACTTAGAATAATAGAAAATGGGGAAGGGAATGGGAAATTAGAATTCCTAAGCTAGGGCTTCCAATCTAGAGCTCAATTCTTGTGCAAATCCAATTCTATGACATGGGTAAGCTCTCTCTACTCGTTCTCTTCCTTTCTCTCCTCTCAATTTAGGATTTTTATGATGTTCTAACATCCATGAGTCTTCATATGTGTTCATGAGGTGATTAGAGAGGAGTGACTGAAGAAAGAAAGGTTCTTTGCTTGGATTTGTGCTTGTTCTTCCTTGTTGGAGCTTGTTCTTGCAAGTCATGAGTGAAAGGTGAGTTCTTTTTGAACTCACATCCGTGCCACAAGCCTACGTGCTTGTACAAGTGTAATTTAGTGTTCATATGAGTTGCAATTGCTTGTTGATTTGGTTAGGTTAGTATAACTTAGCCGATTTCATGTGTTTATATTCCATTGAGTTGAAATTTATGAAAATGATCGTTTATACGATCTAATCCAAGTGTTATGAGTTGATTCAGTGATGTTGTGAAGCTCAGTTGTCCCCCGGCAAATATCTAAGTCTTCGCGAGTCGCTCGAATCACCTTGTTGTGTATTGGTTTGGAATTTTGTGCATATTTGACTTTATAAATCGAACCATTGAAATCTTATGTATATATATGTTGATCACACGATCATTGCACATGATGTAAGTCGAGTAAGTGGTGTTGTGAAGTACTGTTGTCGCTCTCGGCAAGTTCTAAGACTTCACGATTCGCTTATATCGCGTTTCTTAGTTTGGTTTAGAAATTGGGTTCGAAAATCTTCTTGTGCAATTGAATTGAATCACACTTGTCTTCGGCTCCAATGGAAGGTGTACAAGCACCGGAACCAGTCGTCACAAGGCCGGAGAGAAGCGTCTGAGCTTGAGAGGTCGCGACGGGGGTCGAATCCCCTGTCACCCATGCCTGAGCATGCGCCCAGGCACTGACCGGTCGACCGCCCAAATAGGGTCGGTCGACAGGTCCGGGCTGTGCCTGGGCATATGCCTAGGAACAGTGGCCAGTCGATAGGCCCTGGGGGGCCGGTCGAACGGTCAAGTCTCTGTCCCCAACCGGTCGACCGACCCCCCTTGGGCAGTCGACCGGTGATAGACCTGGGCGTTGTCCAGGCCTGTTTCCCCCCTTCTGCAGTTTTGGTCGCGCGTCGAGGCGCGCGCCTCCTTGTTCTTCGGACCTCCTTCCGGATTGTCGTAGCTGCGCTGTCTCGTTTGGTTTTCAAATCGTTTCGAAACCATGAGATGTGAATTTATGATCTATGATGTTTGTGTTCTATTCGCTTTGGCGACGGTTTTTATAAATAATTAAACCACAACGGATAATGGGGTTTTATATGGTCAATGGATGCCGAACCAATGTTTAATCAGTTTTTAAATTCAAATCCTTTTAAAATAAATTCAGTTTCTAAACCCGGTTCTGATTCTATTGATTTATATACGATTCCTTATCCTATCGATCGAACGAGAAATCTAGTGTATTTACCTTAGTAAAACCGAGGACTATGACCCCTTAGATGTTTACTTCAGCGAATAACTCTTGACTCATTCGCTTGAACATATGTGGAGATTTTCTCTATTTTGAATAGAAACCAACTATGGGTTCGTAAATATTCGAGAATAGCATGTGGTTATGGGACATGTCGCTATTTCCTTATATTAACTAGCAAGGAGTAATTTCTATTCACCTGCATCAATGTGATCCTTTATGACATGCATTTTGTGGTCCTCGATCGCCCTAGTGAGATTTACGATTCTTGGATTTCACCTATGGGACTTCGGTCCAACTTTTATAACTTGTGTTCTGTGGTCCTCGATCGCCCGAGTGGGATTTATGATTCTTGGATTTCACCTAGGTGACTTTGGTCCAACTTTCTATGATTTATGATGTTTTCTAGAGATTTCACGATTTACGTGTTTTCTCTCTTCTGGGGTCACGACCCGGCTTCGTGGGGAGCTTCCGCTCAAACTATAGGTTAGATACCTAGAGATCATTTCTCATCCGTGAACCTGCAGGCCCTCTTTATGATGTTTTCTGTTTTCTAGGGATTCACGATTCATGTGTTTCTCTCTCCCGGCACCGTAGGGAACTTCTTTATGATGTTTTCTGCATTTCGAGTGATTTCTAGATTCTTGATTTTTTTGATGCAGTGCGCATCAATTTGATTTGTATTTGGCATTCCGTTGCCATTCATGTATTCAGTTTATTTGCCATTCCGTTGTCATTCATGGGTTCAGTTTTATTTGGCATTCCACCGTCATTTCCTGTTGTGTGCTTTTATTTGAATGTTGCATTCTATATTAGCCATGAGATTATTTAGAGATATTTGTGTACTGACATATCATTGTCATTCCCTGATTTTGTTGGCATGCCATGTTTCATATTTATTTATAATTAGATGTTGTTAGTAGAATCATGTCATCCTGTGTTACATCTCTTGTTATCTCAGTTTATTTGATAAGTACAGCTAGACTGACTCGTTTATTGTTTATTCCTATAAATAATACTTGGGTCGGACCGAGTCATTTTAGGTACTCCTCTGGGACTCATCGCAGGACTGATCTTCCGCTTTCTGCTTGCTACTCTGTCTCCGCGGTTTTATGTACTTTTGTACCTCTGACATTGTCTACCGTTGTGTACATATTCTTTCATCTAGATCTTGGTACATGTATTAGTGGATCTTTGTTGACCACTAGCTTGTTGTACACATTCTTGGTTTATTTATATATATTCCTCCTTTGTGGTATGATTATTCTGTGTCTGGCTTTGAGATATACCATATTTATATTGTTGTTGTTGTCTATTTTATACTGCTTTCTGGATTGCATATAGTCGTTGTGTAGTTTCCCTATGTGCCGAATGGTCATGTCGAAATTTTAATCGGTATCAGAATTCGATGTGCATTCCTCACAAGGAGCAATTATACAATCGGTCTCCCTTCACAAACCTTATTCTTTGTTATGGTCTACGACATTTCCCTGAAATGAACTAGACGATAGTGGGTATAGAGGCGGGGCGTTACAGTTTGGTATTAGAGTGACTTTCCGGAATAGTATAAGATAGTATGACGATGGTATTGTCGTGAGCCTCTCTCGGGAATCGTGATTTAGGGTTTTAGTTAGAGTCTTAAGACCCGTCATAGCTTATCTACCATTACGATTCCATCTTGATTGAATTCGCATCGTTTGAATTCAACTTGAGAATAACTTTTCCCTCCTTCTTTTTCCTTAAAGAAGTGAAATAGTTGGTTGTAGCCGTGCGAGTGCCGGTTCACCCAGTGTACCTCCTACGGAGGGGTGTTTGAGTATCAAGTGTCCTACTTTTAGTCTCTTAGAATAGTTATCGACTCATTCTCTTTCGAGTTGATTTCTATAGTTCATTTAGGGCCCATGTGCTCTAGTGGTGCTTCTGTTTCATTCTTTGACTCGAGTTGCTAATCGATGTCTGTTTGTATAAATTATGTTATTAAAACGTAAGTCTTAAGTTGTCGATCGCTTCGGTGATCGTATTTCGACATTGTCTTGACTACTTCAATCGTACGAGAAATTTAATTAAACGCCTTAGTAAACATGAGGACTATGGACCCTTGTGTTTGCTTTGATGGATAATAACTAAACTTGTGCATTTGAAAACTATGATAATAACCATTTTGAATATTCGAGTGGGATTCAACAATTCGTTCGTTAATTCTTGAGTTAAGCCAGCGGTATGGGACGTTTGGCAAAATTTATTTATTAACTAGCCTATTGTGTATCACACTTATCTTGTTGATCATTTATGATCCTTGTAGTTGATTGATCATTGGATATCTTGCCCGTGCGTCATTACGCGCATTGTAAGCGCCTTTGATCTTGATATTTTGTGATTTCTAGTCAAGATTGTTTCCTACATCGTTATGTACCTAGCATGGTCTATTGATCACTTGTCGATCGGTATGGAGATACCATGTCGTTGTGACTAAATCTACTCCCTTGTTATCGGCTATATAGTTCTAGTTCGGTGTGAGATCACCAAGCCTTCGGACTAAAACAACTCATTTGTTATCTCATTGTGCCGGTGTGAGTCACCAAGCATTTGTGCTAAATTAACTCAAGATCAATAATGAGGCAAAACATCCCGCTTCTTGTGATCCCTCTTCTTGAGTCAAGGCACGTGTCGTTAATTTCTTACCGTCATTTACCTTGTCCAGAGATTATTTTATTTATGTTCTTTTGATATACGTCGACCGTATTCTTCGTTATCAAAAGATATCAACTGTATTTTATTCGTAAGTTGATAAAGGAATTCTGTTTCCTTTATGCCGTCCCAAACGATTTATTGAATTTTTATATTTTCATGAGATCTGCGTGAACGTTATAAATTGTGAGGACTTTCTTGTGTTAACTTGTCCATCGGGTGCGTTAAGGATCTCGAACGAGACGTGGGACGCCATGTTGTAATTCGGAATTCCTAAACACCATTATGTGACAATCCGACATTTGAAACGATCCCTAAAATTAAATTAACCATTAATAAGTTAATCAAAATAATGATATTTTGGATTTTTTGCGATTTTTGTAATCGTTTTGTTGTTTCCTAGATAATTTACTTCTAGAGTTCCTTGGAGTAATTCCAAGAATTTGGGTGGTTCAAGATTTTAATTAGAAATTAACTTGAATCTTTTCTTTGAATAAATAAATAACCGATGTCTCTTGTTCCTGGAGGTTATTTATTCATGTCTCTTGATTCTGGATTTTTAATCTTTGATTATCGAGAATTCTTAGTGATTGAGAATCTCGCCTAATTCTTAATCCTTGTTTCAATTTGCAAAAGAGAATTTAGTATTCTTGTGATTCCATTGGTCTTCTTATTTTCTCTAGTGATCGATCACTTGAGAGAATGGGAGTTCCCGTGGGGGAGGGAATATTTGGGTTTTGCAATCCACGGCAAACTCAATAATTCCTTTCTTCGAATCTATGATCTAGTCGATCATCCGGAAGTGCTATAGTCAATTCACTTATGAACTTAGCCTTGCATTGTTCTTAGAAATGAATATCGAAAGGATGAGCTCTTTTGATATTCCCCCCTTCGTTTGTTTGAATCATTTGGATTGACAATTGCCTTCGCACGTTTGTTAACCCTTGTCAATCAAATCTTTGGGGATTATGACCTCTTTGGTTTAATTTCATCTTGTTGTTGAAATTTTCTGTCGCTTCTTTGACTAAATGGTGATGTTTGTGAAGATTTGGAAGTGGATTATCGTGTTGAATCTCAAGTGTATTAAATAGTCTTGGAGATTCAAACGATAATATATTGAACTTGAGTGCTTTTTGAATGCAAAGAATATCTAGAAAGTAAGATCAAAAATTAGAGCAAGAATTGGTGATTTGGATGATGATTCAAGATGTATTTGAAGATATATATACGTTATGCTCATGAATGGACAGTTTCTGTGCATTTTTCCTGAAAGAGGTAGACAGTTTGAAAATAACAGGTAGACAGGTTTTGTCTCTGTCTTGAAAAAGGTAGACATGATAAAATTTCTAAGTAGACAGGATTTTGTCAACTTGCACAGAAAATGTGTATTTATGTACATATTCAAAAATGATGAAGAGTATGATTATTTGAGGATAGATTTTAACATTTATAACTCTAAATAATCAACTTCTAACTTACGAAAACATTGATTCTTCTTTTTGTCAATCATGAGGCTCCTTCTTATCATTAATCAAAATATGCTATGAAACCTTTGACTCAACAGTTGATATTCCGTCACTTTTTCAATGTTTCTAATTTTCTAAAATCGGTACTCGAGTTTCTGAATATTGGGAATTTCGTATAATTCCTAATGATTCGTCCTTATGGTTACTAAATGAGATTTAGTACCTGGTTAGAAATCGATTTCCCAGAGTAGTTCATTGGTATTCCGTTACCAATATTTGTTGTCGATTTCTAGTTCATTGGTATTCCGTTACCAATATTTGATTATTGATTTATAGTTCATTGGTATTTCGTTACCAATATTAGTTTATCGGTTCCTAGCTGATTGGTATTCCTGTGATGACCCCAAACTTCCATGGAATTAAAGTTAGGAATAATCATTTGGAATACAACATAAATAAAATAATACAAATCACAGATACAACATAGCATAGGAAATTCATAGAGTAACAACATCATAGCAGTGGAAATATAATGTCATCAACCACATAAAGTCCAAAGTCACAGAATTCTAATTTATTACATCAAGTTTGCAGAAAATGAAATAAGTTCCAACTCTAACTTAAACAACGTGAAATGAAACAAGTTTGATGTCTGGAATTAAAAAGAGAAAAATGCAATAGCAGCAAATGATAGATGTCTTCAAGCTCCAAGTCATCACCTCTGCACGAAAGCAATTCCAAGAAAGATAATAAGCAGCTCCAAAGAAAAGACTACAAGCAAAGAATGAACCTGTTTACTTGGCTGCCCTTGTAGAAAGGAGGGCACCCGAGTTTGCAAAAATGTGGAAACAAACAACGGGTCAGTCGTGGGACTGGTGTGAGAATTCATAACTAATTAATCACTATTAATAAGGAAAATCCAAAGACCACGGCACTAACGCGGAACGGGTTTACTCTAATGGATTGCCGTGCATAATTTAAAGTGTCAGAACAAATAATAAGTAAATCTTAAAACAACGCTATGCTTTTGAGAAAAATGGAATCACCATAAGACTCAAGTCCCATCACACAATGCAAACACAAACCAAAGGATAGAGTTTTCCTTATGGTGATTAAACATGCTAAATACGATAAATACGAATTTAATATTATCATTAGTATATATCAAAACATTTCAAAATAAATGTATCAATCCTAGGACACATAGATACCATAATACCATGCTTCCATACTAGTAATACAATCAAATCCGTAGGTTCGTATTGGAGGTTTGGATTTCCATCATAAGTCAAGGTTAGGGAGGAGCTCCTTACCAATTCGAGACACTCTAGCTAATGCCTTAGGATCCCCCGCAGTGAACCATTGGATAGCTGTAGGACCGGTCCACACATACAGCTTCGTGGAATAGTTATTTCTGAACACATGTTTCCCGGTCCTATAGGACCTATCATCCGAGGCGCCTCATTCCATCATCCACATAAGTAAAATGTCGGGCCGTGTTAAAGCCCAATCACCACTTCTAGCTAGAAAGAAACGTGCTGCTCATCCTGCGTTCCCTTCTCCTATTTTAGACTCCGTCGGTGTGTGAGGCTCGCGAAGTCATGCTATACACAAAGCTATGCCTAAACAGGCTATGCTTCGATCATCCCACAAGGCCTGCTTTTCAACAAAGCCTTGATCATATGCATCTTAGCATGCCACATCGTCACTCCATATCGCACTACCAATCCTTTGCCGAAGTATATGAAAGGGTGTTAAGCAAGAGAATAAATTCTCCGCCACCAAACATCCATACATTCGACAGAAGATCAATAACATGATATTTAATGGAGTACGTTGTCAGACACACAATCCATTTATTAGCTTATGCTCTGGGTCTGAGCGAAAACCAAACCCGTGAAATCAACACATACATTTGGGCAATGACCATGACCCTTGAATTGGGAGCAAGTCAAATCAGGGCCTCGATCGTTGTCCATTCGAGGGAAGATTTACGGTCTTCATACGCCATCTTCATACTTCAATTAACGTCATTTTATTATTTGCAACGGGAGAACTCGGACATTCCAAATAATCCATATATATATATATATTTAAAATACTTCGTACTTGCAGATATCATTTTATAATGATTACTTCCTATTTTAATTATTTAAAATAATTAAATTTTTATATAACGACGCCTTAAGTCAATGGGCGACTATGGCGCTGCATTCAACCAATTTGATTTTTACATTTCTCAGAATCTTACCATTGGATCTTAACGTAATATATATCGTTGGAAAGATTTTTCCAAGACGGTCCTAACGGTTTTAGTTTCAAAAAAATCCGACGGCCAGATCTTCTTGTATAGTCGTTTAAAGGTACGGTTTCAAATCGCGAACTACCGCACTCCATTCATTTAAATTTAATTATGTTTTTATATATATATATATATATATATATAATCGTTTAATCGTAATAACATCGTTTGATTTAAACAACGCTCTAAACAACTACCGATCCTTACTAAATTTTTAATTCATTTGAAAATGAAGATAATATTACAGCATCCTAAATTCATTCTTTACTTACATTAAAGATGTGAATTCCATCCTTTACATGTTACATGTAAAATGGTAAATTTTGATACATTGCAAAATACTACTATTAACTTACACATAAAAATGTAAATTTTAACTTCAATGTAAATTCTCATTTTAATTACATAATAAAAATGTAACTTATATTTGCAGTGTGAATATTATTCTAAATTTACATATAAAAATGTAAATTTAATTACAATGCAAATTCTACTTTTAATTTACATGGCAAAAATCTAATCTTTTATTTTACAAGGAAAAAAAAATTATCTCTTTATTTACAACGTAAAAATATCATCTTTATATTTTCAATGTAAGTGCATCATCTTTATATTTTCAATGTAAGTGCATCATATTTATATTTTCAAAGTAAGTTCCTAACTTCCAACTACATATGTAAAAATGTAATCTTTTATTTGCGATGTAAATTCTATTTTTAATTACATATAAAGATGTAATTTTTAATTTACATTGTAAATCTCATCCTATGTTACATATAAAAATGTAATTTTAATCATATGATGCAAATTCATATTTCACTTACATATAAAATGTAATTTTTATCATACGGTGTAAATTCATATTTTAATTACACAGAAAAATGTACTTTTTATCATGCGGTGTAAATTCATATTTTAATTACATAGAAAAATGTAATTTTTATCATACGGTGTAAATTCATATTTTAATTACATAGAAAAATGTAATTTTTATCATAATAGCCAATTGCATATCATAGTTTCAATCTTTTTCTTTGATTACAAAGGTAACATGAAAATTCAATCCTTTTCTTATAACAATACATAGAAATGTAATCATATTTCTAATGTAACCAATTTCAATCTAACAATTCTAACTTCAACATAAAACGATGTTTATGTATCACCATTCTAATTTAACATAAATGGGAATTCTTGGATTAATGAATCTAACAATCACAACGTAATAATTTTGTTCTACCATTCGTCTAATTAACATGATTATTAAATTAACAAATCTCATAACACAACAAGGTGATTGGTTTTAACAAGTCTTTAATTTACAATTCTAATAACACAACATGATGACATGTTTAATTTATCAAGTTTTAATCAACATAAATATTCCATCAATTTAACAGAACACCAAACAACATCAAATAATAAAAATCCAATTACGAACATGTATGAATTACTAAACATGATGACAAGTAATTTATCTTAAACTATTTAGATCAGAAATCTCTCACCTAACACTTAAATCTTCAGATCTATTATCATAACATCACAAACAATTTAGATCCATAACTCAAAATAACATCCATCGCAGATCCATTTTTATTTGCCATTCAAACTTCAACTAACTCAAGAATAATAATTAAATTAATTAAATTAAATTAAAAATAAATTCTCACATTGCTTGTGACTAAAATGAAGGTCCAAACTCGATCAGATCTCGTGTTCGAAGTCACGGTGGTTTCGGATCTGAAAGATTTCAATTTGAAGTTCATATGTATAAATTAGAAACTGACTTTTTAGAACTATCACTGTAACGATTAAAAGCGTCGCAAATATGAAATTGAAATTTACCTTGAACTTCAGTAAGTTCAAAACTTTGAATTCAATTTACAGGAGATATAGTCAATGGTTTGACGAGCCGTTTGTTGGAGGTGGACCACCTAGGATAGGCGCACGTGCGCCAGGAGTTGGGGGTTGCGGCGGCGACAGGCGGGCTCGGTGGCGGAAGGAAGGGCGCGGGTTTGGACGGTCGGGGTGGGCTAACGGGGGCACGAGGGGAGGTGATTCTTGTCGGAGATGGAAGAGGAGAAAAAGAGCTTCGGAAAACTCAACTACGCCCCTGTTTAATTCTCTACAGATTGGGAGGAATCGGAGCTCAAAGTTTTGAGTTGTTTATTGGTTCGGCGGCTGTGAAAACGAGGAGGAAGAAGTACTGTTCACTCCGTATTTATACGTATATTGAGTGTATTTTCTATTTTCTTTATTTATTTAATTAATTCCCGAAATTAGGGTTTTCCCATACGATCTCCAAACAAACCCCAACGACTGTCGAACAATTTGTTTTGACGTCTTAAGAACGCGATGGCGCAATTGCCGAAGTCCAATTCTGAAGTTTACAGTATGTTTTCTTTATTTTCAAACTAATTCTTCAATATTAAATTCAAACGTACTTCTAAATTTTCCCGGGGCCACATACTAGCTCAAAAAATCCGGAAAAAATATTTTTGGTTATGTTTTGACGATACGGTCTTAACAAAACTAACTTCGTCGAATTCTGAGACTATTTGAAAAATGGCCATTTTCTGGTCGATCCAATTTAACTGTAATTGACCAAAACACATTTTCCTTTGCCACGCTCACATATTAACTTCAAAAATCATGAAATTTGAAACCTAGCCATAATTTGACATCCGGATCCAACAAAAGTGGTTTCGTCGAATTCCGAGGTCGTATGCAAAATGTCTATTTTCAAAGGCGATATATTCTCTATAGCGACCTTTCTGAAAATTCATTTGGCCATAACTTTTGATTCCCGCTATGAAACTTCGATTTTTCAGATTCGTTAGAAAGATATTCATTAACAGATTTAAATATTTTTCGTTTCACCAAAAACCGGTTTACTCTGCATCCTGTGTGGTCAGTCAAAGTTCAGGTTTGACTTTTCAAACTACCGTCCCTTTCTAATTAAATTAAATATATTTGTATAAAATTCAATCAAAATAAATTTCTACTCATTATTTATTTAAAATAATTCATTTCAACTGTTAAACACCTTTAAAATCTCTAAAATGAAAATTTTAAATTGGCCCCAAATTTCGGGTTGTTACAATCTCCCCCGCTTAAGATCTTTTCGTCCTCAAAAAGAAAAAAGGGAGGAATAGAAGAGTAGGAACCAAATCAGAGAATGTGAAATATTTAAAGCGTACCTCAAAATAAAATCTAATCGGAGATATCCACTCTGCATTTGGGATAGGCTTGTTTGATACTCTCCTCGGTTTCCCAAGTGCAGTCTCTAGGACCACCGCTCCATTGCACCATGACTAGGTTGATACTTTTATTTCTCAGTTTCCTAGTCTCCTTGCCAATAATTTTCAGTGGTTCCCTTCTCATTGCAAGGCTTGGGGTAATCTCCAAATCTTGCTGTGCTGCTTCTTCCACAATCAGATCTGGATCATGGACATGCCTTCGAAGTTGAGATACATGAAATACATCGTGCACTCCAGGCAACCAGTCGGGCGTCTGAATTCTGTAGGCTAGGGTGCCAATCTTTTCAAGAATAGGGAAAGGACCTATGAATTTAGGTGCTAATTTTCCTGTCTTTCCAAAATGGATTACACCTCGTATTGGAGCAACTTTCAAATAGACATAGTCACCCATCTCAAAAGCTAAGTCTCTCCTTCTTACATATGCAAAGCTCTTTTGTCTACTTTGGGCAGCCACTAATCGCTTCTTAATAAAATCAACTTTGTCTGAAACTTCTTGGACCATGTCTAGACCCAATACAAGCCGATTTCCTTTTTCAACCCAACACGCTGCCGATCTACATGGCCTACCATATAAGGCTTCAAATGGAGACATTTTCAAACTTGCTTGATAGCTATTGTTATATGAGAATTCAACTAAATGAAAGTGATCCTCCCAAGAACCTCCAAAATCGAGTATGCAAGCTCGCAATAGATCTTCAAGAACGCGATTCACTCGCTCAGTCTGGCCGTCAGTCAGAGGGTGATATGCGGTACTAAGATTTAACTTCGTTCCCAACTCATTTTGGAATGCTTCCCAAAATTTGCTAGCAAAGATAGGATCACGGTCGCTAACAATGCTACTAGGAACTTTGTTTAAAACAAAAGATTATTATTTAATTTGAAAATGAAAATTTTCATTCAGATTATGATGAAAAGGAAGATTTAGTTTTATTACCCATGTAGCCTGACGATTTCTTTGAAATAGATTTACGCCAGACTTTGAGCAGATCTAGTGGACTTGACAGGTATGAAATAAGCGGATTTTGTGAAGCGATCCATGATCACCCATATGTTGTCATTTCCTTTCCTAGTACGAGGCAGACCATCTATAAAATCCATGGATATTTGGTCCCACTTCCAATCTGGAACTTCCAATGGTTGCAACAACCCCGCAAGCTTTTGTTGATCACTTTTTACTTGTTGGCATGTAGGACATCTACTCACATAAATGGATATATCCCTCTTCATAGATCTCCACCAAAATGTGCGCTTTAAGTCTTGAAACATCTTGCTCACACCGGGATGGATGCAAAGCTTTGATTTGTGACCCTCATCCAAAACTTCCCTTATTAGGTCTTTGATATATGGAACACAAATCCTCCCTTGAAATCTAAGAATTCCCTTGCCATCTATTTGGAAGTTCGTGTTTTCACCTGCTTCAATTCTCTTGATCATTATCTGAATGAATTTATCATCCTTTTGAAGAGCAGAAATTTTATCAATCAAGGAAGGGGGTAATGATGAGGCTTGCGACGATGACGTCCTTTCTACTAAGCGCGTCCGCCACAACATTGGCTTTCCCTGGCGTATATAAGATGTCAAGATTGTATGTCGCCAGAAATTCTAGCCATCGTTGCTACCTTAAATTCAGATCCTTTTGATCGAAGAGATATTTCAAAGATTGATGGTCTGTGAATAATTCAAAATTTTCGCCCAAAAGATAATGTCTCCAAATTTTTAAAGCAAAGACTACGGCCAATAACTATAAGTCATGGACACGATAATTTTTCTCATGCGGCTTTAATTGATGACTTGCATAGGCAACAACCTTTCCCCTTTGCATCAGTACTTCTCCAAGACCACCACTTTGAGAAGCATCGGTGTAGACCTTTAAATCTTGGTTGCCATCAATGATTGTAAGTACGGGAGCAGTGGTCAAACTCACTTTTAGCTTTTGGAATGCCTCCTCACAATCCGATGTCCAATTGAACTTGGTATGCTTCTTGGTGAGCTTTGTTAATGGGCTAGACAGCTTGGCGAAGTCTTTGACAAAGTTCCTGTAATATCCAGCCAATCCTAGGAAGCTTCTTACTTCAGTGGGTGTACTGGGTTGCTTCTAATCTCGAATGGCGGCAATTTTACTTGGGTCAATAGAAATTCCTTCTTTTGACACAACATGGCCCAAGAATTTTATTTCCTCTTGCCAAAATGTGCATTTGGAAAATTTTGCTTTTCGAACATTTCTTCGCATAATCTCCAACACTTCCCTTAAATGCCCTTCATGCTCCTCCTTAGTTTTAGAATATATTAGAATATCATCAATGAAGACTAGGACGAATTTATTTAGGAACTCACGGAAGACCCTATTCATCAAGTCAACAAAGTAGGATGGAGCATTGCATAGACCGAACGGCATCACTAACCATTCGTAGAATATGTCAGGACCTCTGAAGGTGGTCAAAGGTATGCATTCTTCGTCTATGCGGAGTTGGTGGAAACTTGTGGCTAGGTCCATCTTTGAAAACACCTTGGCTCCATTCAATTGGTCCATTAAATCATCTATGCGAGGCAAGGGGTATTTGTTCTTCAATGTTTGTTTGTTAAGATCGCGGTATTCAACATAGAGTCTTAGAGTACCATCGAATTTGGGGACAAACACCACAGCTGCACCACAATTAGAAAAGCTAGGTCGGATGAGTCTTTTCCATAAGAGCTGCTTAGTTTGGGTTTGCAACTCTTCTTTTTCTTTAGGGTCATCCTTCGAATAGCATGGACTACAGGCCTTGCATTTGGAACAAGATCAATTCTGAAATTGATTTCCCTTCGCGGGGGTAGGCTGTCTACTTCTTCAAATACATCCGCGTAATTTTGAACCATGGGGATATTTTCTAAAGAAATGGGAGTGACTTCGAGGGAAGACCAAAATGCCCTTCTATCAGATTTTGAACCATGGCAAGGTATAGTAATAGTGTTCCCGAATCCTGTTTTCACCTTAACCACTCTTTCTGGGCATAGCACTTCAGCGTCATATTGCGTTAGCCAATCTAGACCAAGGATGATATCAAACTCGGAAAAATTCATAATGATCAAGTTAAATGGAAATTGGAAATAGGTGTAGGATGCAGGCACCTTACAAAATAAGTCTAGAGTAGTAGAACCTCCTATAGGGTTATGAATATTAATTGGTTCTTTAAAACTTCTTTGTTTTAGTTTCAATTTCTGGACAGTGTTGCTAGAAATAAAACTTCTTGATGCACCCGTATCAAACAAGGCAGTAACAGGAATGGTTTTAACAGAAATGGTACCATCTAAAACATCAGGCTTACCTGCTCCTTCGGAAGAAGTAGGAGCGGAAGAAGATGGTGCACTTGCCCCCTCATAACATGTGCAATCTGCGGTCCTTTCAACAGCGGACAATTTTGCTTGATATGACCCTTCTTGTGGTAGTTATAGCATTCCTTGGTGTCGTCGCTTCGGGCCATCTTTGGATTTCTGCATTCCTTGCTATAGTGTCCATACTTATGGCAGTTGTAGCATTGCACCTTAGACTTATCATGAGTCTTAACAGCTCCAGAACTGCTCCCTTCAGTCTTCTTCTCGGTTTGCTTCCTTTTATTGTTGGCCAAGCTCCTTTCTCTGTTTTGTTGGGAATTCTTCTTATCATTTTCCTCATATCGACAAGCAAACTGCACCTGCCTATTGAAAGAAAGGTCGATGTGGGCAGTGCCCTATCAATATATTTTCTCGCAAGCCCATTTATGAACCTCTTGTTCTTCTGAAAGTCATCCTGAATCAATTCAAGGGCATAGCGAGAGAGGTCTTCAATTCTTCGTACATATTCTGAGATTGTCTTGTCGCCTTGCTTTAGATTGGCGAACTCGTCATGCAGTCTTTCTACCTCCTGCCTTGGAATGTATTTATCATTGAAAAGCTCCTTAAACCTTGTCCAAGTCATATTATCTGCTGTCCCTCCAACCGTGACTGTGTCCCACCAGTTTTTAGCTTCCTCTTGTAGCATCCATGAAGCCAATAATCTTTTCCTCTGATCCTCCAGCTCCAATCCTCCAAAAATCTTTTCGCAGTTCCTCGGCCAAGCTTGAGCTTGTATAATAGTTTCAATACCCTAGAATGGCACTCCTCCCAGGTTTTTGAACTTCTTTGCCACCTTGTCCAAATCAAAGGGCTGCGGTGGTGGTTGTGGCTGTTGAACTGTGGCCTCCTCAGTTTCAGCAATATTTTGCCTCGTTGCTCTAGCTCTAGCGGCCGCGGTACTCATTTCTAGTTAGTTCTGTACGATCAAGTAAAGAGTCTGAACAACTATAATGGTGATTTGAAGAATTGATAAAGATAAAAGGACAGATAAAAAGATGATGATAGAATGATTGACTATTATGTATTCACAAGAAATATTCGCCATAGAATATTGTGATTCTATGTAAACGAATTATTATAAATATGTTATTTTCCAAAGCTAAGTTTAACCAAAACTCTGATACCAACTGTGATGACCCCAAACTTCCATGGAATGAAATTTAGGAATAATCATTTGGAATACAACATAATAACAATAATACAGATCTTAGATACAACATAGCACAGGAAATTCATAGAGTAACAACATCATGGCAGAGGAAATATAATGTCATCAACCACAGAAAGTCCACAGTCACAGAATTCTAACTTATTACATCAAGTTTGCAGAAAATGAAATAAGTTCCAACACCAACTTAAACAACGTGAAATGAAACAAGTTTGATGTCTGGAATTAAAAAGAAAAAAATGCAATAGCAGCAAATGATAGATGTCCTCAAGCTCCAAGTCATCACCTCTCCACGAAAGCAAGTCCAAGAAATATAATAAGCAGCTCCAAAGAAAAGAATCCAAGCAAAGAATGAACATGTTTACTTGGCTGCCCGTGTAGAAAGGAGGGCACCCGAGTTTGCAAAAAGGTGGAAACAAACAACGGGTCAGTCGTGGGACTGGTGTGAGAATTCTTAACTAATTAATCACCATTAATAAGGCAAATCCAAAAACCACGCCGATAACGCGTAACGGGTTTACTCTAATGGATTGTCGTGCATAATTTAAATTGTCAGAACAAATAATAAGTAAATCGTAAAACAACACTATGCTTTTGAGAAAAATGGAATCACCTAAGACACAAGTCCCATCACACAATGCAAACACAAACCAGAGGATAGAATTTTTCCTTATGGTGATTAAACATGCTAAATACGGTAAATACGAATTTAATATTATCATTAGTATATATCAAAACATTTCAAAATAATGTATCAATCCTAGGACACATAGATACCATAATGCTATGCTTCCATACTAGTAATACAATCAAATCCGTAGGTTTGTATCGGAGGTTTGGATTTCCATCATGAGTCAAGGCTAGGGAGGAGCTCCTTACCGATTCGAGACACTCTAGCTAATGCCTCAGCATCCCCCGTAGTGAACCCTTGGATAGCTGTAGGGCCGGTCCACACATGCAGCTTCTTGGATTAGTTATTCCTGGACACACGTTTCCCGGTCCTATAGGACCAATCATCCGAGGCGCCTCATTCCATCATCCACATAAGTAAAATGTCGGGTCGTATTAAAGCCCAATCACCACTTCTAGCTGGAAAGAAACGTGCTGCTCTCCCTGCGTTCCCTTCTCCCGTTTTAGACTCCGCCGGTGTGTGAGGCTCGCAAAGTCACGCAACACACAAAGCTATGCCTAAACAGGCTATGCTTCGATCATCCCACAAGGCCTTCTTTTCAACAAAGCCTTGATCATATGCATCTTAGCAGGCCACATCGTCACTCCATATCGCACTACCAATCCTTTGCCGAAATATATGAAAGGGTGTTAAGCAAGAGAATAAATTCTCCGCCACCAAACATCCATACATTCGATAGATGATCAATAACGTGATATTTAATGGAGTACGATGTCAGACACACAATCCATTTATTAGTTTATGCTCTGGGCTGAGCGAAATCCAAACCCGTGAAATCAACACGTACGTTTGGGCAATGACCATGACCCTTGAATTGGGAGCAAGTCAAATCAGGGCCTCAATCGTTGTCCATTCGAGGGAAGATTTACGGTCTTCATACACCTTCTTCATACTTCAATTAACGTCATTTGATTATTTGGAATGGGAGAACTTGGACTTTCCAAATAATCCTCGTATATATATAAATATATATATATATATATATATTTAAAATCCTTCGTACTTGCTGATATCATTTTATAATGCTTATTTCCGATTTTAATTATTTAAAATAATTAAATTTTTATATAACGACGCCTTAAGTCAATGGGCGACTATGGCGCTGCATTCAACCAATTTGATTTTTACATTTCTCAGAATCTAACCGTTGGATCTTAATGTAATATATATCGTTGGAATGATTTTTCTAAGACGGTCCTAACGGTTTTAGTTTCAAGAAAATCCGACGGTCGGATCTTCTTGTATAGCCGTTTATAGGTACGATTTCAAATCGCGAACTACCGTGCTCCATTCATTTAATTTTTATTATGTTTATATACATATATATATATATATAATCGTTTAATCGTAATAACATCGTTTGATTTAAGCAACGCTCTAAACAACTACCGATCCTTACTAAATTTTTAATTCATTTGAAAATGAAGATAATATTACAGCATCCTAAATTCATTCTTTACTTACATTAAAAATATGAATTCCATCCTTTTCATTTACATGTAAAAATGTAAATTTTGATACATTGCAAAATCCTACTTTTAACTTACACATAAAAATGTAAATTTTAACTTCAATGTAAATTCTCATCTTAATTACATAATAAAAATGTAACTTATACTCGTAGTGTGAATCTTATTTTAAATTTACATATAAAAATGTAAATTTAATTAAAATGCAAATTCTACTTCTAATTTACATGGCAAAAATCTCATCTTTTACTTTACAAGGAAAAAAAAATATCTCTTTACTTTACAACGTAAAAATATCATCTTTATATTTTCAATGTAAGTGCATCATCTTTATATTTTCAATGTAAGTGCATCGTCTTTATATTTTCAATGTAAGTGCATCCTCTTTATATTTTCAATGTAAGTGCATCATCTTTATATTTTCAATGTAAGTTCCCAACTTCCGACTACATATATAAAAATGTAATCTTTTATTTGCGATGTAAATTTTATTTTTAATTACATATAAAGATGTAATTTTTAATTTACATTGTAAATCTCATCCTATGTTACATATAAAAATGGAATTTTAATCATATGATGCAAATTCATACTTCACTTACATATAAAATGTAATTTTTATCATACGGTGTAAATTCATATTTTAATTACATAGAAAAATGTAATTTTTATCATGCGGTGTAAATTCATATTTTAATTACATAGAAAAATGTAATTTTTATCATACGGTGTACATTCATATTTTAATTACATAGAAAAATGTAATTTTTATCATAATAGCCAATTGCATATCATAGTTTCAGTCTTTTTCTTTAATTACAATGGTAACATAAAAATTCAATCCTTTTCTTATAACAATACATAGAAATGTAATCATATTTCTAATGTAACCAATTTCAATCTAACAATTCTAACTTCAGCATAAAACGATGTTTATGTATCCCCATTCTAATTGAACATAAATCGGAATTCTTGGATTAACGAATCTAACAATCACAACGTAATAATTTTGTTCAACCATTCTTCTAATTAACATGATTGTTAAATTAACAAATCTCATAACACAACAATGTGATTGGTTTTAACAAGTCTTTAATTTACAATTCTAATAACACAACATGGTGACATGTTTAATCTATCAAGTTTTAATCAACATAAATATTCCATCAATTTAACAGAACACCAAACAACGTCAAACAATAAAAATCCAATTACGAACATGTATGAATTACTAAACATAACGACAAGTAATTTATCTTAAACTATTTAGATCAGAAATCTCACACCTAACACTTAAATATTCAGATCTATTATCATAACGTCACAAACAATTTAGATCCATAACTCATAATAACATCCATCGCAGATCCATTTTTATTTGTCATTCAAACTTCACCTAACGCAAGAATAATAATTAAATTAATTTAATTAAATTAAAAATAAATTCTCAGATTGCTTGGGATTGAAATAAAGGTCCAAACTCGATCAGATCTCGTGTACGAAGTCACGGTGGTTTCGGATCTGAAAGATTTCAATTTGAAGTTCATATGTATAAATTAGAAACTGACTTTTTTCAACTATCACTGTAACGATTAAAAGCGTCGCAAATCTAAAATTGAAATTTACCTTGAACTTCAGAAAGTTCAAAACTTTGAATTCAGTTTACATGAGATATAGTCAATGGTTTGAGGAGCCGTTTGTTGGAGGTGGACCACCTAGGATAGGCGCACGTGCCCCAGGAGTTGGGGGGTGCGGCGGCGACAGGCGGGCTCGGCTGCGGAAGGAAGGGCGCGGGTTTGGAGGGTCTGGGCGGGCTAATGGGGGCACGAGGGGAGGTGATTCTTGTCGGAGATGGAAGAGGAGAGAAAGAGCTTCGGAAAACTCAACTGCGCCCCTGTCTAATTCTCGCCGAATTGGGAGGAATCGAAGCTAAAAGTTTTGAGCTGTTTATGGGTTCGGCGGCTTTGAAAACGAGGAGGAAGAAGTACTGTTCACTCCGTATTTATACGTGTATTGAGCGTATTTTCTATTTTCTTTATTTATTTAATTAATTCCCGAAATTAGGGTTTTCCCGTACGATCTCCAAACGGATCTCAACGACCGTCGAACAACATGTTTTGACGTCTTCTAAACGCGATGGCGCTATTGCCGAAGTCCAATTCTGAAGTTTACAGTATGTTTTCTTTATTTTCAAATTAATTCTTTAATATTAAATTTGAACGTACTTCTGAATTTTCCCAGGGCCACATACTAGCTCAAAAAAATCCGAAAAAATTATTTTTGGTTATGTTTTCACAATACGGTCTTAACAAAACTAATTTCGTCGAATTCTGAGACTGTTTGAAAAATGGTCATTTTCTGGTCGATCCAATTTAAATGTAATTGACCAAAACACATTTTTCTTTGCCACACTCACATATTAACTTCAAAAATCATGAAATTTGAAACCTAGCCATAATTTGACATCCCGGATCCAACAAAAGTGGTTTCGTCGAATTCCGAGGTTGTATGCAAAATGTCTATTTTCAAGGGCGATATATTCTCTATAGCGACCTTTCTGAAAATTCATTTGGCCATAACTTTTGATTCCCGCTATGAAACTTCGATTTTTCAGATTCGTTAGAATGATATTCATTAAAAGATTTAGGTATTTTTCGTTTCACCAAAATCCGGTTTATTCTGCATCCTGGGTGGTCAGTCAAAGTTCAGGTTTGACTTTTCAAACTACCGTCCCTTTCTAATTAAATTAAATATATTCGTATTAAATTCAATCAAAATAAATTTCTAGTCATTATTTATTTAAAATAACTCATTTCAACTATTAAACACCTTTAAAATCTCTAAAATGAAAATTTTAAATTGGCCCCAAATTCCGGGTTGTTACAATTCTGTTACCAAACTTGAGTCATTGATATTAAAATTGATTATTCCTTCGAAAATTGCTTTCCTTAGCTAAATTCGTTGGAATCTCTGTGTTGTGCTTTTGTCGGTGTTAGCCACCTTTTCGCAGGACTAAAGCACTCGGGTTCGATGTCCACTACATCGTCGTGATTGAGTTTTGGGAATGGATTAGTCAACCATCATAAATCTCCCATCTCATATCCTAAGAGAAATATCTATTATTGACATCTCGCGTCTGTAGGATGCAGTCCCGTTTCTCCTTGAAGTTCCAAATTGGATTCGCTTGATTTTTTGTGTATTCTATTGATTCTCATTCCCTTGAGAATCATACGAAGAAAGGCGAGTCTATTTGAATTCATAGCGCTTATGAATTTTTCTGGAATTATTTTACCTGTTTGGGATGACTACCTTCATGGGTAATGAAGTTCGAGATTGAACTCTAGTTTTTATGATCTGGCGAGACGAAATGGGGATCTCACCTAGTCGTTGGTGTGATCTTTCCATTTCGTGTCGGTTCTTGTGGTACCACTCCGTGGTATTGTTTTGGTTGTTACTTACTACTTCATTCTTAAGAAATTGCGGGGACGCAATTCTTTTAAGGGGGGAGGTCTGTAAAAACCCGCTCATTCCATGATAATGGATTTTAAATATTTTATTTAAATCGATCGTCGTGTCCGAGGTGTCACTTAAAATATCGTTTTTCACAAATGATAAAATTAGGATTCGGAACCACTTCCATTGAGTCCGGATCATCGTTTACGACCTTTTCGACTATAAGCATCGATACCGTTTTAGTTAGTGAAATTTGGCCGGTTCTCATTAGAATGTGTGGCAAAAATATCATTTTTCACATATGAATGAATTTGGACTCGAAACCACTTCCATCGGGTTCGAAACGTCGTTTAGGTGTTCGAAAACTATAAGGTTCGATATGTTCCGAGTTCATGAAAATTGGCACTTTGGGCTAGGGCTTGGTTTAGCTAACCTAACTCATCATATAACTCACCTAGCTTCCTCCCACTCTTCATTCATTCTCCAAACACTTAGAAGAACAGAAAATGAGGAAGGGAATGGGAAATTAGAATTCCTAAGCTAGGGCTTCCAATCTAGAGCTCAATTCTTGTGCAATTCCAATTCTATGACATGGGTAAGCTCTCTCTACTCGTTCTCTTCCTTCCTCTCCTCTCAGTTTAGGATTTTTATGATGTTCTAACATCCATGAGTCTTCATATGTGTTTATGAGGTGATTAGAGAGGAGTGACTGAAGAAAGAAAGGTTCTTTGCTTGGATTTGTGCTTGTTATTCCTTGTTGGAGCTTGTTCTTGCCATTCATGAATGAAAGGTGAGTTCTTTTTGAACTCACATCTGTGCCACAAGCCTACGTGCTTGTACAAGTGTAATTTAGTGTTCACATGAGTTGCATTTGCTTGTTGATTTGGTTAGGCTAGTATAACTTAGCCGATTTCATGTGTTTATATTCCATTGAGTTGAAATTTATGAAAATGATCGTTTATACGATCTAATCCAAGTGTTAAGAGTTGATTCGGTGATGTTGTGAAGCTCCGTTGTCCCCCGGAAAATATATAAGTCTTCGCGAGTCGCTCGAATCACCTTGTTGTGTATTGGTGTGGAATTTTGTGCATACTTAACTTTATAAATCGAACTATTGAAATCTTATGTATATATATGTTGATCACACGATCGTTTCACATGATGTAAGTCGAGTAAGTGGTGTTGTGAAGTACTGTTGTCGCTCCCGGCAAGTTCTAAGACTTCACGATTCGCTTATATCGCGTTTCTTCGTTTGGTTTAGAAATTAGGTTCGAAAATCTTCTTGTGTAATTGAATTGAATCACACTTGTCTCCGGCGCCAATGGAAGGTGTACAAGCACCGGAACCAGTCGTCATAAGGCCGGAGAGAAGCGTCGGAGCTCAAGAGGTCGCGACGGGGGTCGAATCCCCCGTCACCCATGCCTGGGCATGCACCCAGGCACTGACCGGTCGACCGCCCAAATAGGGCCGGTCGACAGGTCCGGGCTGTGCCTGGGCATATGCCCAGGCACTGAGGCCGGTCGTTCGGCCCTGGGGGGCCGGTCGTTCGGTCAAGTCTCTGTCGTGAACCAGTCGACCGGCCCCCCTTGGGATGTCGACCGGTGACAGATCTGGGCAACGCCTAGATCTGTCCCTAACCATTCGACCGACCCCCCTTGGGCGGTCGACCGGTGATAGACATGGGCGTTGCCCAGGCCTGTTTCCCCCTTCTGCAGTTTTGGTCGCGCGTCGAGGCGCGCACCTCCGTGTTCTTCGGACCTCCTTCCCGACACCCCTTCGCGTGTATCCCGGCAATCTTGAGTTTGCTCGGATTGTCGTAGCTGCGCTGTCTCGTTTGGTTTTCAAATCGTTTTGAAACCATGAGATATGAATTTATGATCTATGATGTTTGTGTTCTGTTCGCTTCAGCGATGGTTTTTATAAATAATTAAACCACAATGGATAATGGGGTTGTATATGGTCAATGGATGCCGAACCAATGTTTAATCAGTTTTTAAATTCAAATCCTTTTAAAATAAATTCGGTTTCTAAACCCAGTTCTGATTCTATTGATTTACATACGATTCCTTATCCTATCGATCGAACGAGAAATCTAGTTTATTTACCTTAGTAAAACCGAGGACTATGACCCCTTAGATGTTTACTTCAGCGAATAACTCTTGGACTCGTTCGCTTGAACATATGTGGTGATTTTATCTATTTTGAATAGAAACCAACTATGGGTTCGTAAATATTCGAGAATAGCATGTGGTTATGGGACATGTCGCTATTTCCTTATATTGACTAGCTCGGAGTAATTTCTATTCACCCGGATCGATGTGATCCTTTATGACTTGTGTTTTGTGGTCCTGATTGCCCTAGTGGGATTTACGATTCTTGGATTTCACCTATGGGACTTCGGTCCAACTTTTATGACTTGTGTTCTGTGGCCCTCGATCGCGCGAGTGGGATTTATGATTCTTGGGTTTCACCTGGGGGACTTCGGTCCAACTTTCTATGATTTATGATGTTTTCTAGAGATTTCATGATTTATGTGTTTTCTCTCTTCCGGGGTCACGACCCGGCTTCGTGGGGAGCTTCAGCTCAAAGTATAGGTTAGCTACCTAGAGATCGTTTCTCATCTGTGAACCTGCAGGCCCTCTTTATGATGTTTTTTGTTTTCTAGGGATTCACGATTCATGAGTTTCTCTCTCCCGGCACCGTAGGGAACTTCTTTATGATGTTTTCTGGATTTCGAGTGATTTCTAGATTCTTGATTTCTTTGATGCAATACACATCAATTTGATTTGTATTTGGCATCCCGTTGTCATTCATGTATTCAGTTTATTTGGCATTACGTTGTCATTCATGGGTTCAGTTTTATTTGGCATTCCACTGTCATTTCCTGTTGTGTGCTTTTATTTGAATGTTGCATTCTATATTAGCTATGAGATTAATTAGAGATATTTGTGTACTGACATTTCATTGTCATTCCCTGATTTTGTTGACATGCCATGTTTCATATTTATTTATGATTAGATGTTATTAGTAGAATCATGTCATCCTGTGTTACATCTCTTGTTATCACAGTTTATTTGGTAAGTACAACTATACTGACTCGTTTATTGTTTATTCCTATAAATAATACTTGGGTCAGACCGAGTCATTTTAGGTACTCCTCTGGGACTCATCGCAGGATTGATCTTCCGCTTTCAGCTTGCTACTCTGTCTCCGCAGTTTTATGTACTTTTGTACCTCTGACATTGTCTACCGTTGTGTACATATTCTTTTATCTAAATCTTGGTACATGTATTAGTGGATCTTTGTTGACCACTAGCTTGTTGTAAACATTCTTGGTTTATTCATATCTATTCTGCCTTTGTGATATGATTATTATGTGTTTGGCTTTGAGATATACCATATTTATATTGTTGTTGTTGTCTATTTTATACTGCTTTCCGGATTGCATATAGCCGTTGTGTAGTTGCCTTATGTGCCGAATGGTCATGTCGAAATTTTAATCAGTATCAAAATTCGATGTGCATTCCTCACATGGAGCAATTATACAATCGGTCGCTCTTCACAAACCTTATTCTCCGTTATGATCCCTGAAATGAACTAGGCGATAGTGGGTATAGAGGCGGGGCGTTACAGACCCGAACCCTGACTTGCTCCCCAAGCTACAACTTGACCGACCCGACCAGCTTGAGGCCGACCAGAAACCTGCACACCTCCATTTCAACTCTGATTTCGACCAAAACATTGCCAAGCGATACATTCGACGAATCCAACTCACCAAATACAATCATAAAATGGCATAACATTGCTAACAACACGAATATGATGATTATCACTAAAATGATGTAAATTTCACCAAAACCATTAAGATGAACATAAGATCAAAATGAGATATCTAACTCACATAAATGTATGAAATAACATGGAATTAATGGTTTAAACTTGCTAGGTTAGATCATAGGGTAATTCATATGAAAACGGACATATAATGGTGTAGATCTATGAGAAAACACTTGAATTTGATGAAAAACATGATCTAACATTTATATACTTCGTTGAATCCATGTGAGAGGTGTAAACCACTCTCCGATTATCCCAAACAAGCAAAAATGAAAGGAATATGAATCCGGGCAGCAAGCACTTCGCACCAAATACATTGATCTGATGAATTCTTGCCTCAATTGATCTAGATCTAGCCTCCAATGGATTAAATCTATGATTTCCCTCCTTGGATTTTGTTTTTTAATGGTGAAAAGGTGTTAGATGAAGGAGGAGCACAGGACCTCCCATTGAGAGAATGAAAAATTCAAACCCTTTCTCATATCCCTTACCCGCTATTTATAGTTTCCACCACCCCTCTAATGGGCCTTCTTAGTTCAGTCCATTTTGGCTTACCAAACCTGGACAACTAACTGAAAAAACTTAAAACAGTGATTTCTCCCAAACGGCTAAGCTAAATCTTTAATGTAACCACTCTACGGAAAGGCAATCATCAGTTCCTTTCCAATAGCACAGATCTCATCCTCTGATTCGACATGAGTCAAAAGTTATGCCATGTACAAGATAGATAGGAGTGAAATGGTCACAAACAAAATCGGTAAAAATTATGGACATGTCTCACATCCCCATAAGCAACATATTAAAAGATGAGAATGATCCAACACTCAGGGAATAAAATATAAACATTTTACGATCCTTTGATGTATAAAATGCGGGTTGTTACATTCTCTCTCCCCCTCCCCTCCCCCCCCCCCCCCCCCGGAAGAATTTCGGCCCTCGAAATTCCAAGTAAACCTAAGCAACCACAATAATTCGGCATGCCAATCATCCATAAGAAGCCAATTCTATCATCCAAACTAGCAACCATCAAGCCATGCATCCATACCCTTATCCTAGCACGCGAAATTATATAAAACAACAACAAGATATAATGATGATACAATCATAGGTTCCAATCGACGAAGAGTTCTGGTGGAGTCGCTCTCATGCTCTCTTCCGTCTCCAATGTACAATCATCGCCATCTTCTCTCCATTGTACCTTGACTTGCTTAACTGTCTTCCTCCTAAGCTGTTTCGTGCCATTCCCTACAACACAAAGTGGCCTACAAGGTCTTATAACTGCAGTCTCTACTTTAAGGTCTTCGTACTACTCTGGAGGTACCACCACATTCGAATCATGCACAAACTTCCATAGTAATGGCACATGTAACACATTATGCACACTCGACATCTTCTCGGGTTACTCCAATCTATATGCTAGCTTTCCAATTCGCTCGACTATCGGAAATGGTCCAACGAACCTTGGAACTAACTTTCCTTTACTTCGGAATCGAACCATATGCTTCAATGGCGAAATCTTCATGAAAACCATATCACCAACGTCGTATTCCAAGTCTTTTCAATGCTTGTCAGCATAACTTTTCTGAAGGTCTTGGGCTGCCTTCATTCATTGCCGAACGATCTCGATACAATCCGAGGTCTCTTTAATCATCTCTGTTCCAAGTATCAACTTAACTCTAGCTTGTTACCAACATGTCGGATAATTACACGGTCTCTCATACAACGCCTCGTATGGTGCCATCCCAATGCTAGACTGACGGCTATTATTATATGCAGACTCAAATAGATGCAGATGATCTTCCCACGATCCTCCGTAGTCTAGTACACAAGCCATCAGGAGATCTTCCAAAACTTGGTTAACCCTCTCGGTCTGACCATCCATTTGGGGATGATAAGCCATATTCAAGCACAACTCCGTTCCCAAAGCTTCTTGCAATCTTCTCCAAAATCCACTCGTAAATATTGGATCTCAGTCACTCACTATACTCTTTAAGACACCATGGAATCGAACTATCCATTTCACATAAAGCTTGGCCAATTTCGATGTCGTCCTAGTCAATTTGACAGGAATGAATCTCACACTTTCGGTCAAGCGATCCAAACTAACCAAATCCCTTCATTCCCTGCTCTGGTCCTACGTAGTCCATCGATAAAATCCATCGATATCTGCTCCCATTTCCATATAGGAACTTCCAATGGATGAAGCAAACCACTCGACTTCTTCTGTTCAGCTTTTACAAACTGACAGTTCATGCATTTGGAAATGAACTTTCCAATATCTTGATTTATCCCTCCCAATAGTAGACTCTCTTCGTGTCCTGATACATCTTATTATAGCTGGGATGAACTGTCAACTTCGAGTGATGACATTCCCTCGGAGCCTCATCTCTCAATCTGTCGATATCAGGAACAATTAGTCTTCCTTGCTTTCGAAGCCAACATTCTTGAACGACTTCGAACTCTTTATTCTCCAGTTCCAACCACTGGATAAACTCGACAAGCTTAACATATTTCTTTTGGCTTTCGCTAATTCTTTGATAAGCGCAGGTCTTATCGATAAGATTGCCAACATTTCAGGTTCCAGTTCACATCTTGGCCTGAATTCAAACCTTGCCAAATTCTCGAGGCTCTTTCTGAAATCATCGCTCCTAAATTTGCGTGTCTTCAACTCAACGCATCCGCAACTGCGTTGCCTTTTCCAGGAGCATAGGCTATATCAACATCATATGATGCCAGAAACTCTATCCACTGTTGCTACCGAAGATTCAAATCCTTTTGGGAGAAAAGATACTTCAACGATTTGTGATCTGTGAACAACTCGAATCGAACTCCCAATAGGTAATGTCTTCACATCTTCAGAGCAAACACAATCGGCGCCAACTCCAAATCATGAGTTGGGTAATTCCTCTCTTGCGGCTTCAGCTGTCAACTCGCGTAGTCCACAACCTTATCCTTTTGCATTACCAGCGCTCTAAGCCCAGTAACACATGCATACACAATCATCTCTTCATTCCCACTTGGTATGGTCAACACAGGAGCACCTGTTAGTCTCTCCTTCAGGATTCCAAATGCTTGCTCATACTTTGCATCCCATGTGAACACTTGGTTCTTCTTCGCCAATCCTGTCAATGGTGTAGCTACCTTGGAGAAATCCTTGATAAACCATTGGTAATAACCAGCTAATCAAAGGAAACTTCTCACATCCAGCGCATTCTTAGTTCTATCCCAAACCTGGATTACTTAAACTTTAGCTGGATCAACCGCTATTCCACTTCCAGAAATAACATGGCCTAAGAACCTCACTTCACTCATCCAGAAGTAACACTTTGAAAACTTAGCTCTCAGATGATGCATTCGCAAGATTTCCAACACCACTCTTAAGTGTGTCTTATATTCTTCCTCGTTCCGGGAGTAAACCAGAATATCATCCACGAACACAAGCATGAACTTTTTCAACTGATCTCCGAAAACCTTATTCATAAGATCCAAAAAAATACACTGGTGCGTTAGTCAACCAGAATGGCATCACCAACCATTCGGAGAAACAGGATGGCGTCCTAAACGCAGTTTTTAGCACGCTATCCTTTGCCACCCTCAATTAGTGAAATCCCGTTGCCAAATCCATCTGAGAAAACACTTTGGCTTCGCGAAGCTGATCGAAAAAGTCATCAATCCTTGGCAATGGATAATTGTTCTTCTTAGTCACCGTGTTCAACTCACGATAGCCTGCACAAAATCTTAACAAGCCATCCTCCTTAGTTGCAAATACGACCGGTGCACCACATTTGGATCACTGCTCCGAAAGAATCCTTTTCCCAAAAGGTCTCTAACTTGCACATCCAACTCTCGATGTTCCTTAAGCGCCATCCGTCTAAGAGGCATAACGATAGGTCTAGCACCCTCGACCAAATCAATCCTAAACTCGATTTCACGATACAGTGACAACCCTTTGACCTCATCAAAGACATCTACATACTCATTAGCGATCAACACTGATGATAGGTCTTCTTGTGGAATCCCAAGTGAATATAGATAGCTCACGAAGACCCCATCCTCGCACTTGCATCTAATCAACACCTTTTTCCCTTCCACATCTTCGACACTCACCTCTAGCTTCTCACAATTCACCCTTGTCGCATACCTTTTGAGCCAATCCATGCCCAAGACGATCCCAAACCCAGTGAAGTTAAGAACAAAGCAATCAGACACAAAAGAGAAACCATGGCTTGACAACACTAGACCATGGCACAACATGCACAAACTGGACGAACCCCCAACTGGATTAGTCACGATCAATGGTCTATCACAAATCTCGGGTTCCAAACCCAAGATACACACTAGCTCATTGCAAATGAATGAATGTGATGCTCCAATATCAAAAAGCACACAAACTGAAACACCATTAACAAAAAGAGTACCTTGCACCATGACACCCTTTCCCTTTTCCTCTACAGTAGGAGCTCTTGAAGAAGATGACACAGTTTCCAAACCATATGCCTTTACAACCTGCTTGCCCTAAGCTGATTCTAGAAAGTTTTTCTTCTCATGCCCGGGCTTCCCACACTTGAAGCACTTCTTCTCAGCTTTAGGATTCTTGCACTCATTCGAGTAATGACCCTTCTATTGGCAGTTAAAGTAAACCAGCTCACTCTTAGGATTCTTCTAGCCATCCTTTCCTTTCTGTTGTTGCTGCTTCCTTTTCTTATTATTACCATGTAACACCCCACCTCCGTTAAGGTCACTCACAAAGGAAATGCCTTAACTTTAGTGGAGCATTTTAGGTAAAAGATGCAGATAAATTACAAGACAGACAAATAAAGCAGCGGAAAATAAAGTCACTTTATAAACAATGTGGTTTAGTCAAACTTTTACAACAATTGTCTCAGTCATACGTAAAAGTAATACATAGAACATTTGTCTTGATTCAAAAACTTCCAAGTATAAAAGAAGAATAAATATAACAATGATATTCCCCAATAAAGCATGAACTAGCCACAGCATGTGGAAGAGAGAGTCTACAACAATACATCGACTATCTTCTAGCTTGGAATGAAAACTAGCTAAGAGGTAATATTTCCTCCCTATGAACCGGGGCGGGGGGGGGGGGGGGGGGGCGGAAGAAAAGAGGCGAAACAAACTAGGTCAGACATAAGTCTAGTAAGTCCAATGATTTTCGGCATGTAAATAGGCAAAAGCATCATGACATGAATAAACTGAATATAGGACAATACCGTGATAACATGGATAACAAGATAACCAAAGATTTGAATAAGAGAAAGACACTTCTACTCTTTCTCTGCATCGCTACTACCTTGTTATTCTGATTTTTATATCTCTGCACCGCCTAACTAGTGTCCCAACTAGTAATCTATGTAAAATGATAATATTACAACGTGATCCCAATCCCCGCAATTATGGTAGCCTTCAGGTGTACATCTAGTACGAGGATCTTACCTCAATCATCCTAATTGCCATGAAGATGTTAGATGTGCCCTTACTACCCTATCGATCGGCTCCTTACTTGTATTAATGTTCCATGTGTCTATGTCAATCGGCCCTCTCCTGCATGTAGAACCCTGTGTTGGTCCCACCATAACGTGTATCAATCCTTATGATAGCAACTCGACACGATTCAAGGTGCACAGTGTATAACTACTGGTACCCAGTGCCTGGTTTTTCCCACTCCGGAGTACGTGCACGCTCGTAATCCGTCGGAACCTACACCGACGTAACCCATGCCGCTATTTTGACCGCTTATAACCAACCCAGTAATCATGTCCCACCCTGCCTAGTTCAGGGTACCATGATACATCTATATGGGTTACTACTGAAATGGGTCCCCGTTACTAGGGTTTCCTACTGGTTAAGTTTGTAGGCCTATATGTGACGGCCCGCCCCGCACCAACCGACATTTACCCCTAAGGTGCGTTGTACACATGTCCGGTCAGCACGGGACGGTCGTCAAGTAAAGGAAAGAAGAGAAATGAACTAATAAGGAACCTGCAAAATGTCTCACAGCGCATAGAACAAATATAATAACAACATACTTGACATAAAACAGGTGAGACAGTGCATAAGCTGAAAACAACTAACTTAGCAGCGGAAAATCCAGGTACAGCTTATGATCCAAAGCTAACATTATTACAACTTTTCAAACTGTCTCAAAAAAACAAGGGCAAGAGAATGGAGGTACACTACTAATGCCCAAGTAGCGACCACCAATGACACAGGGAGAATATCTATATATCATACGTTGAAGCCTCTTGTTCGTCTCTTTGAATCAGCTACTCGCGCATCACCAGCTAACCTGTCTCTAGTCTGCTCGTGAGAGCACCCAGAGTAATAAGAAGAGACATAAAACTCTGGGTCAGACATAAAGCCTGGTATAAGCGATAAGCATCTAAACAGAACAATAACATGCAGACCAAACCATACCTGAACCTGGACCTGCAACCAAAGAGTTAGCACTACATACTGTACAACACTCTAAAGTGCCATTTCAAAAGGTGTAAAGATAACGGGGGTGGGGGGTGTTCATGCCATAATGATGGCAAACAATCAAACATAGCAACCATCCTCACATCTCTCACTCAGTGCGTAAAGCATAAGATATTCACCACTTCGATCACCCTACATACTTTGTTATGATCACTTTGCCCCCATGAAGTCATAAATGGCTTCACTGCACTGATACATAGCCACTAATCCTTTGCTATGTCCACTTTGCCCCATGGAGTCACAGTGACCCCACTGCACTGGCTCATTGCCTCACTAATCCTTTACTATGTCCACTCTGCCCCATGGAGTCACAACGACCCCACTGCACTGGCTCATAGTCTTACTACGCATCACTTTGCCCCTCGAGTCATAATGACTCTACTGCACTGATAACGTAATCTTGCTACCATCACCTTGCCCCTCGAGTCATAGTGACTCTACTGCACTGATAAGTAGCCCATCATCCTTTCTCAATGGTGAATTGAAGTTATGGACGTCGACAACTCCTTAGCACACGTCCCGCAGCAAAGTCCAACCATGAAGTGAACTCATTGGTTGCCAACTGGATCCTGAGCTCTAACTTCCATTTGGACTACCTTTGCATCTCGGGTTATTGGTCTTCAACGGATCGGTTCGGATCTCCTCCTAATCACCAGTTCGGTTCGGATCGGAATGCTTCTCCTTCCCTGGATCGGTTCGGGTCTCCAGCACTCTCCTCTGCTCCGGATCGGATCGGGGTCTACATTTCCTAGCAAGCTTCTTTGGATCGGATCAGAAGTCCTCACAAGATGCTGGATCTGATCGGATCGGTCTCCTTCGTAGCACCCCGGTTCGGGTCAAAGTCTCCAAGTCACGTAGCCATACAGTACTACGGAGCGGAGCAGAGCTTCTTCATACGATGATGTAGCGGAGCTTCTGAACTCGCGTGGGAGGTGGTTCAGATCAGGTCCTCTTCTCCGTTCCGATCCGGATCGGCCAATTTTCTGCACTTTTCCAACAAGCAGTTTTACGCCACTTGACGGCGTTTTCGACCATTCCAACTATCCTATTCAATCACAAAGCATACCATACAGTCATAGCAATGTATAATCAACCACAAACACCAAAACAACAATATGTTAGGTTAAAATGGATCAAACATACCCAAAACCCCATATTTCCCCTTAAGCATGTTTAGGTGAAACTAGTGATGTGATTAGCAAAACTTAACCAAATTAACCCAAATTCATATCAGAGGTCTAAAACATCATTTCGAATTTTATAAATATTTTTCTAGAATTTTATCATGTTTAAATACGCTAATTAACACTAATTACCCCTAATTAGCCATAATTAGTGAGGAACTATGCAAATCACTCACCTTAGCCACAAATAAGACTTAGATCTGAAATAAATCTCTGATTTTGTGCAAATCCTAATGCTAAACAGCAGATCTAACGTTGATTTGGTGTTGATCTCTTTTGATTTGATGTTGCTAAGCCCAATCTTCAAGTAGAAAGTGATTTGGAGGTTGGAGGCCATTTTTAGGGTTTCTAAGAGGTAAGTGGAGGCTAGAAAACTGAAATGGAATGAATCTCTAACTCTTTTCAGCCTCCCCATAACCCTAATCCCGAAATGGGTTATGGGCCCATTCACTAATCACCCTATTTGGCCCGGTTAAGTAGTTTTTCACCTTTCAAACCTTATTTCAGCCATATCTCCCAAACGGTGAGCCCGTTTGGCTATTATGACCACTCTACGGAAAGCTAAACCATCAAACGAATCTAATGGAAGTGGTTTCAGGTCAAAATTCCTTTCCTATCAAAAGTTATGGCCAAAACAAGATCAGCTAGGGGCAAAATGGTCATTTAAAAATCAACAAAAATCATGAACATAGGAAATGACTCTAATGATTGCTTCCCAAAGTTACATGACCATACGACTTCATATGGGAAAGAAATAAATATTTTACAATCCTCTGATGTGTAGAATGCAGGTTGTTACATTCTCCCCCCTTAAAAAATTTCGCCCCCGAAATTTCCTAATCAAAACACACAAGGGTCCCACATGCCTATCAGTCATAAAACAACAACCAAACATGCAAAACAAGTCTAGCCTAGCATGCGGAAAAACTAAATCGCAAAGTAAATCTTAACAGGCGAAGAGTTCTGGATACGTCTTCCTAATGCTCTCCTCTGTCTCCCAAGTATAGTCATTCTCGTTCTCGCCCCATTGAACCTTGACTAGCTTCACTGCCTTCCTTCGAAGTTGCTTCGTATCGTGCTCGACAATACGAATCGGCTTGCGGTTCCCAACCGCCTCGGGTTCTACTTCAAAGTCCTCTAACTGATCAGGTGAAATAGTCATATCTGGGTCATGAACGAACTTCTTTAACTGTGAAACATGAAATACGTTGTGAACTCCCGCCATCTTCTCTGGTAAGTCAACTCTATACGCCAAATTCCCAACTTGTTCGAGAACTGGGAATGGGCCAACAAATCTTGGTGCCAACTTGCCTCTCCTGCCAAATCGTATCACGCTCTTCAACGGAGAAACCTTGACAAACACCAGGTCACCAACGGAGAATTTTAAATCTCTTCTCCTCTTATCAGCATAACTCTTCTGCCTATCTTGGGCAGCTTTCATTCGTTGTTGAATGATCTTAATCTTATCCGAAGTTTCCCTCACCACATCTGGTCCAAGCATAAACTTCTCGCCAGTCTCTATCCAACATGATGGTGAGTTGCACGGTTTTCCATACAAAGCTTCATATGGAGCCATACCGATACTGGATTGGTAGCTATTATTATATGCAAACTCTACTAGATGCAAATGGTCATCCCATGATCCGCCAAAATCCAATATACAAGCTCTTAAGAGATCTTCCAATATACGATTCACCCTCTCAGTCTGACCGTCGGTCTGAGGATGATATGCGGTACTGAGATGTAATCCTGACCCTAAAGCCTCTTGTAAGCTCTTCCAAAACCCACTAGTGAACAACGGGTCTCTGTCACTCACAATGCTTTTAGGTACACCATGAAATCTCACTACCCACTTCATATACAATTCTGCTAACTTAGCTGCCATTCTGGTCGATTTGACTGGTATAAATCTTGCACTCTTAGTCAATCGATCCACAATTACCCAAATGCTATCATGTCCCGGTCTAGTCCTCGGTAAACCATCGATGAAATCCATCGAGACTTGCTCCCATTTCCATTTGGGAATTTCTAATGGTTGCAACAACCCACTAGGCTTCTTTTGCTCGGCTTTAACTAGCTGGCAATTCATGCATTTGGATATAAACTTCCCAACGTCTCTTTTCATCCCTTCCCAGTAGTAAGTCTGCTTCATGTCTCGATACATCTTATTACCACTGGGATGTATATTCAGTTTTGAGTGATGACATTCTCTAAGCACTTCATCTCTCAAACCATTCACGTTGGGTACAACTAGTCTTCCATTCTTTCTAAGCCATCCATCTCGATCAAGCCCATATAAATTCATCTCCTCACCATCGATGTCCATCTCTAACTTGGAGATGATTTCCAATAGATAAGGATCGTCCCTCTGGCTGGAACCAATCCGCTCTATCAAAGTGGGTCTGACCACCAAACTAGCTAGCATTTCTGGATCCAATTCGCACTTTGGTCTGAAATCAAACCCTATGATATACTCCATAGCTTCCATTCAAGAAACATAGCCCCCAAACTGGCATGTCTCCTACTCAAGGCATTGGCTACCGCATTACCTTTCCTAGGTGTGTATGCGATATCATAATCATACGAAGCCAAGAACTCTAACCATCTCTGCTGACGGAGATTCAGATCTTTCTGAGAGAAGAGATACTTTAACGATTTATGATGGGTAAACAACTCAAAATTTTCTCCTAAGAGATAGTGTCTCCACATCTTTAATGCGAACACGATCGATGCCAATTCCAAATCATGGGTAGGATACTTCTTCTCATGTGGCTTTAATTACCGACTAGCATAAGCTACAACCCTACCTCCTTGCATCAATACAGCACCTAGTCCGGTACCACAAGCATCCGTGTAAACCGTCGTCTCTTCATTCCCTTTCGGAATGACTAACACTGGTGCACGTGTCAACTTTTCCTTTAGACTTCTGAATGCATTCTCACACACTCCGTCCTAGACGAAGGCCTAATTCTTCTTAGTCAACTGAGTCAAAGGTGCTGCTATCTTGGAGAAGTCCTGGATAAACTTACGATAATATCCAACTAACCCCAAGAAACTTCCTACATCTGTTCCATTCTTGAGCATAGGCCAATCCTGTACCGTAGCCACCTTCGCAGGGTCCACGGCAATACCATTCTCGGAAACAACATGGCCCAAGAATCTCACTTCCCTCCTCCAGAAATGACACTTAGAGAATTTCGCTTTCAATTGGTGTTTCCTCAACACCTCCATCACTATTCTCAAGTGTCCCTTGTGTTCCTCCTCTGTCCTCGAGTAAACAAGGATGTCGTCTACGAACACAAGAACAAACTTATTCAACTGATCTCTGAATACTCGATTCATAAGATCCACAAAGTAGGCTGGTGCATTGGTCAACCCAAATGGCATGACCAACCACTCATAGAATCCAGACGGTGTCCTAAATGCCATTTTCGGAACACTCTCATCCGCTACTCGGAGCTGATGAAATCCTGTCGCGAGGTCCAACTGGGAGAACACTCTTGCTCCTTCCAGTTGATCAAACAAATCATCTATCCGCGGTAGAGGATACTTATTCTTCCTCGTTACCTTATTCAACTCGCGATAGTCCACACACAAACGAAGGGAACCATCTGCCTTAGTGGCAAATACAACTGGTGCTCCCCACTCGGAGACACTTCTTCTAATAAATCCCTTCTTCAAAAGATTGCTGACTTGCACCCCGAGCTCTCGCTGCTCCCTTGGTGCCATACGACGAAGTGGCATCACTATAGGCTTGGCATCTTGCACTAAATCAATACGGAACTCAATCTCTCGGTGTGGTGGAAGCCCGGTCACCTCCTCGAAGACGTTCGGATAATGTCCAACCACGGGCACATCTGACAACTCATCCTACGGGATGTCGAGGGAATTTATAAAACTAGCCATTACCCCATCACTAGGCAGACTACCAAACACTACCCTCCGCCCATTATCTGCCCTAACTGTCACCAAAAAGCCCTCACAGTCTACCACCACCCCGTATCTTTGGAGCCAATCGACCCCCTATATAATGCCATACCCAGTAAAGCCCAAAACAAAGCAATCACAAAAAAACATACATCCATGACACGATAAGACCAAATTTCGGCAAATCATACTAAGGTTAGTCGAACCACCAATCGGTTTTGTCACAACCAATGGTCTATCGACTATCTCGGGTTCTAGTCCCAACCAATCTACCAGGCGACTAGATATGAAGGAACAGGAAGCCCCAGTATCAAACAAAACTCGAACTGGTACATCATAAATAGAAAACATACCTTGAATAACAACACTCTTTCCTTTCTCCGCCGCAGTTGGGGCATTCAACGAAGAAGGAACAGCATCAATAGCATATGCTTTCACAATCTGCTTCTCCTTAAGAAGCTGCGGACACTTATCCTTATGATGTCCCACTTGGCCACAGTTATAGCACTTCCTATCCGCTGGCTTGGCCCGACATTCTTTAGCATAATGGCCCTTCTTACCACAGCTGAAGCACTCAACATCTTTCTTGTTCTTTTTCTGGCAATCCTTAGATTGGTTCTGTTTCCTCTTATTCTGAGAGTTATTCTTGCCTCCACCGCCTGCTTGCGGTTTCAGCCCTTCTGCAGATGCAGCCTCAATCTCTGGATTAGGGTAAAGACTCTCTGATCTCAAAGCTTTCCCTACAATCGATTCAAAAGTCTCATCGATGTAGTCTATAAGCCTTTCCCCCAAATATCCATCCAAGCCAGTAATGAACTTCTCATTCTTCTTCTCAGGAGTATCGATAAGAGATAGTCCATACTTTGACAAAGTGTCGAACTCAGCAATATAGTCCGAGGCTGCCCTACCATTCTGCTTGAGTTCCAAGAATCTCATAAACAACACTGACTTCTGGGCAGCTGGAATGAACTTTTCGCTAAAGCGAGCCTTGAACTGATCCCAAGTAACCTGATCTTCTGGAGTAGCCGTTCTAATGGCATTCCACCAATTCATCGCTCGCCCTTGCAGCTGACGAGACGCTAGCCTTCTCTTCATCGCATCCTCGATACCCAAATCGTCGAAGATATTATCACAGCTATCCAACCAATCCTGAACAACTGTGGCTGACTCCGTTCCGTGGAACGGCTTCCCACCAAGGTTAGTGTAATCCTTGCACAACTTGGAGAAATCGACCCTAGGCTCCTGCACTACTGGGCCACCACCAATTCCACGATTGGGAACTGCCCCTTGCACCTCCCTAAGCATGTCCCTCATGAGATCAGTAAACATCGCCCTCATGTCAGCAGCATTCCCATTATTGGCTCCCCTACCAGCACCTCTTGCATATCGGCTCATCGTTCAATCTGTAAAGGGAAACGATTAACGACCCCATAGAGGTGCTAGTGCAATATGACTTCATTTTTATACCACTAATAGTACATACATATATGGCTTTTGAAAACCAAAGTAATCACAAATACGCTCTCTCATATACGTACTATCTCTCCCTAGTGTTTTTCCCTAGGCTAACTACGCAACCTAGAGCTCTGATACCAAATGTGATGGCCCGTCCCGCACCAACCGACATTTACCCCTAAGGTGCGCTGTACACATGTCCGGTCAGCACGGGACGGTCGTCAAGTAAAGGAAAGAAGAGAAATGAACTAACAAGGAACCTGCAAAAGGTCTCACAGCGCATAGAACAAAATATAATAACAACATACTTGACATTAAACAGGTGAGACAGTGCATAAGCTGAAAACAACATAGCAGCGGAAAATCCAGATACAACTTATGATCCAAAGCTAACATTATTACAACTTTTCAAACTGTCTCAAAAAAACAAGGGCAAGATAATCGAGGTACACTACTAATGCCCAAGTAGCGACCACCAACAACACAGGGAGAATGTCTATATATCATACGTGGAAGCCTCATGCTCGTCTCCGAATCAGCTACTCTCGCATCACCCGCTAACCTTTCTCTAGTCTGCTCGTGAGAGCATCCAGAGTAATAAGAAGAGACATAAAACTCTGGGTCAGACATAAAACCTGGTATGAGCGATAAGCATCTAAACAGAACAATAACAGGTAGACCAAACCATACCTGAACCTGGACCGCAACCAAAGAGTTAGCACTACATACTGTACAACACTCTAAGGTGCCATTTCAAAAGGTGTAAAGATAATGGGGGTGGGGGGTTTTCATGCCATAGTGATGGAAAACAATCAAACATAGCAACCATCCTCACATCTCTCACTCAGCGCGTAAAGCATAAGATATTCACCACTTCGATCACCCAACATAATTTGCTATGATCACTTTGCCCCATGAAGTCATAAATGGCTTCACTGCACTGATACATAGCCACTAATCCTTTGCTATGTCCACTTTGCCCCATGGAGTCACAATGACCCCACTGCACTGGCTCATAGCTTCACTAATCCTTTACTATGTCTACTCTGTCCCGTGGAGTCACAATGACCCCACTGCACTGGCTCATAGTCTTACTATGCATCACTTTGCCCCTCGAGTCATAATGACTCTACTGCACTGATAACGTAGTCTTGCACCATCACCTTGCCCCTCGAGTCATAGTGACTCTACTGCACTGATAAGTAGCCCATCATCCTTTCTCAATGGTGAATCGAAGTTATGAACGTCGACAACTCCTTAGCACACGTCCCGCAGCAAAGTCCAACCATGAAGTGAACTCATTGGTTCCCAACTGGATCCTGAGCTCTAACTTCCATTTGGACTACCTTTGCATCTCGGGTTATTGGTCTTCACCGGATCGGTTCAGATCTCCTCCTAAATACCAGTTCGGTTCGGATCGGAATGCTTCTCCTCCCCTGGATCAGTTCGGGTCTCCAGCACTCTCCTCTGCTCTAGATCGGATCGGGGTCTACACTTCCTAGCAAGCTTCTTCGGATCGGAAGTCCTCACAAGATGCTGGATCAGATCGGTCTCCTTCATAGCACCCCAGTTCGGGTAGGAATCTCCAAGTCACGTCGCCATACAGTACTATAGAGCAGAGCGGAGCTTCTTCATACGATGATGGAGCGGAGCTTCTGAACTCGCGTGGGAGGTGGTTCGGATTGGGTCCTCTTCTCCGTTCCGATCCGGATCGGCCAATTTTCTGCACTTTTCCAACAAGCAGTTTTACGCCACTCAATGGCCTTTTCGACCATTCCAACTATCCTAATCAATCACAAAGCATACCATACAGTCATAGCAACATGTATAATCAACCAAAAACACCAAAATAACAATATGATAGGTTAAAATGGATCAAACATACCCAAAACCCCATATTTCTTCTTAAGCATGTTTAGGTGAAACTAATGATGTGATTAGCAAAACTTAACCAAATTAACCCAAATTCATATCAGAGGTCTAAAACATCATTTCGAATTTTATAAATATTTTTTCAGAATTTTATCATGTTTAAATTCGCTAATTAACACTAATTACCCATAATTAGCCATAATTAGTGAGGAACTATGCAAATCACTCACCTTAGCCACAAATAAGACTTAAATCTGAAATAAATCTCTGATTTGGTGCGAATCCCAATGCTAAACAGAAGCTCTAACGTTGATTTGGTGTTGATCTCTCTTGATTTGATGTTGCTAAGCCCAATATTCAAGTAGAAAGTGATTTGGAGGTGATTTAGAGGTTGGAGGCCATTTTTAGGGTTTCTAAGAGGTATGTTGAGGCTAGAAAACTGAAATGGAATGAATCTCTAACTCTTTTCAGCCTCCCCATAACCCTAATCCCGAAATGGGTTATGGGCCCATTCACTAATCAACCTATTTGGTCCGGTTAAGCAGTTTTTCACCTTCCAAACATTATTTCAGCCATATCTCTCAAACGGTGAGTTCGTTTGGCTGTTATGACCACTCTACGGAAAGGTAAACCATCAAACGAAACTAATGGAAGTGGTTTCAGGTCAAAATTCCTTTCCAGTCAAAAGTTATGGCCAAAACAAGATCAGCTAGGGGCAAAACGGTCATTTAAAAATCGACCAAAATAATGAACATAGGAAATGACTCTAATGATTGTTTCCCAAAGTTACATGACCATATGACTTCATATAGGAAAGAAATAAATATTCTACAATCCTCCGATGTGTAAAATGCGGGTTGTTACACTATATATACTAATATTAACCACCAACCCGATATGTACTTAACCCTCCCACTGATTCAAGCATGTTTATTTAATGGTAAAGTCTATGGGCCTATATTTACTAATATTACCCACCAACCCAATATGTACTTAACCCTCTCACACATTGTGCCATATTGGTTAAGTGTTGTCCTTTCATGTTAACTTAACCCACTTACCCATCATGTCATGTTGGTTAAGTGTTTCTTATTAACCCTTCTCACTCGTCATGTTGGATTGGTTAAGTGTTTCCTATTAACTTAACCCCTTTCATTCATCATTTTTAATTGGTTAAGTATTTCCCATTAACTTAACCCCATTCATTCATCAAGTTACATTGGTTAAGTGTTTCTTATTAAATTAACCTCACGCGTTCATTAGGCTGTATTGGTTAATTGTCATCAATCAATTCAAGTTAACTTAACCCACCCACTTGTCATGTTACATTGGTTAAGTGTTGCCTTCTTGTGTTAATTTGAAAACTCTAATTTGATTGATTAAGGTGGATGCTAGGTCACTTCAGGTTTTAGCAACATATAAACGCTTATGAATTCATGTGGAGAAAATAATAGGTTTAGTGGTCTTTTTAATAGGTGTATAGGGAGATTTAGAGCCTTCAAATCAGTCCAGAAGTCATCAGAATCGTCCAGAACAGAATACCACGTCACACAGCGAATCAGAAAGCGACACGTGGCGAAACACGTCATCGGCCAGATCTGGGCCAACAGGGGTTGACTCTCCTATAAGGGGGTCGACACCTATGTCGATCCCTATAAGGGGGTCGACACCTCTGAGCGGGAAATTTCCCGCTCAGCCTCCTTTGACCCAAATTCAAGATTTGAACCCTATTTTGACTTTTAGAATTATTTTATATGTATACGTATACTTCCTTGGGCATATACAAACTTCTAAGGCTTATACTTCTTCATATGGTGTCCGATTTACGCAAATTCAGACTCTGTCTCAAGCAGAATTCTGAGACGAACGCAATGACACAATCCATTTCCCTTAATTCATACTTTTAAAATTAAGCATTCTTTAATTCATTACTTTAATATCCATAGGAAATATGAAACACCCCACCTCCGTTAAGGTCACTCTCAAAGGGAATGCCCTAATTTTGGTGGAGGTTTATAAGTACAAGTCACAGATATACAAGACAGATATAAGAACACATATTTGTAAACAGCGGAAGAACAACAAACTTTATTTCATAAAGTCAAATACGTGTTACAACAACATCCTTTCCAAAAACATAACATAACACTTCATAATCTGTCTTGAGTACATTATTTTTTAAAGAAGCATAAATAAAACATAGACAAACTGCCAAAGCCCCATAGTGGATTGTCCAAAGCCATAGATCAAAACAGGAAAGTCCAAGCAATACATTTCTCTTCTTCAAGCTGGATGTTGAGGTAGGTCAAGCTGCTGTGTTCCCTCCCTGAGGACCTGGGGGGGGGGGAACGGAAGAAAGAAGACGAAAGAAAAATAGAGTCAGACATAAAGCCTGAGTAAGTCTTGTACTACTTTGTCTATGAATAAAGAACTGGGTATGATAAGTAAAACAGGAAGTGGGCATGCACTATAAACTTGGTTAAGTTATCTAGGGTCGAATATACTATCGTACCCCATGTTAATCTCTGATCCCATATAAACTAGTTTCCAATTTGCACCCCAAAATCAGGGTGATGTGATCCATTCTACGATGATCGGCTCCTACTCGCATAGTTACATGTGTCTTACGGCCCCCGATGTCTGTAGTTACCTATGCTGGTCCCACCATGGGGTGTATCAAGTCCCATAGTGGCAACCCGACACAACCTTAGAGTGCAAAGGTATGCTACTGGTGTCCAGTGCTTTATTTTTCTACGCCGGAGTGCGTGCACGCCCGCACACCGTTAGAACCTACACTGCTACACCACCGCCGTCGATTTGACCTCTTACAATCAGCCCAGTAATCGTGCCCCACCCTGCCTAGTTTCAGGGTATCATGATACACCTTTTAGGGTTACTGCTGAAAAGGGTCCCCCGTTACTAGGTTTTCTATCTCTAGCCAACATGCTAAGTTGGTTAAGTGTTTCTAACCTAACCCCCACCAGTCCGTTTAGTTTAGCATGTTCCATTTTGATTAAGTCTTTAGTCCACTTAATCCTAACAATCCTGACTCAGCCTTAATTGTCTTATTAAGGCCCTGACCTCTCACATTAGACAGGTATTGTTGTGGCTGCCTGTTGCCGGTTGGTTCCGGGCAGTCTTACGCCACAACTCAGTCTAACCTCGGGTCCTTGCTGGGCTCCATGTTTAACCTCCCACATTGGATAGGTATTGTTGTGACTACTGGACAGCCGGGCGGTTCCGGGCAGGTTTACATCACAACTCAATCCAACCTCGGGTTAAACACATCGTCTTTTCTACATTTACATATTTTGTCATTCCTCTTTATTTATATGTAAATATTTGCGGCCCATTATTAAGTAAATGGTGTAAAGGTTACACCAATCATGGGCCCAACCCATACTTGACTTTGGGCCCTTCTATTTCATATTTTCATTCATTAATTAATTTTTACCCAACGTTATTTTCCCCCGTTTTACACGTCCGTTTATATATATTGGGCTTAGCCTTTTAAAGCCCAATTTAGCCATGCGAAAAGGGGAGGCTTATGGCGTATACACAAAGAGGGGAAAGTGAGCGCATGAACTTGCATATGACGTTGGAAAATACATAATAGAAATTGGTGTACTTGCATAGTGGTGACATGTATTTTGGTCATAAAACATAGGTGACATAAATCAAGGCATGTAAACTTGCATAGGTTTAACTACAACATGAACCTATATTCTTATTTAGGCATAATGTTAAACATAAGCATGGCCTAAATACTTCTAGCATAAACATGGCATATTGTCAAACATAAGCATGGCATAAAATACTTCTTGCATAGGCATGGCATATTGTCAAACATAAGCATGGCATAAAATACTTCTAGCATAGGCATGGCATATGGTCAAACATAAGCATGGCATAAATACATCTAGCATAAACATGGCATAATGTCAAACATAAGCATGGCATAAATACTTCTAGCATAAACATGGCATAATGTCAAACATAAGCATGGCATAAATACTTCTAGCATAAACATGGCATAATGTCAAACATAAGCATGGCATAAATACTTCTAGCATAAACATGGCATAATGTCAAACATAAGCATGGCATAAATACTTCTAGCATAAACATGGCATAGGTATAGTTAAATTTGTTCATGGCATAAATATAAACAAGTCATGTTCATAAGGTTTCTACATGTTTACAAAGAGGATACTTTGTTACTAACACAAAAGCATAGTTCAACTTAATTAAATTTAATCACATAACGATGGTATACTTATGCATAAATATTCCTAATCATGGTGTTTGCTTTTAACTTGCAAAAAAAGGGATTTTTGTGTCTAACTTAGCCATGTCTCACATATGTCATCATATAATTCTTTTAAACAAGATAGACTTAATCATGAATTTCAATTATGCCCAATATCATTCATAGCCTAGCCATATTCATAAGTTTTGCAAAAGCATGACTTAATACATGGATTATGGTGTCAAAATTCCAACATAGTTTCATATGAACTATAACAACCAAACTTGTCTCAATTACTTGCAAAATGATTTATGCACAAAATAGACATCATGATGGCATAATAACAAAGCCCCAAACTTGCATGAATTTCAATCAACTACATACATGTAGCTTCAACATAGACTACATAATTTGCGCAATATTCCAAACGTATATTTGCATAGAACTACCGCATGTAGTTCTTTATAATTGAATGACATAATTCAGAATATCCAAAAGTATATAAATCGCACAAATACGAATTTCATTGCCACAATTCAAGCATACATATCTACACAATCATTTGTTCATACCAAAGTAATACTCTACTTACAGTGGTTGCGGCAAATTCTCTAATTAAGAGATATGATTCCTTTGTTGAATTGATTAGCTTTAGGTTGCTTGAATTGCTTTAGGCTTTAGAACTTTCTCCCTAATCCTCTCTCTCTAGATGGCGGCTACTCTTAGTCGTTCCTCAGCAACATGGCGGCTATGCTCTTAATTTGAATGAATAGATTAGGGTTTAGTCTAGGGTTGTTTATATAGAGGTTAGGAATTGATTAGAACCATTGATGTTTCTAGGTTAGATCGTAGCCATTCATTAGATAGAGAGACCAATTAAAACTTGCCACCTAGCCCTAATGACAAAGCAACCCACAGAAATTCGACCAAACACAGACCAGGCCAACCAGGAGGGACTGGGTTCGATTTTCAAAAATTAAACTTTAAATTGAGCTGTTTTAGTCTGTTTGAATTTTATCTATTGTATACATATATTTTTGCATATATATATATATTCTCATATATATACATATATTTTCTTTATTTCCTTATATGTACGTTCTTATCCTTTCAAAATTTGAATTTGTATACGTACATGTATTTGCATGCTCAGTTGGCCCTCTCTAAAACAGAGATAAAAATTATGTCGCCGCCGGGGTTCGAACCCCCGACCTCCATGCTACAAATCCAATGCCTTAACCAACTGAGCTACAGAGGCTTTTGTTAATAAGTCTTAGAATAATAATAATTATTGTCCTCTCCTTACTTCTCTTTTTTCATGTTTTGCTGTAATATTTAAATTAAAGATATCTTCTTCATACGTTATCCGTTTTGCGCAAACTCGGACTCTATCTCAAGCAGAATTCCGAGACGAAGGCAATGGTGATGTCCGTTTCCCTTAATTTTTCTGTTACAATTTAATTATACTTTAATTTGTTAATTTACTGTTAACGGAAAAATCCGGGGTGTTACATTCTCCCCCACTTAAAAGGATTTCGTCCCCGAAATCTTCAAGTTTAGGAAGAATGTAAATCCTAACATTCAATCATCCATCTACTCATCCATCAAACACGAGCATCCATTTTCCTTAAAAGACTTCTAATGCTTCATGATCATATGCGAAGTGTGTGTGTTCATGAACTTATCTAATGCAAAATCAGGCGGTCTACTGATTCAGTTGACCTCCTTAATGCGAATCATGTAAGTGCCATGTTTCCATTATGTATGCAGATTTTTCCTATTCATGATTCTACATGGGTGCACAATCTTTCATACAAATGCAACATCCATATGACAACACATTACAATTCAACCATATACGAGTGCAAACATATATGCATATGCAATATGAAGTGACTGAGCCGATCTAAAACCTAGATTGTGTGTGTATATGCAGCCACGAGCAACTACTAGCAATCACTTGCAACCACTTGCAACCATCATACATAACATGTTTCAATTACATGTTTTCATCCAAAAGGTTTCTACCTAAAAGATAAGGTCGAGGAGATATTCCTAAAAAGATAGATAAAAGCGCAACTTAAGGAAAAAGAAAGATCAAGGACGTACCCTCGAAAAGAAAAGGGTAAGCAGTGCGTATTCTAGCTTCAGTTTCCCAAGTCGCGTCTCCCTCGGCGTCGCTCCACTGAACTTTGACGAGTTTGACTTCGCGGTTGCGTAGCTTCTTCACTTCCGTTCCTAGTATGCGGGTTGGAACTTTTCTTATGGTTGCTTCGCGTTCCACTTCGGCCTCTTCGAGGATATTTGGCTCTACCACTTCAGCAGACTCATGTAGACATTTTCGGAGATGTGAAACGTGAAAAACGTTGTGGACTCCGGCCAATTTCTCGGGTAGCTCTAATCTATAGGTCATTTTCCAAATTTTCTCAATGATAGGAAATGGTCCTACCTAAAGGTATAGTCGAATGATAGAAGCAAGTAAAAATTTTGTGCCCATTAGGCAATGTCAAAACTGGAAATCTACGCCACATGTATATTGATTAGGAGAAGAACTCTCTAAGCATCAGCCCCGAAGACCGAAATCAACATCAGACTGACACCCAAAGAATTAATCAACCCAACCACCACATATGATTCTAGGAAACTAAGCATGATGGACTCCTTTTAGGTCACAAGGGAGTCCCTTCCTAAGTCCAACTATGTTGCCAAATGTACTTACTAAGGTGATTCTTTACAACTCATGCATAAGTGAAATGAACCTTCAGCCTTAGTGGCGAACACTCCTGGAGTGCCCTATTCTGAAATGCTCCACCTAATGAACCCCTTCTCTAGAAGCTCTTTAATCTGTTTACTGAGCTCTTTTCTTTCTCGTGGAGCCATGTGTCTAACAGGCAACGCAACGGGCTTTGCATTATCTACAAGATATATGCGGAAGTCTATTTCCCGCTTCGGAGGCAAGCCCTTCACCTCTTCGAAGACATCCGGATATTCCCGGACCACTCTAACTGATTGCAAATTTTCAACAGAGGCATCTAGCGACTCAAGATAACTAAGCATAACCGCATACGAGGGATTACAAGAAATTTCCAAAGTATTACCTAGCTGGGTTAGGAGCCTAACAACCCTTTTCTCACAATCAAGGATGGCCCCATTACTGGATAGCCAATCCATACCCAAAATCAAACCATACCCCGCAAAGCCCAAAACAAAGGCACTACATTCAAATTCTACACTTAGAATAGAAATTTTCAAATCCAAACAGATCATAGACAAATGAGCTGGGCCCCCAATTGGGTTTGAAACAATTAAGGGGTCCTCTACCATACTAGTTTTTAGGTGTAGAGATTCTACTAAAGCAGACGAGATAAAGGAGTGTGATGCGCCAGAATCAAATAAAGTGCGAATGGGGTGATCATAAAGATAAACTACACTTTCTACAGAAGTGTTTGTACCTCGCTGTTGCAATGGTGGCGCTTCTAGCACATGGACCTGTGCCCCTGAGGTGGATCCAGCCCTCTGCCCCTGTCCTTGATTCTTTGGGCAGTCCTTAGCCCTGTGGCCTGTCTGACCGCACGAAAAGCACCCACCATTCTCCTTAGCCTTCTTCTTCCGGCAGTCCTTCACTAAGTGCCCCACTTTGCCACAGAAATTACACTTCCTCTTCTCTTTGTTGCCTTTTCCGCCCTTCTTAAAGTCTGTCTTCTTAGGCTGCAAACCCTCTTTCTTCCCTTGAGAGCTTTCTGCCTTGGTCTCCTTCTTGCCCTTGTCCTCTTCGTTCAGCAATGCCATTTGCACCAATCTTTCATACGTGGCTCCCATGGGTATATGGGTCATGGCCAAACTATGTAATGGCTCATTTAACCCCTTGACGAAACGGAGAGCCTTCTTATGCGGGGTGTTGACTAGGTCAAGCCCAAACCTAGCCAGCTCATCGAACTGATTCACATACTCTCTGACAGTCTTGTCTCCTTGCTTAAGAAATAAGAATTTTTCCAACTCCAAACTTCTTTCTGCATCTGAGAGAAACTTAGTCTCAAACCTTGCCCTAAAGTCCTCCCATGTATCCACTGGTCTTTCAGCATTGGTGACTTCCCACCAGTAGGAAGCCTCGCCCTTCAATAGCCACACCGCTAGTTGTACCTTTTGTCTATCTTCTACCTCAAAGATGATGAATAGGTCCTCCGTTTCTTTCAGCCAATTTCTAGCTGCTACGAAGGACTCAGTTCCATGGAAATCCCTTCCTCCCATAGCTTTAAAATCTTTACATATCTTAGCAAACGTGTTTCCCCGAGGAGGAGGTGGAGGAAAAGGTGCCGCTGCGGCTGGATGATTTCCTTCAGCTGGGGGAGGAGGAATGGTAGGACCTGGCTGAGTGGCCCTTGCTTCTAAGAACCGTCTAAACCAACCAGGTATTGGCACCCCTTCCGGCAAGTTAATTTCTTGGGACATGCTGAAACAAAAAGGATAGATTCAAAACGAAGGACAAGAAATAGTTCCTATGGCTTTGGGGGGTGGACTTTGCCTTTTTAAAATAAAATAATATTTTTCTTTTAAAAATGCTTCTTTAAATTTCCTTTTTGAAAATAATTTTTCAAAACTTTTTATCTTATCTGGTAAACCTATGCTCTGATACCAAGTGAAACACCCCACCTCCGTTAAGGTCACTCTCAAAGGGAATGCCCTAATTTTGGTGGAGGTTTATAAGTACAAGTCACAGATATACAAGACATATATAAGAACACATATTTGTAAACAGCGGAAGAACAACAAACTTTATTTCATAAAGTCAAATACGTGTTACAACAACATCCTTTCCAAAAACATAACATAACACTTCATAATCTGTCTTGAGTACATTATTTTTTAAAGAAGCATAAATAAAACATAGACAAACTGCCAAAGCCCCATAGTGGATTGTCCAAAGCCATAGATCAAAACAGGAAAGTCCAAGCAATACATTTCTCTTCTTCAAGCTGGATGTTGAGGTAGGTCAAGCTGTTGTGTTCCCTCCCTGAGGACCTGGGGGGGGAAACGGAAGAAAGAAGACGAAAGAAAAATAGAGTCAGACATAAAGCCTGAGTAAGTCTAGTACTACTTTGTCTATGAATAAAGAACTGGGTATGATAAGTAAAACAGGAAGTGGGCATGCACTATAAACTTGGTTAAGTTATCTAGGGTCGAATATACTATCGTACCCCATGTTAATCTCTGAACCCATATAAACTAGTTTCCAATTTGCACCCCAAAATCAGGGTGATGTGATCCATTCTACGATGATCGGCTCCTACTCGCATAGTTACATGTGTCTTACGGCCCCCGATGTCTGTAGTTACCTATGCTGGTCCCACCATGGGGTGTATCAAGTCCCATAGTGGCAACCCGACACAACCTTAGAGTGCAAAGGTATGCTACTGGTGTCCAGTGCTTTATTTTTCTGCGCCGGAGTGCGTGCACGCCCGCACACCGTTAGAACCTACACTGCTACACCACCGCCGTCGATTTGACCTCTTACAATCAGCCCAGTAATCGTGCCCCACCCTGCCTAGTTTAAGGGTATCATGATACACCTTTTAGGGTTACTGCTGAAAAGGGTCCCCCGTTACTAGGTTTTCTATCTCTAGCCAACATGCTAAGTTGGTTAAGTGTTTCTAACCTAACCCCCACCAGTCCGTTTAGTTTAGCATGTTCCATTTTGATTAAGTCTTTAGTCCACTTAATCCTAACAATCCTGACTCAGCCTTAATTGTCTTATTAAGGCCCTGACCTCTCACATTAGACAGGTATTGTTGTGGCTGCCTGTTGCCGGTTGGTTCCGGGCAGTCTTACGCCACAAATCAGTCTAACCTCGGGTCCTTGCTGGGCTCCATGTTTAACCTCCCACATTGGATAGGTATTGTTGTGACTACTGGACAGCCGGGCGGTTCCGGGCAGGTTTACATCACAACTCAATCCAACCTCGGGTTAAACACATCGTCTTTTCTACATTTACATATTTTGTCATTCCTCTTTATTTATATGTAAATATTTGCGGCCCATTATTAAGTAAATGCTGTAAAGGTTACACCAATCATGGGCCCAACCCATACTTGACTTTGGGCCCTTCTATTTCATATTTTCATTCATTAATTAATTTTTACCCAACGTTATTTTCCCCCGTTTTACACGTCCGTTTATATATATTGGGCTTAGCCTTTTAAAGCCCAATTTAGCCATGCGAAAAGGGGAGGCTTATGGCGTATACACAAAGAGGGGAAAGTGAGCGCATGAACTTGCATATGACGTTGGAAAATACATAATAGAAATTGGTGTACTTGCATAGTGGTGACATGTATTTTGGTCATAAAACATAGGTGACATAAATCAAGGCATGTAAACTTGCATAGGTTTAACTACAACATGAACCTATATTCTTATTTAGGCATAATGTTAAACATAAGCATGGCCTAAATACTTCTAGCATAAACATGGCATATTGTCAAACATAAGCATGGCATAAAATACTTCTTGCATAGGCATGGCATATTGTCAAACATAAGCATGGCATAAAATACTTCCAGCATAGGCATGGCATATGGTCAAACATAAGCATGGCATAAATACTTCTAGCATAAACATGGCATAATGTCAAACATAAGCATGGCATAAATACTTCTAGCATAAACATGGCTGGCATAAATACTTCTAGCATAAACATGGCATAATGTCAAACATAAGCATGGCATAAATACTTCTAGCATAAACATGGCATAATGTCAAACATAAGCATGGCATAAATACTTCTAGCATAAACATGGCATAATGTCAAACATAAGCATGGCATAAATACTTCTAGCATAAACATGGCATAGGTATAGTTAAATTTGTTCATGGCATAAATATAAACAAGTCATGTTCATAAGGTTTCTACATGTTTACAAAGAGGATACTTTGTTACTAACACAAAAGCATAGTTCAACTTAATTAAATTTAATCACATAACGATGGTATACTTATGCATAAATATTCCTAATCATGGTGTTTGCTTTTAACTTGCAAAAAAAGGGATTTTTGTGTCTAACTTAGCCATGTCTCACATATGTCATCATATAATTCTTTTAAACAAGATAGACTTAATCATGAATTTCAATTATGCCCAAAATCATTCATAGCCTAGCCATATTCATAAGTTTTGCAAAAGCATGACTTAATACATGGATTATGGTGTCAAAATTCCAACATAGTTTCATATGAACTATAACAACCAAACTTGTCTCAATTACTTGCAAAATGATTTATGCACAAAATAGACATCATGATGGCATAATAACAAAGCCCCAAACTTGCATGAATTTCAATCAACTACATACATGTAGCTTCAACATAGACTACATAATTTGCGCAATATTCCAAACGTATATTTGCATAGAACTACCGCATGTAGTTCTTTATAATTGAATGACATAATTCAGAATATCCAAAAGTATATAAATCGCACAAATACGAATTTCATTGCCACAATTCAAGCATACATATCTACACAATCATTTGTTCATACCAAAGTAATACTCTACTTACAATGGTTGCGGCAAATTCTCTAATTAAGAGATATGATTCCTTTGTTGAATTGATTAGCTTTAGGTTGCTTGAATTGCTTTAGGCTTTAGAACTTTCTCCCTAATCCTCTCTCTCTCTAGATGGCGGCTACTCTTAGTCGTTCCTCAGCAACATGGCGGCTATGCTCTTAATTTGAATGAATAGATTAGGGTTTAGTCTAGGGTTGTTTATATAGAGGTTAGGAATTGATTAGAACCATTGATGTTGCTAGGTTAGATCGTAGCCATTCATTAGATAGAGAGACCAATTAAAACTTGCCACCTAGCCCTAATGACAAAGCAACCCACAGAAATTCGACCAAACACAGACCAGGCCAACCAGGAGGGACTGGGTTCGATTTTCAAAAATTAAACTTTAAATTGAGCTGTTTTAGTCTGTTTGAATTTTATCTATTGTATACATATATTTTTGCATATATATATATATATATATATATTCTCATATATATACATATATTTTCTTTATTTCCTTATATGTACGTTCTTATCCTTTCAAAATTTGAATTTGTATACGTACATGTATTTGCATGCTCAGTTGGCCCTCTCTAAAACAGAGATAAAAATTATGTCGCCGCCGGGGTTCGAACCCCCGACCTCCATGCTACAAATCCAATGCCTTAACCAACTAAGCTACAGAGGCTTTTGTTAATAAGTCTTAGAATAATAATAATTATTGTCCTCTCCTTACTTCTCTTTTTTCATGTTTTGCTGTAATATTTAAATTAAAGATATCTTCTTCATACGTTATCCGTTTTGCGCAAACTCGGACTCTATCTCAAGCAGAATTCCGAGACGAACGCAATGGTGATGTCCGTTTCCCTTAATTTTTCTGTTACAATTTAATTATACTTTAATTTGTTAATTTACTGTTAACGGAAAAATCCGGGGTGTTACAAAATACAGGGTGTTACATTCTCCCCTCCTTTAAAGGATTTCGTCCCCGAAATCTCCATGTCAAGGAGAATGTATCCAAACATCCAACATATCCATCTACTCAACCATTCAATCACAGGAGTCCATTGTCCTTAAAAAGATTTCTAATGCTTTCATGATCATATCCATAGTGTGTGTACATGTCCTTATCTAATGCAAAATCAGGCGGTCTACCGATTCAGTTGACCACCTTAATGTGAATTATGTCATTGCCATGAGTCCATCATGTATGCAATTATTCCTAATCGTACTTTATAACTTCTACATGAATGCACAATCATTCATACAAATGCAACATCCATATGATAACACATCAAGTTTCAATTCATATATATATATATAAATTAACTCATGCATATGCAATATGAAAGTGACTGAGCTGATCTAGTGCCTAATGTGTGTATATGCATCCATGAGCAACCACTAGCAAACACTTGCAACCATCAACCATAACATGTTTCAAACATATGTTTACATCCATTGGCTTCTACCTAAGGATCGAGGATTGAACTGAGAGGATATACTTAAAGGATAAAGACTAGCATGCAAATAAACTTTACAGAAAAAGAGAGATCAAGGATATAACCTCAAAAAGGGTATGATGCGCATATCTAGTCTTCAGTCTTCTAAGTCGCATCTTCTTGAGCTTCATTCCATATTGCTCTAACTGTCTTAACTTTACGATTTGCGTAGCTTCTTAGTTTATGTTTCCAGAATATGCGTTGGAACTCATTTCATTATCGCCTCCCGTTCCATCTTTTCTTTGTCAATCTAGTAAATGGGACTGATACCTTCATAAAGTCCTTGATTAACTTCCTATATTAGCCTACTAGTCCAAGAAAGCTTCTTACCTCTGTTGCATTCCTTGGGACCTTCCAGTCTTGCACCGCAACTACTTTTGCGGGATCTACTGCTATCACTTCTTTAGGCGCAACATGTCCTAGAAACCTTACTTCTTCTCTCCAAAAATGACATTTTTGGAGAACTTCTCCTTAAGTTGATGCGCTTGGAGGGTATCCAAGACTTCCCTTAGATGCAAATCATGTTCTTCCTCGTTCCAAAATATCATCTACGCATAAGAGAAGTGTATCATCTGCCTTTGTAAAGAAAATGACTGGAGCACCCCATTCAAAAATACTTCACCTTTTGAGCCCTTTTTCAAGTAACTCTTTTCCTTGTTTACTGAGCCCTTCCTTTCCCTTGGATTCATGTGTCGTACAGGTAATGCAACTGGCTTTGCATTGTCAACTAGATATATGCGGAAGTCTATCTCGCTTTTTAGGGGATAAACCCCTAACCTGATCAAAAACATTTGCATACTTATGGACTACTCTAACGAATCGCAAATCGTCGATAGATGCATCAAGTGATTCTCGGTAACCAAGACAAACTGATCACTTAGGATCGCACAAAATCTCGAGGGTATTCCCGAGGCAAGTCGAAAGTCTAACTACCCTCATTTCACAATTACTAGCTAATCAATCTATGCCTAGAATCAACCCATAGCCCATGAAACCCGAAAACGTAAGCATTACACTTAAACTCAATAATTAATATAGATATTCTCAAATCCTTACAAACCAAAGATAAACGAGCCGAACTACCAAACAGATTTGGGACAATAATGGGATCTTCTATTATACATGTACTACGGTGCAGAGACTCAACTACGCAAGAAGAAATAAACGAATGTGAAGTGCTGAAATCAAAAAGAGTACTAACAGGATGATCAAAAAAGAAAAACTAGACTTTTTCAACAGAAACTTTACTACCTCTCTCTCAGGTACGCTAGCGGTGAGAGCATGCACTTACCCTCCTGAAAGTTGTCCTTAGTTCTTGCCCTTTTCCTTAATTATATGACCCGTTATAAAGACACTTCTTCTTGTCTTAGGTTTTCCTATTCTTCCTTCCCTTCTTGTCAAGTGATTCTTCCACTTACACCTCTTTCTTTTTACCTCCTTTGTGAACCAAGTCTATATCCGTGAGTTCCTCATCCTTGGGTTGTGATCCTTGCCCAAACTCCCTCATTCTCATTTTTTCCATACTTGTGTAACTTGTTGACAAGTCTCTTGAAAGCTACCTCCATCGCACGAAAATCTCTACAAAGCTTGAAAGAAAATTAGCTGTAGGTGAAACTATTGCGGCTATAGATGGAAGTTGGGCACTTCTTTGCCCTTTGATAGATGTCATAGTCCCATCAAGCCTACGGAACCATGTCGCGATGAGGTTACCTCCCAGAAAGCCAGCAGCCTCGGAGACTCGGGAAAGAAGGAAACAAGGATTCAAACAGAGGATCAAAAGATAGTGCATATGACTTTGAGGAATATGCCTTTAAAACAAAATATTTCTTTTGAAAATGCCTCTTTTAAAACCATTTTGAAAATAATTTTTCAAATCTTTTATCTAATCCGGTAACCTTCAGCTTTGATACCACGTGTAACACCTTACCTCCATTAAGGTCGGTCACAAAGGGAATGCCTTAACTTTGGTGGATCGTTTTAGGTAAAAGATGCAGATAAATTACAAGACAGACAAATAAAGCAGAAGAAAATAAAGTCATTTTATAAACAATGTGGTTTAGCCAAACTTTTACAACAATTGTCTCAATCATACTTAAAAGTAATCATAGAATCTCTATCTTGATTCAGAAACATCCAAGTATAAAAGAAGCATAAAAATAACAATGATATTACCCAATAAAGCATGAACCATCCATAGCAGTGGAAGAGAGAGTACAAGCAATACATCGACTACCTTCGAGCTTGGAAAGAAAACTGAGCTAAGAGGTAATATTTCCTCCCTGTGAACCGGGGGGTGATGGAAGAAAATAGGCGAAACAAACTAGGTCAGACATAAGTTTGGTAAGTCCAGTGACTTTCAACATGTAAATAGGCAAAAGCATCATGACATGAATAGACTGAGTATAAGACAATACCGTGATAACATGGCTAACAAGATAACCTAAGATTTGCATAAGATATGATAAGGCAAGATAAACTACATGCACTTCTACTCTTTCTCTGCTTCGCTACTACCTTGTTATTCTGATTTTTATATCTCTGCACCGCCTAACTAGTGTCCCAACTAGTAATCTGTGTAAAATGATAATATTACAACATGATCCCAATCCCCGCAATTATGGTAGCTATCAGGTGTACATCTAGTATGAGGATATTACCTCAATCATCCTAATTGCCATGAAGATGTTAGATGTACCCTTACTACCCTATCGATCGGCTCCTTGTATTAATGTTCCATATGTCTGTGTCAATCGGCCCTCTCTTGTGTGTAGATACCTTGTGCTGGTCCGACCATAAGGTGTATCAATCCTTATGATAGAAACCCGACATGATTCATGGTGCACAGTGTATAACTACTGGTACCCAGTGCCTGTTTTTTCCCACTTCGGAGTACGTGCATGCCCGTAATCCGTTGGAACCTACGCTGATATACCCCCTGCCGCTATTTTGACCGCTTATAACCAGCCCAGTAATCGTGTCCCACCCTACCTAGTTCAGGGTACCATGATACATCTATGTGGGTTACTACTGAAATGGTTCCCCCTTACTAGGGTTTCCAGCTGGTTAAGTTTGTGGGGCTATATATACAAATATTACCCACCTACACAAGATGTAGTTAACCCTCCCACTGATTCAAACATGTTTATTTAACGGTTAAGTTTATGGGCCTATATATACTAATATTGCCTACCAACCCGATATGTACTTAACCCTCCCACTGATTCAGGCATGTTTATTTAATGGTTAAGTCTGTGGGCCTATATTTACTAATATTACCCACCAACCCAATATGTACTTAACCCTCCCACACATTGTGCCATACTGGTTAAGTGTTGTCTTTTCATGTTAACTTAACCAACCCACCTATCATGTCATGTTGGTTAAGTGTTCCTTGTAACACACCACGTCCATTAATGTCACTCACAAAGAGAATGCATCGATGTCCATGAAGCGTTATTGTTGTATAGAACAGATAAATTACAAGAATAAATAAATAAAACAACACAGCAGAAGATAAAACTTTTTTTATTTCATCATAACTCAAATGAGTTTACATAAGTAGTTTCCAAAACCATTACAACAGGATCAGTAGTCTTTTCCAAAAACTTCAAAGTACATAAAGAAGCAACACTTACATAACATAAATGCATAAATCCCCACTGAGCATAAGCAAAGCCATAAAGATGAGAGAGTCCCAAGCGATACATCTACTCTCTTCAAGCAACTGAAAGAAATCGGCACTAAGCTGTTGTATTCCCTCCTTGCAAACCTGAGGGGGAGGGGGAAGGAAGAAAAGAGGTAGAAAGAAAAGGGAGTCATACATAAAGCCTGGCGAGTGCGATAACTTTAACAATATAATTATCAAAACAACAAGGCTATAAGCTGGAAAATAAGGAAATGACTGTGAACAATTGGGTATGATAGGGAAATAAGACGAACAAAGATAACATCAAAGGCGCACCTAGTCACTATAAGATAATTACTACACTGCACCACCACTAGTCACCCTAAAGGTTTATCCCACCTACAAAACTTAACAATGATAATGGTAGTTTAGTGTACCCCTAGCTACCTTCATAGGTGCCGTCTGCCCCTATCTCCACTAGGTGTACCCAATACCATCATTCGATAGGCTCCCTAACTCGTAGATACCCAAACTGGCCCCACAGTGGGGTGTATCACTCCCCAAAGTGACAACCCGATACAACCAAAATGCACGGCTTATATCTGCACGATGCAAAAACGTCTTACCTACCAGCCTGGGCCCACACACGCATATGAACCCGTTGGACTTGTGTTGCCACTGCTGACCCGTCTTGACCTCTTACAATCAAATCCAGTACGCGTGTCCCGTCCTCAACTTGGGTCAAGCCCATAAAGATACTTAATGGGTTACTGGTTTGAAAAGGGCCCCCATGTATGACACAAGCTTTCCACCTACGATTGGTCCCCTCTAAAGTTTTTCTCCACTTAACCCCATTCTTAATCATGTCTTTTACACGTTTCAATCTTGGTTAAGTGCATCTAATCGTATTTCAGAATGCCACCCAAAGCACCCACTAAATTCCACATGCCAACCAAGACACCCATTTAACCCGCTCATGTCCCACTACATGTTTATTTGATTAAGTGTTTCTTAATTTATTAAGAACATAACCTTGTAAAGACCTCCCACATTAGACTTGCATTTGTGGCAGCTGGATTTGCCGGGCGGGTCCGGGCAGTCTTACACCACAAACGAGCCTAACCTCATGTCTTTACAACTGTTACACATTTAATTTATGCCTAAGACCTCCTACATTAGACTGGCATTTGTGGCAGCTGGATTTGCCGGGCAGGTCCGGGTAGTCTTACACCACAAAAGAGTCTAACCTCGTGTCTTAGGCGATTAATTACACCTAATTAATAACCCCCAACTTGAATTAATTTCCCTATTCAAATTGCCAATCAATTACAAATTTAACTATGTCTATAATTGACTCAATTATGTCCATCTATTTATGGTATATAAAATTATACCAATTAACATCACATTTTAGGCAGTTATGCCAATTCTCAATGTTAAATCTTTTAGTATTATCCCCTTGCCCCATGTTGTACGTTCGTTCATTTAACGTGAAATATACGTTAGACTCGAATAGTCTAACTTATGGAGTAAAGAGAAAACATCACAACATACATTGAATAAAAACTAGATCTAAACATAAGGGGTGAACTTGCATGTGTGAATAAGGTTTTTCATCCAAAAACTTGCATAGGCCAAAGTTATAGACATGCATAAACTATGGATCTCATAGATCTAATCATAAGGTGTAAACTTGCATAGGCAATAGTCACAAATTTGCATAAACTATGGATGTCATAGATCTAATCATAAGGTGTAAACTTGCATATGTGATTTATACAACATAGACTATGATGTAAACTTGCATCTAACTCACACATGTCATAGCCTAATTTTAGATCCAATTTACACATAAAATAGATGTCATGAAACATGTAAGGTTGTATATGATTCTCACTAACTTGCATATGATTCGTATCTAAATTAACATCTAAACTTGCATACATACATATGATTTAACATATGAATTAGTTACAACAACATAACCAAACTTGCATATGAAACATCATTATGAATTGATTGTACATAAGTCAACAATTAACATAGATTTACAACATAGATGATAACATCACAGCTTTACAACATAGATAATAACATCATAGATTTACAACATAGATAATAACATACGGTCAATGATTCACAACATAACCATATAATCCAAATCATAGCTCAATCCAATTAAATTGTTAATTATCTTATTAAAGAAATCGAACTCACAAAAAGAAGGTCTTGCGTTCTGAAATCTATGTTCTGAAATTGATTTAGCTCGCTCTGTAGTAGATTCGTTATTGTTTAGATTAGAGTTGAATAGAACTGAATTGATTAGCTTTGATTTCCCTCTAGTTGGTGGCGGCTACTCTAGGTTACAAGATGACAGCATGACGGCCATGGTTCAGATTTTTATTTGATTTTAGGGTTTGAATCTACCCATGTTTATATAGAATTTCAATTTAATTATAGCCGTCGGATGATCTTAGGGTTAATCAAAACCACTCAGTCAGGATAGGGTGACACCTCAGCCCTAATGACTCAGTAAGGAGTCAGAAAGGACTCAGCAATGAGTCATAATATGGATTAGGTTGCACCAGAAAACTGTGCAGGATTTCTGCCCGGCCTGGGCGCACTTGGCAGGTGTGCCAGTGCCACTTTTGTACTGGCGCACTTCCCAAGTGCGCCAGTGCAAATATTTTTTTCTTCTAATTTCTCCGCCTGACTTCGTTCGTCCATATATCCTTCATCCGGTATCCATTTTACGCAAACTCGGACTCTATCTCAACCAGAATTACAAGACGAACACAATGTCGCAACCCGTTTCCCTTAATTCTCACACCTGAGTTTAATTATTCTTTAATTTAGTTAATTCGATTATTTAAAAATTCGGGGTGTTACATTCTCCCATACTTAAAGGATTTCGTCCTCGAAATCTCTATGTCAAGAAGAACGTATCCTACCATCAAATCATCCATCTACTCAACCATCAACCACTAGCAACCATGGTCCTTAAACGATTTCTAATGCTTTTTATGTACATATGCATAGTGTGTGTGTGTATATGTCCGTATACTAATGCTAAATCAGGCGGTCCACTGATTCAGTCGACCTCCTTAATGCAAATAATGATAGTGCCATGTATCCATTATGTATGCAAAGAATCCTATACATATCATTACTACATGTGTGCACAACCATCCATTTAAATGCAACATCCATATGATACACACATTCAATCTACATTCATTTTACTAAATACATCCATTTATATGCAATATGCAATATGAAACTGACTGAGCCGATCTAGTGCCTAAAGTGTGTGTATATGCATCCACGAGCAACCACTAGAAAACACTTGCACCCACATGCATCCATCATACATAACATGTATCAAACACATGTTTCAACCATAGGACTACCCTATCCAAAGGTCAAAGATACTAGCGAGAGGACATACTAAGGATAAAACAAGTACAAGCTAAGCGATAAAGGAGAAATTAAAAGACATACCCTCAAAAAGAAAAGGGTACAATGAACGCATCTTCTCTTCCGTCTCCCAAGTAGCATTGCTCTCATCATCTACCCATTGCACTTTGACTAGCTTGACCTCTCGATTCCTCAACTTCTTAATCTCCGACCCAAAAATGCACGTAGGAGCTCGTCGAATCGTCGCATCACGCTCTATCTCCACCTCTCTAAGCAAGCTCGGCTCTACCATTTCCGCGGTCTCGTTCAAGCATTTCCTCAAATGTGATACATGGAATACATCGTGTACACTACTAAGTCTCTCGGGCAACTCCACTCTATACTCCATCTATACAATCTTCTCCTTAATAGGAAACGGCCCTACAAACCTTGGTGCTAACTTCCCAACGGACCCAAAGCGAACAACATTTCGTAATGGAGACACCCTGATAAAGGCCATGTCCCCAATATCAAACTCAAGATCGGAAACACCCCACCTCCATTAAGGTCACGCACAAAGGGAATGCCTTAACTTTGGTGGAGGTTTGTAAGTAAAAGTCATAGATAAAGCACAAGACAGATATAAACACATATATATAAGCAACGGAAAACAAACAGACTTTTTATTTCATAAATACGTGTTCATACAAAACATTTCCATAATTGTCACATCTTAACTTCCAAAACATTGCATCATCATTTTTGTCTTGGTTATTAAATAAAGAAGCATAAAACATAATTAAAACTGCATAAATCCCCATAGAATGTATCTAACAGCCATAGCCAAGAAAAGAGAGTCCAAATCGTACATCTACTATCTTGAAGCTTGCAAAGAGTCTGACTAAGCTGGGCTGTTTCCTCCCTGTGGACTTGGGGGGAAACGGAAGAAAAGAAGACAAAAGAAAATAGGGTTAGACATAAAGCCTGGTAAATCTAGTGACTTTTCAGTATGAGAATAAAAAAAGGGTATAATACGTATAAACTAGAAATAGGAAAGTATCATAAACTAAGATAAAGTAGTTTGAATCGAATATACTATCGCACCCCACACTAAATCTCTGCACCTACTTGCATTGCCTCAACTGGCACCCCATGATCGGGGTGAAGTGATCCCCTTTCTAAAGATAGGCTCCTACTCGCATAATCATATGTGTCATACGGCCCCCAAAGATTGTAGAAACCTATGCTGGTCCCACCATGGTGTGTATCAAGTCCCATGGTGGCGGCTCGACACAATCCTAGAAAGCATAGGGTATACTACTAGTGCCCCCAGTGCCCTATTTGTCTGCTCGAAGTGTGTGCACTCCCGCACTCCGTTAGAACCCACACTGTTGCACCCACCGCCGTCGCTTCTGACCGCTTACAATAAGCCCAATAATCGTGCCCTACCCTGTCTAGTTTAAGGGTACCATGATACCTAATTGGGTTACTACTGAAATGCGTCCCCGTTACTAGGGTTTTCTAATCAAACATGTTAAGTGGTTAAGTGTTTGTATTTACCTAACCCCATCCATCAGTTTAATTAACATGTTGAATTGGTTAAGTGTTTTAGTTAACTTAACTCTACTATAACAACCCGTATTTTCAATAAACTGTTATAACATAAATCGAGGCAGAATTTAATTCAAAAGTCAGAATCAGGGGAAACGGGCTATGCCATTTCGTTCGTCTCGGAAAAATACGCGAAATAGAGTCCGAGTTTTCGAAAATCGGAGTCCGTATGACCCGGTTAAGGCCCATTGAAGTTTTCAGAAATTTCTATGCTAAAAACAGATTTAAATTTCAAATTAAAAACAAGGATTAGGGCTAATCAGGGTTAGGCGGGAAAATTCCCGCCAGGGGCCCCATGTCGACAGGCATGTCGACAGGGCCCCCAGGGTGTCGACAGCCCTGTCGACAGGGGGTGCCCGGGCAGTTAGCCTGGTGCACCATTTCTGATTTGGGTTGGGTCTTGTGGCTTGGTTCTAGAGAGTTCCGAGATCTGACGGGCCTAAACTAATCTAGGGTTAATCCTAGGGCTAAAAACACTCTAATCTTCTATAAATATACCCCTAATCCTACCCTAAAGCCTCATTAATCAATCTAGCAACTAAACTATGTCAATTTGAATCCTCAAATGGCCTCCACCTAAAACCTAGCCTCCACCTTCCTCAAAGTTAATCCTATGAAGATATGATGATCATACAACCTTTTCTATGTTGTATGAATGCTTAATAACTTGCATACTTCATTAAGTTGCAAGTTTGATTTGCTAAAGTTTGTGTTTTGGGATTTTGCAAAAGGGTTTTCTTATTTGAAGCATTGTTTTGGGTTTTTAAAGGGCTTCTTCATCTTATTTGGTGGATTTGTGACTTGTTTATATTAGTAAGCCCTCTTACCTTCACTTTACAAACTCTAAAGTTAATATGTGGTGAAAGTTGAGACTTATGTGAGTTTATTTGATTATGCATGCTTATGCGAACTCACTATGCCATGTTTTACATGTTTCATAAGTTATGCATGCTTATGCGAGATTTCTATGCCATGTTTTACATGTTTCACAAGTTATGCATGCTTATGCGAGTTGATTATGCCATGTTCTACATGTTTCATGAGTTATGCAAGTTCACCTTACCATGTTATGCAAGTTTAATGGATTATGCATGTTTATGCAAGTTCACCTTACCATGTTATGCAAGTTTAATGGATTATGCATGCTTATGCAAGTTCACCTTACCATGTTATGCAAGTTTGATGGATTATGCATGTTCACCTTACCATGTTATGCATATTTAATAAGCTATGCATGTTTATGCGAGTTCACTATGACATGATTTGCAAGTTTAACATGTATGCATGTTTATTATGATATGTGAAGTTCATCATGTATGTTATGCCAAGTTACCTTTTTATACCCTTATGCGTTATGACGAATATGTAAGCGAGATAATGACGTTGGGAGGGTTTGGGTAAACTTAAAAATACATGAAACTAAAAGATTGGGAATTTACCTATTAAGTTAGGTCTACCCCTTGGGAATTTACCTATTAAGTTAGGTCTACCCAAGTATATGTTAACTTGTAAATATGTTCTAAAGTGGACATGACATTAGATAACATGATATGGCCAACTCGAGGTTAGACCTAGTTGTGGTGTAAATCTTCCCAGGTAACCACAACGTGGGGTCTAATGTGGGTAGTTGGTCATGTTGCACCATAAGACCCGAGGTTAGACCTAGACGTGGTGTAAATCTTCCCAGGTAACCACGGATGTCTAATGTGAGAGGTTGGGTGCGTTAAGTAATTAATGCCTCATGATTAGGGTTAAGTCATGGCCCACTAATACTTAACCAAAAATGGGGATGCGAGGATTAGATGGGGTTAAGTGGTTACACTTAACTAATTTAATCCAGGATTAGTGAGGGGTTAAAACCACACTTAACCCTCTTAGAAACCCTAGCAACGTGGTATGTTCCAGCAGTAATCCCAGTTTGGTATCACTACAACCCTACAGCTAGGTTAGGGCGGGGCACGATTACTGGACTGATGTAAGCGACCAAAGCGACGGCTGAGTGGTACAGCGGTGCGGGTCCGGCGGGCTACGGACGTGCACGTAGTCCGATGTTGGACAAACTCGAGGCACGGGTACCAGTAGGCTTAGACTGGGCATTGTTGCTTAGGTGTCTGGGGTTGACACCCGAGGGCTTGATACACCCGAAGGTGGACCCAGCACAGTCTGACTACATCCATGTGGGCCGTATGGACACCAACACTTGACGTGTTAGGTTTATAGGGAGCCGATCGACTAGACCGTTGGGCTGGGCCTTATACTAAGGTCACTTCATGTTATTGGGCCAAAGTTTTGGGCTAAGGGATCAACCTCTGTTTTGTGGGTTTGCTAGTACACTGCGGTGCAAAAACTTAATCTTCTTATGTGAGGTCACCTTTATCTATTGCCAGTATGTTCATCTCAGTTTCCATCATGCTGTTAACTTTATTAGTTTATAGATTAATCGTAGTAGGGCTTACCAGTCTTTTTGACTGACCTGTTTTCTTTCGCTTCTTTTCTTCCGTTCCCCCCCCCCCCACAGGTTCTCAGGGAGGGGCTACATCTTCTTAGTGGATCTTTGGCTTGCTTGTTGGATAGCTCATGTATGGATCTGAGCTAGCTGTGGCTTATCTTTTATTTCTGGGGATTAGTACTGATGTTTTACCATGTATTTTATTATCACGTATCTAGACTTATGTTGTATTTTGGATCACGACATTTTGATATTATGTACTTGACTATGTCGGTTTTCTGAAATGATGATGATGGGTTTTTATCTGCTACCGCTGCTTTACTTATATTTATTTTCATATATTCTGTCTTGCGATATCTCTGTGCATGTTTACCACCACAATAGCGCCCCTCCAAAGCTAGTACATTCTAAGGAGTGATCCTAGTGGAGGTGGGGTGTTACATCTACCATCTTGACTTGTCTGTCCTAAGCTTTTTAAAGCACCGACCACTCACATTAGACAGGTATTGTTATGGTTACTGGATGTGCCGGTCGGTTCCGGGTAGGTTTACACCGTAACTCAGTCTATCCTCGGGTCCTTGTTGGGCTCAATGCTTAACCACCCACATTGGATAGGTATTGTTGTGACTACTGGAAAGCCGGGCGGGTCTGGGCAGGTTTACATCACAACTCAATCCAACCTCGTGTTAAGCATACTCGTATTTTATAAATTTACATATTTGTCTTTATTACTTATTATATGTAAATTTGTTAATAATTAAATGTCATGGCCCACTTTCCAAGTTTAACATTTTTGGTATAAGAATTTATACCATTCAAGTGCCACCTATTTTGGCATGTAACAAACATGCCAATTTCATATATTTTCACCAATTTATGTCAAGTTTTTTATAGTTACCAATTTTCCCAACGTTACCCCGTTTAAATACTAGGCTAACAATCTTATCCTAATTTTCTTTCGCATGGTTTTTAACATATAATATTAGGCTAAAAACTTAGCCTAATTTAGCGTACACAAAATTGGCATTCATTAACATAAACATGACATAGGTGTAAACTTGGAATTATCGACATAGTCAATATGAACATCATAGGTGTGAGCTTGCAAAATAGTCAACATGCATATATGTGAATTTGCAACATAGACTGAATCATGGGTTTCAACTTGTCATGAGAACTTGCATTAAAAAGGGGAATCTAACTAAATGTCACATGACTTCGCATATGATTTAGACAACATAAGCCTAAACTTGTTTAGATCTAGGCATAACATCGAACATCACTACCATATGACAATAATATGACATGTTCATAAAGTATGTATAATTTCATCGCATGTGTGAACTAGATCCAATCATGTTTACTACTATAACATGAAACTTGTATTAAAATGGATCTTGGCATGGATCCAGTTATGAATTTTGCAACTTTTGTATGAACATATGAGCATGTATATGAACTTAATCATTTAGGCATAGAGATTTTAGCATAAAGTATATACATGAGATCTTAACTTGTACATATCACATACAACTTATATAATCGCATAAACATATAGGTGTAGATTATAATATGAACTATACAACTTGCATGTGATGTTGTTTTCATTTGAATGGATCCAACACCAAGTAAATTCAACCACAAACATTCCAACCATTCACAATACAACCATTTCAATACATAGATATGGATTAACATCATCGTTACACAATTCCACTTTCAATTTACATCGAATCAAGTCTTAATTTTTATTCACATCGGAAAAATCACTATACTTATAACAAACGACGGTCTTGTTTTATGATTTCTGAGGTCTGAATTTGCAATCTTTCCTTTGTGTAGACAAACATTGATTGATTCTTATTTTACTTTACTTCTTGCTCGTCTCTAAGCTTTTCTACAAGTGGAGGCTCCTCTCAGTTTCCTCCCGACGGCATGGCGGCTCCGTCTCTAATTTTTATGTGAATTCAGGTTGGAGACTTAAGTTGTTTATATAGAATTTCAGATTGATTTGAGCCGTCAGATGATCATAGATGAATCTAGACCATTCACTTCGAGAGGAGCCAACCAAAATGTGACAAATCAGCCTTAGTGACAAAGCCAAACTCAGAAATTCGACCAGAAACCGACCATGCCAGCCAGGGCCAAACCAAGTCGACTGGGCTGGTCGACCCCTAGATCGACCCTATGGTCGTTCTGGTTACCCAGGTCGACCCCCAGGTCGACCCTATGGTCGACCTGGTGCCTGTGCGGGAATTTTCCTGCCCAACCCAGTTTGGGTTTGTTTTTCGAATTTTGAACTTCATTCGAACTGTTTGAATTTTAAATTTGAATTCTGAAACTTTCAAAGGTCATAACTCCTTCATACGGAGTCCGATTCCCGCAAACTCGGACTCTATCTCAAGCAGAATTCTGAGACGAACGCAGTGGCGTAACCAGTTTCCCTTAATTATTGAATTTAGAATTAATTATACTTTAATTTATTAATTTACTGTTAACAGGAAATTCAGGGTGTTACATTCTCCCCTCCTTAAAGGATTTCATCCCCGAAATCTTCAAGTCTAGGAGAACGTAAATCCTAACATCCAATCGTCCATCTACTCAACCAACAAATCAGGCGTCCTTTGTCCTTAAAAGACATCTAATGCTTTATGATTATATGCATAGTGTGTGTATATGTCCTTATCTAATGCAATAATTAGGCGGTCTACTGATTCAGTTGACCTCCTTAATGTGAATCATGTAAGTTTCATGAATCCATTATGTATGCAAATTTTCCCTACTCATAATTCTACATGAGTGCGCAACCATCCATACAAATGCGACATCCATATGACAACATATCAAGTTTCAACCACATACAAATATGAATATATATATATATATATATGCATATGCAATATGAAGTGACTGAGCCGATCTAAAACCAAGGTTGTGTGTGTATATGCATCCACGAGCAACCACTAGCAATCACTTGCAACCACTTGTAGCAATCAACCATAACATGTTTCAAATACATGTTTACATCCAAAAGGGGTTTCTACCTAAGGATAAAGGATAATATCGAGGAGATATACCTAAAAAGATAGATACAACCACAACTTAAGGAAAAAGAGAGATCAAAGATGTACCCTCAAAAAGAAAAGGGTAGGCCGTGCGTATTCTGTCCTCAGTTTCCCAAGTTGCGTCTTCCTCGGTGTCGCTCCACTAAACTTTGACAAGCTTGACTTTGCAGTTGCGTAGCTTCTTGATTTCAGTTCCTACGATTCGAGTTGGAACTCTCCTCATAGTTGCTTCGCGTTCCACTTTGGTTTCTTCTAAAATGCTTGGCTCCACCACTTCCATAGATTCATGTAGACATTTTTGGAGATGAGAAACATGAAAGACTTTGTGAATTCTAGCCAACCTTTCGGGCAGCTCTACTCTATGAGCTATCTTCCCAATCTTCTCGATGATAGGGAATCCTACAAATCTTGGTGCTAGCTTTCCTGTGGATCCAAAGCGAACGACGTTCCTTAAAGGGGATACCTTAAGGAAAACCCTGTCCCCAACCTCAAACTCAAGGTCGGTCCTTCTTTTGTCTGCGTAGGATTTCTGTCTATCTTTGGTGGTCTTCATTCTCCTTCGTATTAAGTCCACTTTTTCTGAAGTCTCTCGAATCATGTTTGGCCCAAGTATAAGCTTGTCAGTAGACTCCCACCAACAAGTTGGTGATCAGCACGGTCTTCCATATAGAGCTTTGAAGGGCGCCATGCCGATGGTGGCTTGATAGCTGTTGTTGTAGGCGAATTCCACTAAAGGAAGATGATCCTCCCATGTCCCTCCGAAGTCAAGAACGCATAGTCTCAAAAGATCTTCTAATACTCTGTTCACCCTTTCCGTCTGACCAACGGTTTGGGGGTGATAGGCCGTACTCAAGCATAACTGTGTGCCTACAGATTCTTGCAGACTCCGCCAAAATTTGCTCGTAAAGATGGGGTCTCTGTCACTCACTATGCTGGAGGGTATTCCATGGAGTCGAACTATTTCCTTGAGATAAAGAGAAGCTAGAGACGAGGCAGTTCTTCTACTCTTGATGGGTATAAAGTGGGCGCTTTTTGTGAGCCTGTCCACTATTACCCAAATGCTAGTATTGCCCCTTCTTGACCTAGGCAACCAATCAATGAAGTCCATTAAAATGCTATCCCACTTCCATTGTGGGACTTCTAGAGGATGAAGCAGTCCTCCAGGCTTCTTTTTTTCCGCCTTGACCTGTTGGCATGTCATGCACTTAGAAACGAAATCTGCCACGTCCTTCTTCATGCCGCTCCAATAGAAAACTCTCTTTACGTCCTTGTACATCTTGTCCCCGCCTCGGTGTATTGTCATCTTGGAATGATGTGCTTCTTCGAGAACCATCTTTACTAAATCCCTTGCTTGTGGGACGCATAAGCTTTCATCCCGCCTCAGCCAACCCTTATCATCGATGGAGTACCTATTGAGGTGACTGGAAGTTTCACCCCTAATTAGCTTATCAATCACATCCATAAGCTGAGGGTCTTCGCATTGTGCGGCCCCTATTGAGTCTAAAAGAGTGAGCCGTACTTCTAGGGATGCCAATAAACTAGGTATAAAATCAGAGGAGGGCCTAAAGTCAAAACTGGCTATATACTCCAAGCTTTGCCTTTCTACATAGAGAGGGCTTAGGGTCAGCTTCTTTCTGCTCAACGCGTCTGCTACTACGTTGCCTTTGCCAGGAGTATAGGAAATCACAAAATCATACGAGGCAAGGAACTCCATCTACCTTTCCTGCCTCAAGTTAAGAACTTTCTATGAGAAAAGATACTTCAATGATTTATGGTCAGTATATAATTCAAACTTCTCACCTAGGAGATAATGGTGCCAAGGCTTAAGTGCAAAGACGATGGCGGCCAACTCAAGATCGTGGGTTGGGTAGTTCTTTTCATGAACTTTCAGTTGTCTTCCACCATAAGCTACTACCCTCCCTTCTTGCATCAGAACAGCGCCTAGCCCCGTACCACAAGCATCCGTGTACACTGTGAACATCTTGCTTCCATCCGGCAAAGTCAGAACTGGGGCTGTTGTAAGAGCCCTTTTTAGGCGTTGGAAAGCAATATCACAGTCCAAATCCCACACGAATGCTAGATTCTTCTTTGTTAGCCTTGTGAGTGGAGCTGAGATTTTCGCGAAATCCCTAATGAACTTTTGGTAAAAACCGTCTAGCCCAAGAAAGCTTTGGACTTCGGTTGCATTTCTTGGTGTCTTCCAATCTTGCACTGCCACCACTTTCGCGGGGTCCACAGCTAACCCCTCTTTGGACACTATATGTCCAAGAAATATTACTTCTTCTCTCCAGAAGTGGCACTTGGAGAATTTGGCTTTTAGCTGATGAACTCGAAGAGTTTCCATGATCTCTTTTAGATGCTGAGCATGTTCTTCCTCATTCTTCGAGAAGATCAAAATATCATCTACGAAGACCACCACGAACTTATTGAGGAATTCTCTGAACACCCTGCTCATTAGGTCCACGAAATCAGCGGGTGTGTTTGTCAAACCGAAAGGAATGACAAGCTACTCGTAGTAACCGTCCTGGGTTCTGAACGCCGGTTTATCAATGCTATCTTCAGCTACCCTTAGCTGATGGAACCCCGTAGCCAGATCAAGTTGGGAGAAGATCAATGCACCTACAAGCTGATCAAATAAATCGTCTATTCTGGGAAGCGGGTGTCTATTCTTTTTAGTCAGCTTGTTTAGCTCCCTATACTCCACATAAAGACGTAGTGAACCATCTTCTTTGGTGGCAAACACCACTGGAGCGCCCCATTCCAAGATACTCTGCCTTATAAACCCCTTCTCGAGAAGCTCCTTAACTTGCTTACTGAGCTCCTTTCTCTCCTTTGGAGCCATGTGTTTAACAGGCAGAGCTACGGGCTTTGCATTATCAACAAGATATATGCGGATGTCTATTTCCTGCTTCGGTGGTAAGCCTTTCACCTGTTCAAAGACATTCGGATATTCCCAGACCACTCAAACCGACTGCAAATTCTCAACAGAAGCGTCAAGCGACTCTAGATAACTAAGCATAACAACATTCAAGGGATTACAAGAAATTTCTAGAGTGTTACCGAGCCGAGTCAAGAGTCTAACCGCTCTTTTCTCACAATCAAGAATGGCACCATTACTGGATAATCGGTCCATGCCTAAGATCAGTCCATATCCTGAGAAGCCCAAAACAAAAGCACTACATCTAAATTCAACACTTAGAATAGAGATTTTCAAATCCAAGCAAACCATTGACAAATAAGCCGAGCCCCCAATTGGATTTGAATCGATCTTCTACCATACTGGTGTCTAGGTGAAGAGATTCTACTAAAGAAGATGAAATAAAGGAGTGTGATGTACCCAAATCAAAGAGAGTGCGAACTGGGTGATCATAGAGATAAACTAAGCTTTCTACAGAAATATTTCTACCTCGTTCCTGTGGAGGTGCCACCAGCTCGTGAACCAGTCCCCCTGAGGTGGATCCAGTCCTCTGTTCCTGCCCCTGCTTCTTTGGCAGTCCTTAGCCAAGTGTCCAGTCTCTCCACAATGGAAACAGCCACCATTCATCTTTGCCTTCTTCTTCCTGCAGTCTTTTGCTATATGTCCAATAATGCCACAGAAATTGCACCTTCTCTTTTCACGGGTTTTGTCGTTCTTCCCGCCTTTCTTGAAGTCTGTTTTCTTAGCCTGTAAACCCTCATTCTTTTCCTGAGGCACTTCCACCTTTGCCTCTTTCTTTCCTTTATCTTCCTCGTGTAGCAGCGCCATTTCCACCAAGCTTTCATAGGTCGCTACCATGGGTATATGGGTCATAACAAGGCTGTGTTGAGGCTCATTCAGACCTTTGACGAAGCGAAGGGCCTTCTTGTATTGGGTGTTTACTAAATCCAGCCCAAATCTGGCCAGCTGATTAAACTGATTGATGTATTCCTTGATTGTCATATTTCCTTGTTTAAGAGTAAGGAACTTCTCCATCAGCAGGCTTCTTTCAGCTTGGGAGAGGCACTTCATCTCAAAACCTTATCCTGAAATCTTCCCAAGTTTCCACTGGCCTCTCAGCATGGGTAACTTCCCACCAATAGGAAGCTTCATCTTTAAGCAACCACACTGCTAGTTGTATCTTTTGCCTATCTTCAACTTCGAAGACGACGAACAAATCTTCGGTCTCCTTCAACCAGTTCCTTGCTACCACAAAAGATTCAGTTCCATAAAAGTCCTTTCCACCCATAGCCTTGAAGTCTCTACATGTCTTAGCGAAAGTATTTCCTCGAGGAGGAGGAGGCGGAGGAGGAACCGCTGCCACTGTGGGAGGAGGAATGTCTGCTGGGCTCGCACCATTGGCCCTAGCCTCTAGGTACCTTCGGAACCAGCCAGGGATCGGTACTCCTTCTGGAAGGTTAAGATCTCCAGACATGTTGGAACAAAAAGGAAAGTGTTCAAGACAAAAGGATAGAGAGATAGTGCATATGGCTTTGGGGAATTATGCCTTTTAAAAACAATGCTTTTTCTTGAAAATAATGCATCTTTAAACTTCTTTTTGAAAATAGTTTCCAAAACCTTTATCCAGTCTGGTAAATCTATGCTCTGATACCAAGGGAAACACCCCACCTCCATAAAGATCACTCACAAAGGGAATGCCTTAACTTTCGTGGAGGTTTGTAAGCAAAAGTCATAAATAAAACACAAGACAGATAAAAAATCATATATATAAGCAGTGGAAAACAAACAGACTTTTCATTTCATAAATACGTGTTTATACAAAACATTTCCATAACTGTCACATAATAACTTCCAAAACATTACATCATCATTTCTGTCTTGGTTATTAAATAAAGAAGCATAAAACATAATTAAAACTGCATAAATCCCCATAGAATGTGTCAACAGTCATATCCAAGGAAAGAGTCCAAATCGTACATCTACTGTCTTGAAGCTTGTAAAGAGTCTGACTAAGCTGGGTTGTTTCCTCCCTGTGGACCTGGGAGGGGGGGGGGGACGGAAGAAAAGAAGACGAAAGAAAATAGGATCATACATAAAGCCTGATAAGTCTAGTGACTCTTCAGTATGAGAATAAAAAAAAGGGCATGATAGGTATAAACTGGAAATAGGAAAGTATCATAAACTAAGATAAAGCAATTTGGAATGAATATACTATCGCACCCCACACTAAATCTCTACACCTACTTGCATTGCCTCAACTGGCACCCCATGATCGGGGTGAAGTGATCCCCTTTCTAAAGATCGGCTCCTACTCGCATAATCATATGTGTCATACGGTCCCCAAAGATTGTAGATACCTATGCTCGTCCCACCATGGGGTGATTCAAGTCCCATGATGGCGGCCCGACACAATCCTAGAATGCATAGGGTATACTACTAGTGCCCCCAGTGCCCTGTTTGTCTGCTCCAACGTGTGTGCATGCCCGCACTCCGTTTGAACCCACACTGTTGCACCCACCACCATCACATTTGACCGCTTACAATCAGCCCAGTAATCGTGCCCCACCCTGCCTAGTTTCAGGGTACCATGATACCTAATTGGGTTACTGTTGAAATGGGTCCCCGTTACTAGGGTTTTCTAGTCAAAAATATTAAGTGGTTAAGTGTCTGTATTTACCTAACCCCATCCATCTGTTTAATTAACATGTTGAATTGGTTAAGTGTTTTAGTTAACTTAACCCTACCATCCTGACTTGTCTGTCCTTAGCTTTTTAAAGCACCGATCACTTACATTAGACAGGTATTGTTACGGTTAATGGATGCGCCAGTCGGTTCCGGGAAGGTTTACACCGTAACTCAGTCTAACCTCGGGTCCTTGTTGGGCTCAATGCTTAATCACCCACATTGGATAGGTATTGTTGTGACTTCTGGACAGCCGGGCGGGTTCGTGCAGGTTTACATCACAACTCAATCCAACCTCGTGTTAAGCATACTCGTGTTTTCTAAATTTACATATTTGTCTTTATTACTTATTATATGTAAATTTGTTAACAATTAAATGTCATGGCCCACTTTCCAAGTTTAACATTTTTGGTATAAGAATTTATACCATTCAAGTGCCACCTATTTTGGCATGTGACAAACATGCCAATTTCATATATTTTCGCCAATTTATGTCAAGTTTTATGTAGTTACCAATTTTCCCAACGTTACCCCGTTTAAATATTAGGCTAACAATCTTAGCCTAATTTTCGTTCGCATGGTTTTTAACATATAATATTAGGCTAAAAACTTAGCCTAATTTAGTCTACACAAAATTGGCATTCACTAACATAAACATGACATAGGTGTAAACTTGGCATTATCGACATAGTCAATATGAACATCATAGGTGTGAGCTTGCAAAATAGTCAACATGCGTATATGTGAATTTGCAACATAGACTGAATCATGGGTTTCAACTTGTCATGTGAACTTGCATTATAAAGGGGAATCTAACTAAATAGGTGTCACATGAATTAGCATATGATTTAGATAACATAAGTCTAAACATGTTTAGATCTAGGCATAACATCAAACATCACTAGCATATGACAAGAACATGACATGTTCATAAAGTATGTATAATTTCATCGCATGTGTGAACTAGATCCAATCATGTTTACTACTGTAACATGAAACTTGTATTAAAATGGATCTTGGCATGGATCCAATTATGAACTTTGCAACTTTTGTATAAACATATGAGCATGTATATGAACTTAATCATTTAGGCATAGTGATTTTAGCATAAAGTATATACATGAGATCTTAACTTGGACATATCACATACAACATATATAATCACATAAACATATAGGTGTAGATTATAACATGAACTATACAACTTGCATGTGATGTGGTTTTCATTTGAATGGATCCAACACCAAGTAAATTTAACCACAAACATTCCAACCATTCACAATACAACCATTTCAATACATAGATATGGATTAACATCATCGTTACACAATTCCACTTCCAATTTACATCGAATCAAGTCTTAATTTTTATTCACATCGGAAAAATCACTATACTTACAACAAACGACGGTCTTGTTTTCTGATTTATGAGTTCTGAATTTGCAATGTTTTCCTTTGGGTAGAAAAACGTTGATTTATTCTTATTTTACTTTAGTTTTGGCTCGTCTCTAAGCTTTT